>JADLZL010002023.1:0-44511 GCA_015844335.1 Chrysopogon serrulatus
TTCTAATTATTTGCCACACTTATGGTGGCTGACTCTCCGATTGCCCCCTTTAAGGTGGTAAATATACCTTTGCCACCGAAAACAGTAACCTTCCTACGTCCATGCCATTTTTGCTGATGTGGCACGCCAGATCAGGCTGCCAGCGTGGCTCAGGTCAGCTGCCGAGCCACCCGGCACGCAAAATGTCTCATTTGCCCCCACCGTTTTCCACTTAACGCGGGCCGTCTCCCCCCGTCTGGTCAGACCGCGCATTGAGCTCGCCAGCGCCCTCCAGCTGCCTCGCTGCTTCCCCCTTGTCCAGACCGGTGGTGGAGGCAGCTCCCGGCAAGGCGGTCTTCCGCGGCTTTTCGATTCTCCGTCGGACGACATAGAAGGTTAGATCTGTTGCCTACTTGGTTAGAGAGCTTGGACTTGGTGCTGTGGTTATGATCTGAAATGTTAGGGTTTCGTGGGGACTGAGGTCATGCTTGGATTTGGTTTTCGGTGCACTGGTTTCTGATGTGCATGCCCCCATTCATGTAGGACGTTGATGTAGGAAACACGTGTTAGCGAAAATGGTGGGGTCTCCGTGTCCCGTGTGGTGCGTTTCTTTGTAATTGCATTGTATGAGCTGTGATGTGTGATGTTGGTTATGCCCTAAGCGTAGAATTGATTTGTTTTATGTGTTTTATCGCCGTGATTCCTCCCCGACAATGCTTTTTAGAATCCATGTTAGCATTGCTAAGTACACGTTGATTAATGAGTATGGATCGCTTGACATACCTGCTCAAGAACACGACCTGTGGTTTGACAGTAGCTCTGTGTACACGCTTAATGCTTTTGTTGATGACATGGCTAGTAAGATTATTTGGGGGCCCAGTCAGCAACTGCTTGTTTGGGGGGTTGACATGGATAGTGGAACAGAGTGGAAGGTGACTTGCACAGAACAGTTTGAGGAGATGATTATGTGCGGGATGGATGAGAGGTTCATGAATATTAGTTGTGATGTCATTGAGAAGAAAGATGGCAGGCCTGTGGATGATATGGTGAGTAGAGCCAATAGAGCCGGGTTAAATGCGCGGGTTCCGTGGTCTTTGGTACATCTGGTGTCACTAATGTTTGTGCTTCTGCTGCTGCTGGTGCATCAAATGTTGGGGTTGGGGGCACTGCTGATGGAGTAGCAGATACCTGCAGTACTCCTGAACAAGGTACAGCTGAGGGAATGGCTGTTGATTGGAGCACAATTACAATACTGCCTGATGAAGAGGATGATGGTGAAGCTAGGGCAGTGGTAAATGAGGACCTAATATATTCCTATTTTGGCTACAACAATGAGCCTTGTTCTTTGCTGAGATACCTCTGCCTCAGATTCCTCCTGAAGTGCAAGCTCAAATGAATGAGGCAGCAATTCCTGTTCATGATCAGATAAATGATGAGCCAGTATTTGTTTGGGACAGAGACAATCCTGAGATGACAGTTGGCACTATGTATCCATCCATGCCAGATTTCAGGATGGCCTTGAGACAAACATGCTATTGTCAAAGAGTTTGAATTGGCAAATGCGAGAAGAAGTCGACAAGCAAAGGTTTAGGGGACAACTGCGCAGTAGCTTGGGATGCCCATGGAAAATTGTAGCTAGAACACAAAAGGATGGCGTGTCGTGGTACCAATACTTTCACTTTTATGTTTTGTTGCTTTACCTTAAACTCTAACTAATATGTTTTATGTCGTGGTACCAAAGTGTCGTGGTACCAATGCTTCACCTTAAACTCTAACTAATATGTTGCTTTATGACGGATACAAATCAATAGGGGGACCCATATCGTGCTTCAAGAAGCGAGTGCTAGGGAAGATGGCATCACAGGGGCTGGATTGCCGAGAGGAGGCGTGCCCTACCGAAAAGATAATCCGAGAGATGGGTCCCAAAGATGTGAAGGTAGCTCGGAGAACAAGTACAACATCAGATTCGATATCGATCGCATTTTATGGCAAGGTGAGAGCTGCAGATAAATTATTTGGTAAATGGGATGATTGTTTTGATGAACCGTATAGGTTCAAAGGCGAGAGGTTGAGCTTAGGTCTCCCGGAAGTGTAGTAGAGATAGGCAGTGTGATTGTTGAAGGCAAACATCATTTTTGTAGGTTTTTTTTGTGCCTTCAAAGCATGTATAGATGGTTTTAGATTTGGGCTGTAGACCTTACATCGGTGTTGATTCTATCGCACTTAATGGCCAATGGAATGGGCACATGCCATCTGCAAATTCAATTGATGGTCATAATTGGCTTTTTCCGGTAGCATTTGGTTTTTTGACTCGGAGACTACCGAAAAACCGGACTTGGTTCATGAAACAGTTATCCAAAGCCCTAGGACCAATGAATCACCTTGCTATATGCACCGATGCATGTAAAGGCTTAGAAACAAAAAGATTAAAAACATCTTCCCTACAAGGTGAGCATAGGGAGTGCTTCGTGCACTTGATGGACAACATGAAGAGAAAATTTACAGGCGGTGCATATGGCAAGTACATGTGGCCTCTTTGCTAGGGCATACACGGTTGAAAAATTTGATAGGCTCATGAGCAAAGTGATTGAGGCATACCCGGAGATGTGGTACCATGGCTGCAACAACATCATCCTTTTTTGTGGGCCAGAGTGCCTTCAAGGAGGAGATCAAGTGTGACTACATCAACAACAAGCGTAGAATCTTGGAACTCTTGGATTCAAGAGCACAAAGACCTACCACTTGACATGTTAGCGGATGCTATCGGGCGCCGGACTATGGTTTTGTTTGAGAAAAGAAGGAACATATCTAGGTCATTGAAAGGATTCATACTTCCTGCTATAATCCATCACTCAATCATGCTTCCAAGGGACTGCATCATCCTAAAACCAACAAAAAGGAGGACCTAACCATGCGAAGTGGTAGTCATGTACAATGATGAGGTTGTGAGGAGGCATGTTGTGTACTTGGATGAGCAAGTATGTACAATGATGAGGTTGTGAGGAGACATGTATGACTGTGCTTGACTTTGTCATGCTCCAGCTGTGTGATGCATGTAAAAATACATTTCTCCTAGAACTTTGCTGTGATGAATGCAGAAGAGTCATTTGGAGATCCTATGGATTTGAACAACATGTCATTCTGAATACTACATTTCATTCTGCAAAGTAGCATTCCATTACTACATTCCATTACTACTACAATAGTTCAGGATACAACCAATGCCATTGTTAGTCCATGGCAACCAAAGACATGCCTTCAACCTAGTCTAAACTACCAGTCCAACTGGTGGCCAGGAGCTCCAGCAACAACCAAATCCTACTTAAAAACAAAAGCAGCTCCAACCAGCCCCACAACACCGAACCAAATCCTACTTGAACACATAAGCAGCTCCTACCACAACCCCTACACCCAACACTAGGGACAAGGTCTTCACAGCACCAACCAACTCATCCACGGTAGAAGTGTGGGCAGCAGCAACCCGGCCGGCAGCAACCATTGTTCTTGAATCAGCTTCTTCCTCTCCTCCTTCCTGTCCCAGCACCATGACTATCTTCCCCATGTCAACCAGGATTGACAGGTAGTGACGCGGCCATTCATAGAAAGGACACCATCCACGGACCTAGATCCAAACACCAACCACAAACGTAACAAATCTGGACAAAACAAACAATCAAGGGCGGCCAACCAAAAATGAATCTGTGTCTTGCCCCTTCCAGGCCCCTGATGTTACTAGGACACTTGAAGAAGATCCTGCCCTTGTTCCCATTGTCATCGGTCTGCACCACGAGCTCAACCACCCTCTTGAGGCCACAATCCGGGCACATGATGAGAGGGAGGCCTGTCTGCCTTCCGAGCGGGTACTCCCCAATCGAATCGGGCAGCTCCCGGGGGCGGGTCCAGGCGCTAGCAGGACGGCGGGACATGGCGTCGCAAGAGGGACAGAGGGGCTCCCGGCGCAAGAGGGGGAGCGAGGCTACTTGGGGACCGAGAGGAAGAAGAAGGACGGAATGCGCGGTCTGACCAGACGGGGGGAGACGGCCCGTGTTAAGTGGAAAACGGTGGGGGCAAATGAGACATTTTGCGTGCCGGGTGGCTCGGCAGCTGACCTGAGCCACGCTGGCAGCCTGATCTGGCGTGCCACATCAGCAAAAATGGCATGGACGTAGGAAGGTTACTGTTTTCGGTGGCAAAGGTATATTTACCACCTTAAAGGGGGCAATCGGAGAGTCAGCCACCATAAGAGTGGCAAATAATTAGAAAGCCCACAAAACAATGTGATTCAGACTTGGTCTCCACTCTCCACTGCGATATAACCGCATGATGCAAGGAACATATAACTGGACTCACCAATGAACCAGTGTGTGCAGCAACGTGATTTGACAGCACGTATTTGATGAGTAGAATGAGTATCAATAATGTCTATCTGACACAAGTTTCAGAATAGAATCAA
The DNA here is from genome assembly GCA_015844335.1 of Chrysopogon serrulatus. Lineage (NCBI taxonomy): Eukaryota > Viridiplantae > Streptophyta > Magnoliopsida > Poales > Poaceae > Chrysopogon > Chrysopogon serrulatus. The sequence goes on from JADLZL010002023.1 coordinate 4,433, forward strand.
CCAGTGCAGTGCATTGACCTTTTTCTTTTTCTGGGTAAGAAGAGCGTGCCGATTGCCACTGCAGCCAGTGAAGGATGTCATAATGTCGGACTTCATCGGAAACATAAAGGAGTCATGCTTTATTGACAAAAACCGAAAGCACAAAGCAGGAAGCACAACTACAGTCTACAGAAGATGGGCAGCATAACGATAGCGGAGACGAACTGCCATATTTCTCTTGGCAACGTCACCTCCCATATACGACACCATAGCACCAGAAAGCTTGTGGATTTGAGAGGTACGGCATATTCGTTGGGGATAGAGAGGTAGTGCTAGTACGGTATCTTGGCTGGCTGAAGATGCGCATGTGCGTTGACTTTGGGCCCGTTTTCTTGACAGGGATTTCTCAAGAAACGACACTGAATGGATGCGTGGAGCTACTGCTGCTACAGGTCCATGGTTGAGGGTCGAATTTCAGAGCCAGAGCGTGTGGTATCGGGGTGGTTGTGTGGGGGGATCAAAGTTCAAAGGCATGCATCAGGTACAGCGAGAGAAGTGCCACTTGCTTGAATCTAGCAGTGCAAGTAGTATGCCTTAGCCAGTGACCAGTGTGCGGCCGCCGCACTGTTGCAGGAGAGGAGAGGAGACCGCCATAGGTATTCCTCCTGTCCAGTTGTACGACGGGAGCAGGGTGGTGGAGGACAGACGAACGAATCGAAGGAGAATCAGTAATCAGCGAGGGCAAGGAAGGGCATGGGAGGAGTGGAGGGAGAGGAAGCGAACCAGGGCAGGCGAGCTGCTGCGCGGCGGATGCGGGCGAACGCCGGTTGCCGGCCTTGAGGACCAGCGCGTCGAGCGGTTCCTCTCCCTCCCGCGCCGGCGACGGGCTCGGAGCGGCCCTGGTCGCGCCGCTGTTTGTTGGGGAGGCCGTTCGAGGAATGAGCGAGAGCGAGGCGCGCAGGCGCAGCTGAGAGAGACGAGAGTCACAGACAGAAAAGCACCCGCACGGGTGGGAGATGAGGTGTTCGTTGAAGTGGTGGGGCGCTCGTGGCCGTGGACCCGCACCCGCCGCCCCTGCTAGTGAGTGTCGTGCACGGTGCGCTGTCCGTCCAGTCCTGTATGCGTGCGGTGCGCCCATGCCCGCGACACGCTTTGGTTGCGGCCACGCCTGGTTTTCCGATTTTTTTTCGTTATTTTCAGAAAACTTATTTATTGTGCTCAGCCTGTCCACCACATGTTCATTTAACTTATTATTAAATATAATTCTTCATATATGAGCCAAGAGGTGCTAGACCGTCTGATGATGAGCCAAGAGATGCTAGACTGGCTGATTTAGCACTTTTAGTGACACCCTCATGACGCGGGTTCCAGTCATAAGTGTGGCGCTGTTGTTTTCGGAGATTTTTCTCCAAGTAAGACAAAAAAAAAACTCCCTCGTAACATATCCCGTATTTCTCAGAGCACAGGATAACGTGTACCCCAGAGCACATGTGTAATACTCTCAGCGGGGAGGGTGGATTGGGCCGATGGATTGGGAAGAGGGAGGGATGAGGGAGGGGGCGGCACCCTTGGGGTGGCGGCCAGGCGGCATCTTGGCGCAGGAGGTGGCGGCGTGGGGGCAGGGCGGCGCGGCTTGGAAGGGAGACAACGGGATAACGGGCCCCTGTGTGAGGGTGGGGTATGGGGTTCGGGGGTTTTTCTCGGTCTACGTAAGTCTTCTACATTAAACGTAAAATTATGGGGTTGTCTTCACACTGTAGACTGATTTTTTTTTTTTGTTCTTCACCTGATGAGGACCTCAGGAGGTCATGTAGAATAAATCGATTTTGCGAATATAAAATATTATTATTGTTCGTTGCTTATATATATCTTTGTCATCGTCATCACTTCTCTTTACAAGTCATTTCGTCAAAAAAAAAACTTCTCTTTATTACAAGTCGTGCACATATCCACTAAACTAACTTGTCGTGCTGTCGGTCTATTTGCAAATATGATGATGTCACTGCTGAATCGTGCACCCAACCGTATGCCTTTAAAGTCGGATCTCTACAGGGAAGGTAATGCAGACAGCTCCCGCGACCACGAGGCACACGGCACCAACTCAAACAAGAGTGATGCCTCTCATTCTGTTCGTTTGTCTTATCAGTCAGACTTATTAGCCGTTTAAACAGTATTTTTTTCTTACACCAAACCAAACAATCTATCTTATCAGCCGACTTTATGTCATCAGCCAACGAGTATCTAACGTGGCACTCCATGGCCCATGCATCTTATGTAATCACCATCGGATTTCGCAGGCACTAATAACTGTAAAAAAAAACAAAAACACGCTACCAATCATTATTGTTTAACCTGGTCATGAAATCATAAGTTTCTTACACAAATGGGTTTCCTTTACGCCAGTCAAGTTCAAGGAAACATGAAGCAAAATCATTGACCGAAGACTTGCATGTGGGTAAGAAGTTTCCCTACATCACACGTAAGTCCATGGAACGGTGTCGCAAATGCAATGGAAGAATTATTGACTGGAAACAATTCCTAATGTCAAACCAAATTTTACTATGTACTCCCTCTATTCAAAAATCTCCTTCCTATTAGCCTTCGGCACAATGACTAAGGAACAGAGAAAATACACTCAGTTTGCATTTAATCAGGCAAGGAATAACCAATAAACAGCAAAAAAGCAATAAATGCTAGCAAGTGGTAGCCAATGAGCAACAAAGAGACAATAAATGCGGGTGGGTCCCAAGCTAATATGAAGGAGATTTTTGAATAAAATCTTTTTACTTAGATGAAGGAGATAAATGAATGGAGGGAGTAGTTCCTAATAGGTGATCGGAAATCTAGGCGTCGCTATGAATTGATTTCGAGAGGAAGCCACCTCGACAAATTGATTTTCTAGCGGGCGGTTGAAAATAAAGTCATCTCTAAAAATAGGGGCATCTCTAAGGGCAGTCCCAATGGCAATTAATGTGTAGTTTCTATATCTATTAAATAATTAGCCACCTAAGCAAAGATGATGACATGGCAAAGCTTAATCAAATGAGGAAAGAGAAAAAAAAAGAAGAAATCGTTTCTTAGGAAGGAAACGGCGTCTACTCTTCATCCGATGCGCAAAAAAACGGCGTCTACTCTTCATCCGATAAAGAAAGAAACCACCATCAGCGTTGGGGAGAAACCGATCATTTCTACACGCGGACCCGCTTTTGGACATGGTCGGTCGCGGCGCGCCGTCATGGGAGGTCGTCGGAACCGGCTGTGCCCAGGATTGCGCGACCCGCCGCGCCGCCCACCGTGCCCATGTGTGCTCGCCCGCGGCCGCCGTTGCTCGCCTGCCGTTGCATGCCGCCAAGGCCGCCACGCCGGCCACGCTTGGCTGCCCGGCCGCACCGCCGTCCGCTTTACTCGGCCACGCCGCTCGCGATGCCTGCGCCATTGCGCTCGGCCGCATCGCCTCGCCCGTGACATGGGGTCTCCTCTGACCCGGCCGTATTGCCGCATACTAGGCCGCGTGGGGGCTCGCCAGTGCGGGCTCGCTGGCACCCGGGCCGAGCCGCCGTAGTTGGCCGCGTCGCCTCGCCACTCAGCGCCGATGCCGTTGTCGCGCCCGAGCCGTCGTCCGCGCGCCGCACTCGCCCAAGCCACCACGGGGAACTCGCATGCGCCCGCCGTCTTTGAGCATGCGCCGCCGTAGGACCTTGCTACTGGAACTCGCCAACGCTCGCTTGTTGCTCCAGAGTGGCTTCCCGCGTGTGCTTGGCCGCGTGCGCGCAGGCCGGCCACCGTCGACACGCCCACTGTTGATCCTGTGTTCTCTGGGCGGTGCTTCAGCTAGTGGAGAGAATGAGGAGAGAGAGCATCTGATTTCTTGCTTCGGTTGGCAAAAAGAAGAGGACGGTGAACATCGGAGTTGGAAGGTAGAAAGAATAAAAAAATGCCCACATTTATTACGTGAAGTCTCTTTCATTGTGAGAAGTAATTTCTATAGATGATATTTTATGGACACTATAAAAACCGTGAATAGTTTCTACTATTGGGACTGCCTACAAAATCCCAGAGTCCCCCAATCGAGCTGCAGACACGACGAAGCCCACGTTGCCCTCTCACCAGCCCAACTCACCCTCCCATTAAGCCCACGTTGACCCAATAGAGTTTTGTTCATGAAAACAGCCCAGGTATATATCAACGAGAAAGCTGAAATCGAAATCCGGCCTGGCCCATTTATTGGATGACAGCCCAGGTACACAGACCCGTGTCATTTCTTGTTCTTGACGATGATGTCATCACTCCGTCATCGTGCATATAGTAGCAGTTTGCTTTTGTAAATTTCACCCCCTCTATCGCCGATTGGGTGTGGTACCAAAATGTCGTCAAAGGCTGCAAAATCGAAAAAAGGCCGATCCATAAACATAAACTGCGGTTGCTTTCAAGTTTCACTGATCCATGGCCGGCGCACCGGAGCAGACGTGTTGGTCTGCCCAACGGCGACGGCTCATCGGTCCCCCTGCCCGGCGGATGCAGACGCAGAGATGGCTAGACAGCTACCACCAGTTCCTCCGGTGCATCGCTCGATTGGCGGCTCGTCGGCGGGCGGGTTAATCATCGAATTATGAATTTATTAAAAAAACAGTCTGCGGCCACGAATAAAAAAGCGCACAGGAACCAGCAACACGCTAGCCGGTTAGGCAGAGGTAGCTTAGCTTAGATTCTCCGGTAAACTAAATTGCACCTTTTCATTCTGATGAAATTAAAGATCCAGTTTGCTGGTTTTGATTTATAATAAGATAGCAAACAACTGTGTTACATGCGCGAGGGGTGTTAGGCTATTCGCACCGCGTCCCGCTTACGCGGATAGCGGACAAAACTCCCCCAGCAGCGTCCGCTACGCCGCTAGGTCATCCGGGAAGGAGGGCTCCGTCCGCTAAATTGGGCGGAGTAGCGTCGCGCCCGCTTACGCTTTGCCGGACCCACCATGGCCTCGGCGCGCTCCGCGCCGCCACCGCACCGGGGGCCGGCGCGCTTGTCCGCTGCCGCCGGCCGGCGAAGCCTGCCGCGCCGTCGCCCGCCGTCATGGCGCTTGTCGCCCTGCGCTCCAGCCTGTCATTTGCTCGGGGAGCTGCACCACGCCCGACGGGTGGAGACAGAGAGGGGCCGATGAGGAGGAGGGCCACCGCGACCGCCCACTGTCTCGAGATGCAGTGCTCCTTCCCCGGCTCACGCACTCGCCGGGCACGCTTGCCCGCCCACCAGCGCTCGCCGGCGGCCGTGTGCTTTCTTTGCAAGAGAGAGCGGTGGGGAGTAGAGGAGAGAGATCTAGCGGTGGGGAGAAAAGGATAGATGAGAGAGAAGAGAGAGTATGACATGTAAGTCCCTAATGGAGTAGTTGATATAGAGGATGGATAGGTGCGGGGAGAAAGTAATATAGAGGGAGAGAATCTCGATGACTAGAACCGAATATTCCTTTTTAGAGGATGAATGTAGAGTATAAAAAATGCGGATAGCCTTACGGGACGCCAGACTACCTACCAGCAAACTTGCACTTGTCATGCGTAACGGCCTGTTCGGCCGGAACTTATAAAGCGTGATAAGCCAAAAATTGTTAAACAAAGTGATTTTCTATGAAAAAAAATACTGCTGGTTGATAAGTTCTGAAACTATTTTTTAGCTGAAGCGAATAGGGCAATTTCTCTCTCTCCTTTTGAGGTTGCACTTTACGATCGCGAGAAACCACAAGAGATAGGAGAGGCAGCAAAAGCATAGCAGCTGCACCGACAAAACAGAGCGTCGTAGACGCCAAGTTGCATGACACACGTGGGGCAGATGTGTTGGTGCGGGTGATTATTAAGGAGTACTAGTACTACTCCGGCCCGTCCGTGCCGTGTCGTAGTCGTACCGAACGGATGGCGGACGCGTCCGTCACCTTCATTCGGTCCTTGCTTGTTTCCCCACCGGCCACCCTGATTATTGTTCATCATCTGTGTTTCTCTGTCTGTCCTCCCGTCCGTACACAGTCGTCGTACTGCATGCTAGCTGCGACCGTGAGATATGGATCTGCGAACGTACACGCACATGCATGGCCAATTACAGTCAGTCAGTATTACGTACTACTCGATCATGCAGGTATATATACGCCGCCGCGCGCGCCTTTTTTTTTAAAAAAAAATTCCCACATGCGTGCACTACTGGTCTTACGTGGCTGAGACTCCTACAATAGAGAGACGACGATGCTTAACCGGAATGGAACGTAATTAACGAGGGTGAGACCGATGCATACGCCTACATCGATTATTTTGGAGGCAAACAAAGTAATAATACTCGGTCTCCTATATATTGTGGCTGACCTACTATGCAGTACGCAGTACCGTATCAAAAAGTTCTGTTACACCGGCAAAAAAAAAAAGATTAGCAATTAAATGAAAAACATATAGATTTGTCTTGGCGAATGACTACACGCAGGGAGGTAGTTGACCTACAGATCAAGATTTGGCTATTTGGGAGCAGAAAGAACTAGGCATACTTCACGCAGGAATGATGCATGTACACACAGCCGCTGTGATCGAGAGACCACACACACTGGCCCGGCAGAATGCAGCCGTGCAGGAACATGAACCTGCTGTAGTCGACGAAGACAATGCTTCGAGAAGATTCTACGTCTACATACTGTACGTATATCATCTTTTGTATCTTTGTTAGTTGGAAAAAGGTTAAATTATTTGAGGTGAGACGTGTCATGATCGAGCCTAAATCTATCAGCCGTCGGATGATGATGACGGCGGCGCTCATACATCATCCGAAGCTCGTGTGCCAACTGCGCCAGAGCGCTTGGGGGAGTCGTCCAGATCGACTCCATACAGGCAGCTAGCGAAAAGGCGCCGTCTACCTTTCTGAATTGGCCCAGAAGCCAAGCCAAAGCTACTAGGCAAACAAACCAATGAAAGCTAGCTTAGTTTTGTGTGCCGTGTGCCTCTTGCTTGCGTTGCACTGTAAACATGCTGTAAAACTAAAAACATGGCATGCATACACACATTAGTAAAAGAGAAAACGGTTGATCGGTCAGGAGCATCAAATGACTTTGCTTGGCGCAGCTCTTCCTCCTTCCCCTCGATATGATCAGAAGTGAAGAATGGTCATGGTGCTCCAGCTCTTAACTCCCAAGCAAAGCAATCTCCATCCTCTGCTAAATATGTTTTCAGTTGTGTGTGGCCTTTTTGTCTTTGCGACTTATAATATTCAAACAAGTAGAGAGAGTAACATTCTTCTTGACACAAACACATCTGTTTTGTTTCCTTTCCTTTGTGCAGATTTCATCATTATGTGCGCGCAGAGTTGGAGAGAACCTGATGCATGCTTGATCACAAACAAACGCCCAATTGTCTTGTCGGCAGCTTCTTTCCTAGCTCTTCACTCCAAAAAGCATATTCTCTTTTGTTTCCTTTAGCAGCAAAAGAAAAAGCAACGGCTCTAATCAACTATTCTATCTTTTAATGACCCACAAAAGCATACCATTATTTGTGTTCAGTGCTGCGTGTGCCTTGTGCTAGCTAGACTGTCGGTGATCGGGGTATGTAGAGAAGACACTGGCGTTATTGTGAGAGAAACTTGGTTAGTACTCCTACTTATTATTAGGTATAGTGTCTGATGAGTAAGCTGAAAAGGAATTCAAGTCGTTTTTTTGTGTGTGTGATTTTGGAGGAAACACAAGGGTGTCTATAATTTTGATGGAAAATTAACGGTTTTGTGAGTTCGACAGAATACTAGTCTACTACTGGTGTGATTTGTGAATGGCGATGGCCCAACTAGTGCGCTCTCTTTCCCTCTCTCAAGAAGAAGACAAATAAACATCGTGCGTGCCATCACCCTTATCTTCGCCATGCCAAGTAGCTAATTAATAATACTACTAGTACTGTATTAGTGAAGAAATGGTGATCAGTGGTGCTACTGCTAGTGTTAATCAGCTGACAGGACGGATGACCAGAGATTTTTTTTGAAGAGAAACAGGAAGGGACGACCAGAGATTATTCGCCCGCCAATCAATTAAGGTCATTACCATGTAATTAGTAGCATTCCTCTCCTCCTAATTTGGACACGCAACAAACTTTCGTGGTCCAACAAGATGCTGTTGTCATGCTCCCGGTCCCCGGCTCTCTACTAGTACATGTACAGTACGGTGTCTAGTACACATGACGGATACACAAACCAGAAACCAGAGTTTATTCGTTCAAACAAATAGGCGTACATTTGAATTGAATAGCTTGCAATTGCAAGTGTTTTTTTTTTCTGGGGCTAGTACAGTAGTGTTCTTGTTGCCATGTCGCAGTAATAACAGAGACGCATGGAGGGTCCTGGAGAAAAGCCTGACGAAAGCCTAATTAAAGCCATCTTTACATAAACAAACCCATGCATTCAGAGCAAACCAGAGGGAGAGGAGGTAAAAAGGAGTCCAGTGGTCGACTGGCTACTAGTACAAAGTTGTGGTGGTTGTTGCTCTGGATTACAGGCAAAGCAACCCAGATAAATACACAGCAACCTTTTTTCTCGCTCAAGTGCTGGATGGATGGGGTATGGAGACCTGCCCTTGAAACAAAAGTCTACAAGTATGGAGCTGCATTTGGTTCTTGACAGGACGTGTAAGGAACCATCATCTAGTAGGAGTAATGGCGATTGTCACTTCAGGTCATGTAGTCCTAGCGAAAGCACGCGTGGCGAGTGATTTCCCATCTACTGTAGCACGGGCGAGTTTGTCATCAGGATTGTACAATAATAATACAAACAAATCCACGTGGCTAATGACAGATCAACTGTGCAGTGACCGACTAGCTAAAGTTGTGCCGTTATTTTGGAGTACAGCGCCCGATTGGAACCGCAGGACGGACTTGCAAAACGATTTTGCATGGCTCATGCTCAAACTCTTCTCTATATATAAAGATAATGATTGTTTTAATTTGCTAAAGAGGAATTGAAAGGCCTGATTGGAGAACACACAAACATATATAACCAACAATCCAACATCTGCAGAATCAAATTGCTTCCCTGCAATTCGACACGGAGTGTTGTTCCCGACAATCATGCCAATATAATCAAGCGAGCTGTCTATATATAGCTATGGGTGAACACTGTTGGGGGAGAATACCTTCCCCCACCGCCGCTCCTGGGCGCAGGTCCCATGCACCTCCGCTCCTGGGCGCAGGTCCCATGCATACACTTGACATTTTTCTCTTTCGGTGTTTTCTGATCTCTTTCAGGAAGGAAGCTGAGCGGAGGTTCCGAACCTCCGCCGCGACAATACCGGAAGGCGGAGGTTGGCTGGAAGACGTATGGCGTTCCCGGGCGCGGCCTCTGAGGCGGAGGTCCGAACCTCCGCCCAAGTTTAAAGCCTACGGTGGCGGCTGATGAGGAGCTCGAATGCGGCCCAGCCCACGACAAGACACGGGATAAAGACCGCATTGCCCCGGGGGGAAATGTAGCAGTAGAGGTTAAGTCAAGAATGCCCCTAGGGTTTGAGGGGTAGGATTGTAAAGATCAAGAGAATACTGTCAGGGGATCTCCTATAAAAGGGGGAGCTCACTACTGTTGTAGTTGTTGGTTGTTGAAATATTAATGAGAGCATTTATTTTCGGTACGATTATCAAAGCAGTTCATTCTTTCCCATCTCGAGGGAGCGGGGGTGAAGGCCCAGGGAACTAGGCGGAGGCGCCGGCACACCGCGGCGACCTCCGCTCACTCCCCCATTTTGTGTCACATTGTCGGCTAGGACCTCTTCCGCCAACATTGGCGCCCACCGTGGTTAGCCAGCAAAAGCCCAAATATGCCACCGAGAAAAAGACAACCAACAGAACGGCCACGCTGGGGAGGAGCCCAAGGGAAGGCCAAGGCACGCAAGGCGCAAAGACCTACGCCCGAACCTCCGACGCCGGAACCAAAGCAGGCGGCCGGGATGATACCACCGCCGTGCCCCCCGCAAGACCATGAGGAACCAGCCTACTGACCCCTGGCCCGAACCGGCAAAGAAGAACGCCGGAAGAAGAGTTGCAAAAGAGTGCAAGCCCAACTCCAAGCCTTGCAAGCGTAAAGGGAGAGAGTGGCGGCGGCAGCCTTTGCGGCAAGCCGCAGAGCAAAGCACAAACAAGTCAAGGCGGGCGGAGGCAAGGCATCAAATAGCAATCACGCAAGCAGAGATACAAAGCATGCTAATGGGGCAAACACAAGAAGGGACACCTGCCCAAAGGCCGAACTTTCGCAACCTTCGCCTCCGGCCAACCCCAGACAGAGCACACCCGGCCGGGGGGCCAACCTTCGCGACATTCACCGCAAGCCAAATACGAGCAGTTGATCACAAATCCCCACCGCCGGAGGGATTACAGACAAAGCATGGCGGTTGGCTACAAACCAATCACATCGCCAAGGTTCAACGGCAAAACCAACCCCGAGCAGTTCATCATGAGCTTTGAAGCGGGCCTTGGCCAGGGGGGAATGATGCGGTGCTCGCAAAATCTTTCGTCATTGCCGCTGAAGGAGACGCGCTCGCATGGTATTCTATGCTCAAGCCGGGCTCGATATACTCATGGGAGAACCTTTGCTGCGACAAGATCATGACCAACTTCAAAGGATTTTCCAAAGTGAATCCCTCACAAAGCATCGAGATCGTTCCCATCGCAAACAAAGCAAAAGGATGAATCCTTAAGAGAGTACTACCAGCGCTTTGTTCAGTTGAAGGCGAAGGCTCCCAATGTGCCAGAAGTGGTAGCAATAGAAGCGGCGGTCAAAGGACTGAAAATCGGGCCATTCGCAGCACACTTGGCAAGAGAAAAGCCAGAGACTATGGAGAAATTATACTCCGAGTTTGAAAAATACTGCAAATCAGACAACGATCTCTGGAAACACGTTGAGGAGCAAAACCAGTACAAGCAAGCTCAAAACGCAAGCATGCAGACCTCCGACTCAGGGAGAGGCTATAAGCAGCAGCAGCCCCACAACAAGCAGGTGCTGGGTATCGACCAGCAAACCCAGCAAAACCAGCAAACAGGTGCACCCGCAGCCCCGCAGCCCACCAAAAATCAAACAAGGCAAAGCGCAGGAAGAAATTGGAACAGCAATCCGGGCAACAGCAGAAAGAAGCCATACTGTTTTTTCCATAGTGAAGACAAAGGCCATGCAACAAAAGAATACCCAGAAGCAAAGGAAACTCAAGAAAGAATGAAAAAGAGAAAAGAGGCGGAGGCACCATCATACCAGCAGCCCAGAGAAGTCAACCACACTGCTACGTCAAACTGGCAAAATCAGTACTGCCCAATATACCCAGCCTTAAACAGCACCCAGATACATCCCTCAACACTAACAGCATCATATTTTCCAAGCCACCTACCAGCATGGCGTCCAGCATCTCCGCATGCAGGATCAACAACAAACCCCAATCAATACAGACTAGAACAAGCACCAGCCTACAGTCACCCAAGGCCGTCCAATATAACCTACCTGGACAGTCAAGCTCAAAGTAGAACCTTCGAAGCACTACCACCACCTCCGCCGCTCCCACCGCAACAAATGCAAATACAGCTAGCAGCACCGCCAAAGCAAGAACCAAACCAAGAAAATCAGCATAACCCCCACCGTCCGCTACCGACCATCGGTCTAATACTACCAATCAGCGGAGGTTCAGCAATGGAATTCCAAACCAAAAAGCAAAAGAGGAACCACCTCCGCTTAGTGAACAACATAGCAGTGCAAGGCCAGGTCAAAGCAACGGAATGGTCCAGGGTCCCAATAACCTTCACCGAGCAAGACTTGAAACTAGAAAGTTACCCCCACACTGACGCAATGGTAATAGCAGCAAATATAGCAGCATGGGAGATAAAAAGAATCTTGGTAGACTCGGAGAGTTTCGCAGACATTTTGTTCGCGAGCACCTTCGACAAAATGCAACTAGGCAGAAACCAGCTACAACCTTCGGAATCTCACCTCGTAGGATTTGGCGGGCGAAAGGTGGAAGCGTTGGGCAAGATTGCACTCCCAGTATCTTTCGGGGATCAGAACAACGCCAGAACGGAATACATAACCTTCGATGTCGTCGACCTCAACTATCCCTACAATGCTATACTGGGCAGAGGTTTCTCTAACAAGTTTGGCGCGGCAATCCACATGGGCTACTTGTGTATGAAGCTACCAGCCCTGCACGGAGTGATCACAGTCCATGGAAGCCAGAGGGAGGCAAGAAACATAGAGAAAACAATACACAGCTCCAGCAGGAATGTCAACTCCGTGGAATCGGAGGAATCAAACAAAGACGAACCTCCGGATATGCCCAAAGGGAAAACAAATTTCAAAGGGGGAAGAAAGGAAGAAAAGACAACAAAGCTGGTGTGCCTGGAACAGTCCAAACCAGACAGAAAGATAACCATAGCTTCAAATTTAACAGACCAAGAGGAGGAAGAACTGCTGGGAGCCCTAAAAGAGAACAAGGACACCTTCGCATGATCCGTGGAGGATCTTAGGGGAGTGTCCAGAGATGTAATACAGCACCACCTAGACATCAACCCTGGCATCCGGCCAAAGAAGCAAAAGCAAAGAAAAATGTCTGAAGACAGAATCATAGCAGCCAAGACGGAGGTACAAAGACTCCTAGATGCGAAGGTCATAAGGGAGGTCAAGTACTCCGATTGGCTGGCAAACGTTGTACTAGTGCCCAAAAGCAATGGCAAAATGAGAATGTGCATAGACTTTACAGATCTAAATAAAGCTTGTAGAAAGGATGCATTCCAGCTCCCGAGAATAGACACCTCTTTGGACAGGGCCGCAAGTTGCAAAAGGTTCTCCCTTCTAGATTGCTTCTCAGGGTATCACCAGATTTGGCTCAACAAAGAGGATGAAGAAAAAACAAGTTTCACAACACCTTTCGGCACATACTGCTTTCTCAGAATGCCGGAAGGCTTGAAGAACGCAGGGTCAACCTTCGCGAGAATGACAAGCAAGGTGTTGGGAAACCAGTTCCAGAGGAACGTCATTGCGTATGTCGACGACTTCATTGTCATGAGCAAAGAAAAAGAAGAACACATCAAAGACTTAGCAGAAACCTTTGCAAACCTCCACAGCGCAGGCTTGAAACTGAACCCAGAGAAATGTGTCTTCGCAGTCAGCAAGGCCAAAATATTAGGGTGCATAGTAGGCCCAGAAGGAATTGCAGCGAACCCAGAGAAGACAAAGGCAATACTAGCAATGACAGAACCAACCAAAAAAAGAGAAGAAAAAAGCTCTTTGGGAGGATAAAAGATTGAACAGATTTATCTCAAAGTCAGCAGAAAGAAGCCTACCATTCTTCAAAGCTATAAGAACCTCCGATAAAATTGAATGGGGACAGGAACAATCTCAGGCCTTCGACCAACTAAAAGAATACCTGGCAAACACTCTGAAAGTTACAGTACCAGAACAAGATGCTACACTGCTCCTATATGCAGCAAAGATCGATCATGCGGTCGGTGCGGTGCTAGTCCAAGAAGAAGAAAGCGAAGGTCGGAAGGAACAAAGCCCAAGTGTACTACGTTTCGAAGCCCTTGCAAAGCAGCCTAAGCCGAACTACACTCAAGCTGAGAGAAGTTGGCCTATGCCATCCTAACAGCCTCAAGGAAACTCAAACTACTTCCAAACACATGAAATTATAGTACCTTCGTCGCAACCGCTTGGAGAAATTCTGAATAACAAAGAAGCCTCCGGCAGAATGGGCAAAAGGGCCACGGAGTTATCTCAATACTGCATAACATATGTCCCACGTACAGCAATCAAGTCTCAAGCACTAGCAGATTTTGTGGCAGATTGGACACCTTCGCAGCGAAGGTCACAAAATCACACAGAGCAAAGCTGGATGCTGCTCACCGATGGAGCCTGGGGCATCAACGGTACCGGAGCCACCGCAGTGTTGATATCCCCGTCAGGAACCAAAACAAAGTACGCGGCTCGTTTGAACTTCAAGGCAACAAACAACATAGCAGAGTATGAGGCGCTTATCCTAGGCCTAAACAAAGCGAAGGCCATGGGAATTCAGAGACTTCTAGTCAAAACAGATTCAATGGTAGTGGCAGGCCAAGTGGAAAAGGAATACCGGGCAAAGAGAACCAGAGGCGGGCAATGTACCTCGAGCAAGTGCGAAGAAATGAAAAAAAAGAAAGTTTCAAGGCTTCACCCTAAAACACATACCAAGGGGGAAAATGCAGAGGCGCAGACGAGCTAGCAAAGGCAGCGGCAAACAACTGGGAATTACCAGAAGGGACATTTTACGAGCAAGCATCCAAACCAGCTACCTCCGCTGGAGAGAGAAAAGAAAAACAGATACTAGCGACATCAGAGCAAGATTGGCGAGCCGAAATAATACAAATGCTCGAAGGAACATTCAAGCCCCAGACAAAAGCAGACAAGGAAAGAATGAAGTACAGGGCAAGATCTTACGTGTTAATTGACAAGGGCTTGTATAAGAAGGGCGTAGTTCAGCCACTGCTCAAGTGCATATCCAGAAGCGAAGGCAACGAGTTACTAAAGAAAATACATGCAGGAACCTGCGAATCGCACATAGGCCCAAGGGCCCTATCGGCGAAGGTCCTAAGGCAGGGTTTTTACTGGCCAAGCCATGCAAAAGACGTCGAAGAGCTAGTCAAAACATGCGAAGCTTGCCAGTTGTACTCCACCAAAAAACCTTCGCCCTCATCAGAACTCCAACCAATACCCCCAATCTGGCCACTGCAAAGATGGGGCATGGATCTGGTAGGCCCCCTGCCAACAGCGCAAGGAGGATTCAAATTTGCGGTAGTGGCTGTGGAATACTTCACAAGGTGGATAGAAGCAAAGCCCCTAGTGTCAATAACCTCAGAAACGGTCAGGAAATTCTTCTGGCAAAACATAATATGCAGATTTAGGGTCCCGAAGGTGCTCACTGTGGACAACGGAAAACAGTTTGATTCAGATAAGTTTAAAGAATATTGCAAGTCTATAGGCACAACACTAGCCTTCATATCAGTGTACTACCCTGAGTCAAATGGCGCAGTAGAAAGAGCAAATAGAGAGATCTTCTCAGCAATCTCAAAAACGTTGTTCAACCTGCGCAAAGGAAGATGGGCAGAAGAACTACCAAGGGTCATATGGTCACACAACACTACCACCACAAGAGCCACGGGATATACACCGTTCAAACTCATGTGCGGGGGAAGAGGCAATGACACAGAAGAAATAAAACACAAGAGCCTCCGCGTAACTAGCAACAGCGTCACAGAAGAAGCATGCTCCAAGGAGGGGATAGAGCAAGAGAGGCTGCAGGCCCTTGAAAGCATCATAAAATATCAAGACCAAACCAAGATATGGAGAGACAAGAACATAACAAAAAGACTAATCGAAGACGGAGACCTAGTGCTGCGAAGGAAACCAAACGCAACCACAGTGGGCAAGCTACAATCAAAATAGGAAGGGGCATTCATAGCTAAACAAACAACAAACAAAGAGGCATTCAAGCTAGAAGATAGCGAAGGTCGAACCTCCGCCCATACTTGGAACACCGCAAATCTCAGAAAGTATTACATCTAATGTAAGAGGACCTGCGCGAAAATATAAGCGAAGGTATCCTTATTTTAGAAGCATTTTCTATCTTTTCTTTTTCCTTCAGCCATTTGGCAATAGGCCTGCACTCTTTTCCTCACAAGGGGACTCCGTTGCGGAGGTGAGGTTTTTAACGAGGCAGAGCCTTTGTAATCAACCTCTAAAAATATAAAGAGGATCCCCAAGGAAAAGGAAGAGAAAAAAGCACACATAATAAAAAGAGTCGAAAAGCGACCCAAAGAATGAGGCAAAGCAAACATTCGACGGCACGACAAAGCGAAAAAAGAGGACCTACGAGGCGGAGCCAAAGACAGACTAGGCACACCCGACGGGACCTCCACGGCAAACATTAGTTCGGTAAGTCGGAGACAACCTCCGCCAAAAATTAAACCTCGAAAAAGACCCTACCAAAAGTACGGGCACCAGGAAATCAGAGACAACCTCCGCCAAAAATTAAACCTGGAAAAAGACCCTACCAAAAGTACGGGCACCAGGAAATCAGAGGAGATAACCTCCACCAAAAATTAAACCTGAAAAAAGACCACACCAAAGGTATGGGCACCAGAAAGTTAAAGAAGATAACCTCCGCAATGAGCTAAACCTGTAAAAAGACCCTACCGAAGGTATGGGCACCGTGAAATCCAAAGACACAAAGTACAAAGGAGTCAATGGCACCAAAGCAATGCCGTAAATAGCACTAAAAATGCAAAAACAGGAATAAATTAAAGCGCAATTAAACATTTATCCCGGTATAAATACCGTGTGTTAAACAAAGACCGACAACCCGGCAAAGAACAACCACAACCACCAAGGAGTAAATACATTTACAGGCCGGGGCAATATAAAAGAGTGCACGCATCCCCCCTCCCCGACCATTCGGAAGAAGAAGGGAAGAGGGAAAGGAGAGAATGGAGGCGGGCGTCTCACCCGGTTCAAGCAAACGAAAAAGACACCACGTAAAAAAACTTGTAACCGGTGGGGGACAATTTGCCGGTGGAACTAGAGCCTTCGGCCAAAAGGGGATACCACGCAAAAGCTTGTAACATCCCCCCCCCGGCCGAAGGTTCCACTTCAATAACTCCCAGCAAAAAGAAACCTCCGCCAAACAACAGATAGCAAGCAAGAGTTTGTAAAGTTTGGAGAGCAGAGCTTAGGAGTACAAGACCAACCTCCGCCAAACCAGTCCGGCGAAAACCAAGCACGCGATCTTTGTCTGCGAAGGTCCCAAGGCGAGAGAAAACACGCAAAAGTACAAGCACGGCTCCAAAGACTGCGTCAAAGTTTAAACAACAGGGCCAAGCATGAATTCAACAACCTCAACTTCGCCAGGAACAACCGCCGAACCGGCAGGATATACAAGGCCAGAGAACATACATGGCGCTTAGAAGCCAAGTCCTACCGAAATGTAATAGCGAAGGCACAAGTGTCCGGAATCGTGTAAAGACAAGCAACAGCCTCTGCCAGAAAATAAAATGTTTTATTACAAGGAAAAATCTTATTGTACAAAACAACCTAACGCGTGCAGGTTACAGCAACAGCGCCATAAAAAAATATATAACAGTTACAACATGTTGCACGCGAAGGTGCAAAGAAACCGCATCGCGAACCAAAAACTAAGGCGGGGTGCAAGGACCCCGCCAAGCAAGAGAACCCACGAAATCACTATGCGGAGCTTCGAGCTCCTCAACCACAAACTTAAACATATCATTAATGTTACTATCAGGCCAGCAACTAAGCATCCGTCCACTGACGTAAACACCGTCCTTCATCATAGTCAACGGAGTTACATCAAGCACTTGCGCAGGTTCCATCAAGGTCACCTGCGCAAGGCAATTCAAAATCAAAACGAAGGCTAAGCCAAAGATATCTCTCAGTGTAACACCCCCGGTGTTACGTTAACCTAAACCTGCCATGTCATCATCGTCATTGCATAAGCATTCATGATTAGAGAATCCTAATTCAAACAATTAAAATGAGTTTACAATTCTAGGGTGTGTTTGAGCTCTTCTATATCACATGTGTATGTGTTGATAATTTAAATTTCACTCACATGTTTACTTTTATCAATAAAAGCGACCGATTAAAATTAACCTTGGTGTTTGCAGGTGTTTGCCTAACCCCGACTCACACATCAAACCAGTTTTATAAATCAAATGAGGCGCAAGAAAGAATCAAATTTGAATTTGGGATTCAAATCCCAATCCCTAGCTCAAGTGGCTATGTGTTGGAATTTGAATTTCACTTTCAACTTTGATGAGCTAACCATAATCAATTTTCTAAATAAAGATTGCTAACCAATGGTACTATTTCAAAGTATGAACTTTGTACTTTGAAAGTGTACTATTGGTTGGGTTTGAAAAGTGCCACATCATCATCAATTAATTGTCCAAAAATTCAATTTGAAAAACTTTTCAAAAAGAGTGAATTTCAAAGTGTTTTTGGCCCCTTTACAATTTCATCTCAAAATATTCAAAATTTGGGAAAACTCCAAAAATACAGTTTGTGTATCTCTTTGAGCTCTACAACTTTGGTATACAAAGGTTTTCAAGTTTTTGAATAAAATTTAAACTAATTTCAAAATTTATTTAAATTGGAAAATATCCCCTTTTTGTGTTTTAAACTCCAATTCAAAAATTATTTGGTTTCATGAAAAACTTCCTAAATGAAAGTTGTAGATCTTGAGAAATGGAACAACTTTTATTTTTGGAGATTTTCATCTTTTATTCAAAATTTAAAAGTAATTTCAAAATCCCTAAAGTTAGGGTTTTGCTTTAAATTTCAAATTTGAAATGCAATTCAAAAACTATTTGGAATCTGATAAAACTCCTTTAATGAAAGTTGTAGAGCATAAAATTTTAAACAATCTGTATTTTGGAAGATTTTTGAGTGTAGTTCAAATTTTTGGAGAATTTGAATAAAACAGTTTCAAGTGTACGGTGGTGAGGTGGCATTGCTTACACGGTGTTCGACACGAGGAGCCGGCATGGCCGCCGAGCTCGCTGCCGGCCGCCGTGGCCGCTCTCGCGCCTTCCCCGTTTTCGCGCGTCGCCAACCAGCTCGTCGTCGTCGCGGAGCTTCCTTCCACCTGTCCAGCTCACCCTTGCCCTATAAAAGCCTCATGCCGGCCGCCATTTCTCTCTTTTCTTCTCCACTGTCACTGCCGGCCGCCGTCCTTCTCCTTGCAAATTCACACACCACGCTCGCTCACCGTTTCCAATAGCTCACAGCCCTGTCCGCAACTTCCTTGCGCATCGTTTGAGCCGTTTCTCGCTCGGTTTCGTTGTTCCAGTGAGCCGTGCGAAGCCATCCCCTTCATCTCCGGTCACCCGCCACCGCCGTGGTGAGCCATCGCCGTTCATCCTTCTCCAGCCCAGCTCTGAGTTGTATTCGCGTCGCGTCGAGTCCGCCACGGTGTGCTGAGCACGCTGGTATGTTTGGTTCCGACGGAGAGGCTCCGTTGAGCTCGGCCGTGGGTCGCCGCCGGCCGTCGAGCCGCCGGGGTTCTCGGTGTGCGCGCTCCGGTGGAGGGGAGGAGTCGTATGATAGCTTGTTGAGGTCGGGGTGATGCGTAGAGTTCGTTGATGTGGTTGGTTTCGTCGGAGGCGTTGCCGTTGGCGAGAACGCCGACGACCGCCACCGGCGTGCTTAGGCGGGCGCGAGTGAGAAGAAGAGGGAGGAGGAAGGAGGTGCCGACAGGCGGGGCCGGCCTGTCGGCGAGAGAGAAAGAGAGGAGAGCCAAGGCTGGGCGTCTTTGGACCGGCCGTCTTGCGGGCCAGCCGGGCCGCCAAAGTGAGCCCGGGGGGGGAGAGAAGTGTTTTTTTTTTCCAATATAATTTCCAAAGCACAGTTTTTCATCTTTTTGTATTAATTTTATTTGGGCAAATAAAAATGTGCAAAAATATGCTCTGTGTTCTTTAAGTGAATCTCTACACCAGAAAAATACTAACTCTGGTTTTTCAATAAAATTTAATTATGCTTTAATTTGTTCTTTTAATTAAGAAAAGCAAATTCCATGATTTTTGATAATTAAAATATAAGTCCAAAAATCATGAAATTTGTTTTGTGTGCTAATTAGGTGATGATGACCTTAATTATGAAATTTGATCCTGTTTTGATTAAGTTTTGTTTTACACTTAATTAATACCTTAATTTATCAATGTTTAATTAGTCAATTCTGTAATTAATTAGGGTTTAATTAATCCCCAATTAGCGAGTTAATTAATGGCTTTCAACAACTGTAAAAATGGTTAATAAATTAGTAATCACCCTTAATCACTATTAGGCTTGTTTGATTTTGGATTGAGTGATGACCCTAGGTCATTAACCCTAATGACCTTTGGCATTTCATGTTGATTGCGTATCGCTAGTCCGTCGTCGCCGACGCTAGTTATACCTTCTTAGTGCGAGGTTATCATGAAGGAAAGTTGTACTCAAGTTAGGTTAACAATCGTTGCATCATTATCGCATGCACTTTTATTCACTGCATCGTAATCATGCATTTCAACCGTGTAGTTGTGCCGTCCGAGGAAGGAGTGGATCCCGCTCCTGCCTTTGAAGAAGGTGTTCAGTGCGAGGAGGCTGGTCCCGATCCCTGCAGTGCCATCCCTGAACCCCACTTCGTCGAGCCCCAAGGCAAGCCCCGGATACATTCAAACCCGTCCTTGTATTTCGAAAAGCTTTTATGATTTCATGTGATGATATAATGCATTAGGTGTAGGAGTTGGGTGCTATCCTACTTTGATGCATTTACCGTACCTTGATACATTACCCCGTATATACTGTTTTGATTTCAAAATGCTTAGTATACGCTTAGTCTTGCTACTAGTGTAGGGTTTTGGATAAAACTGTTTTCAAAAATGTGATAACTTTACTCCCCGAAGGGAATTTACGAAAAACTCGATGTTGCTTGTCGCCTACCCTTGTTCCGACGGGGTCAAGGGTACACCACAAGAACATGATGATGAGTAAATCGAGACGTCGGTGGAGTGACTTGCATCGGGATGGGCTAGTGCCCCTGGTGTAGTGTCGCCCACTTGTGTCGGTTAAGGACCGTCCGTTGTTTGGCCCCGGGATCATGAGGTTATTGGATAGTACTAGTCGCATGCTAATGGCGGTAAGCTCCACTTGGACTATTCGTTACTAGAACGGGACGATGGCGTGTACCCATCCTACGATGCGCACCGCCGAAGTGACCGAGCGGCCATAGAGAGGTGGTGTACTCGTACACCCGTTCGGTATGGAGAAATCTAAGCGTTGAGTTGATGTATGTAAGATGTTCGGTCCCCGCATACATCGTGGTGGCTAGGAAGCCCAATTTGGTATATAAAGCGATTCGAATCGTCGTTGCTCCACGATATGGGAGACTTGATCCGAGTCCCGGCATCGTAGTAATAATGAAAGTGTGAGAATGAAAGGTTTTGAATCCGGCATGTGTTTGACAAGTGATTGTTAAAGTAAGGATTGGCTTAGTCCCTTTTCGCAAAGAGTGTCTTTTGATCTTGCTAAAGCCTCACCTTGATGCCCATTAGCCAAAGCATTCCCGAGTCTTCTCCCCAATTTTGGTCGGGTAAGTCTTGCGGAGTACTTTTTGTACTCGGGGTTTGTTCAACCCTCGTTTTGTGTGTGAACCGCATGGACAAGAGTGCTACGGTCCTTGTTGCATGACGGTTGTCGAAGAAGTAACCGACGAAGAGTAGATTGTGTGGCCTCTGGGCAGGGCACCTTTTGTTGAGTGAGTGTAATAAAGTTAAGTAATGATACTTCCGCTGGCTTGTAATTATAACACTCTGGTTTGTATAAGTTTTGCAAAAGGTTTGTAAATTAAGTTATTGTAAGTCTTCCGCTACTCTGGTATTTGTATATGAAAACTGTTGTAATACTGTGATGTCTCTGTAAGTATCGATCTTGGAGGAATTGTGGTTTATCGGGGTTTTACCCGACAGAACATTCTAGGTTATGTGGTGCTCAAGTATGGTTGACAGAGGTCTTAAGGACAATGTCATGTGCTTGTGGGCCATATAATTTAGAAGGTTCTGCCATAGAGGGTATCAGAGCGGTACTTATAAAGATACTCACAGTATTACTTTTCAAAAGCTTCAAAATATTTTGGATTCAAAAGTTAAAATGTGGTTTGGTCCAAATTGCTTCTGCTCCGTCTTAATTCTTTCTAGTAGTCTTTCTAGGTGCTATTTAAAAGAGTTTTAAGCGGAGTATCATGTTGTTTTCTTTTTACCCTATATTATTAAAAGAATGCTTATGTTACTTTAAAAAGTCTTTTGCTTGATCTGTAGGTTCGATCATGCATCATGTTTAATTCACATGTTCAAACTTGTATCCCCGTTAAAAAGTGGTTGGGCTAAGTAAAATTAATCCTATTCTTGCTAGCCCTAAGAATCTCAATCTTGTAGGTCCTATCTATTCTTCCTACAGAATAGCATGTGGCTAGTTTGTGTGATGATTGTGAATAAATATGATCTTGTCTATAACAGATGTCTGGTAATACTAGCGCTGGTTCTTCACATGAGGGAGGTGCGGCCCAAAGATGCACCACCAAAGCACCCGATCTTTATGGGCGTGGCGCCCTAGTAAATGCCACCACCGAGAATTCCCGTCATTTGCGGGGAAATGGGTCAACAAAATCAGAATGCACCATATGAGAATCGTGGCCGTCGTAATCACGACGAAATCACGTATGTGGACTTTACAGAGACCCGTCCACCAGTTTTCACTAGGGCTGAGGAACCCTTAGAGGCTAATGATTGGCTTCGTATTATAAATCAAAAGTTTGACCTGCTAGAGGGTTGTCCAGACCTGTTGAAACCTAAGTTTGCCGCACAATAGTTGAGAGGCCCTGCATCTGCATGGTGGGCAAACTTTCTCGCACGTCAGCCAGTTGGCCAGCAAGTTACTTGGGCCATGTTCCAAGATGCTTTCCGTCAGCACTTCATTCCTGACAGGGTGATGCAAGCAAAGCTGAAAGAATTTCTGGCTCTGAAACAGGGTGGACGATCAGTGGTGCAATATGTGAATATGTTCAGTCATCTATCGCAGTATGCACCTGAGCATGTGGACACTGACAGTAAGAAGAAGAAATGTTTTGTTCGGGGTTTAAAGAATGACATTGAAACCCACCTTACTGCAAATCCGAATGCCACATTTTATGAGGCTATGGATATTGCAATATCTTATGAAAGATCCATGCTTAAACAGAAGAGTGAAGAGCGGCGTGCTTCCTCTAACCCATCTGGCGGAATACAGAAATGCCAGAAGGTTATATTCCACCCTACTCAGCATACCCACCAGCCATCCCGCTATCACAGCACCAACAAAGCCACCAACCCTATTACTACCCACCACAGTAGCAGCAAGCCCAAAGACAACAGTGTATACTCACCCTGCTGTCCCAACTTATCCACAACAGCCGAATACCCAGGGTATTCAAACTCCCACTCCACCAGCTCCCCAGGCCTCGCCCACTGGTAGAGGTCCCTGTTTTAACTGTGGAGAGTCCGGACACTTCATTCAATATTGTCCTTATCCAAAGAGGAGTGATTCCAACTTCCAACAAGGATCTGATAGCCAGCAGTACCAGAATCAAAGCAGG
The DNA here is from genome assembly GCA_015844335.1 of Chrysopogon serrulatus. Taxonomy (NCBI): domain Eukaryota; kingdom Viridiplantae; phylum Streptophyta; class Magnoliopsida; order Poales; family Poaceae; genus Chrysopogon; species Chrysopogon serrulatus. The sequence continues at coordinate 27,585 of JADLZL010002023.1, forward strand.
GGTGGTTCGCAGCATGTCCCGAAGGTCAATGCCGGCAAGAAGACTGGGCGTGTATATCATGTCCAAACTGGGGATGTTCTTGCAGGAGAACCCGTTCTAATGGGTACGTTCCCTGTCGCCAGTCATCCTACACTTACATTATTTGATTCTGGTGCATCGCATACATTTATCAACCGCACATTTGTTACGAAGCATGAAATCCCCATAAAAGAAATTAAAGATGAGTTTTTGGTGCAATCACCGGGAGGGCGTATATGCACACGGGAAATGGTATATCAGATTCCAATATCTCTTGGTGGGTATCTCTATCCCACGGATCTGATACTACTGAAGAATCAAAATATAGATGTGATCCTTGGAATGAACTGGTTACGCCATTATGGCGCTGTGATAGATACACTGAATAGAAATGTTAAGCTGTTGCTACCTGATAACCAGTCCCCACTTCTTATCCAATTCCCGATTCCCAAGAAAGCAGTTAAGACAGTTAATGCAACCTCAGTGCAAGAAGTCAAAGATATACCTGTGGTCTGTGAGTTTCCAGATGTGTTCCCTGAGGATTTGCCTGGGTTACCACCAGAACGGGATGTCGAGTTTGTGATTGAGTTAAAGCCGGGTACTGCACCAGTATCCCGAAGAGCTTATAGGATGCCCCCAAAAGAGTTGGCCGAATTGAAAACTCAGTTGACCGAATTGCTGGACAAAGGTTTTATCAGACCTAGTTCATCACCGTGGGGTTGTCCTGCTATCTTTGTGAAAAAGAAGGATCAAACTCTGAGAATGTGTGTGGACTATCGTCCACTCAATGAGGTGACCATCAAAAATAAATATCCTCTTCCTCGCATAGATCTTCTCTTTGACCAACTTGCGGGAGCCAAGGTTTTCTCCAAGATCGATCTTAGGTCTGGTTATCACCAAATCCGAATCAGGCCTGAAGATATTCCTAAAACCGCTTTCACCACCAGATACGGCCTATATGAATATCTTGTTATGTCATTCGGGCTTACGAATGCTCCAACCCATTTCATGTATCTGATGAACTCGGTGTTTATGCCCGAGCTCGATCACTTCGTTGTGGTTTTCATCGATGATATTCTTATATATTCCAAAACCAAAGAAGAACATACGGAGCATCTCCGTATTGTTTTGTCTCGTCTCCGAGAACATCAGCTTTACGCTAAATTTAGCAAGTGTGAGTTTTGGCTTGATGAAGTCAAATTTTTTGGTCATGTTCTATCTGCCGAGGGTGTTGCAGTTGACCCTAGCAAAGTCCAAGATATTCTTAACTGGAAGCCACCCATCAGTGTCCACCAAGTTCGTAGTTTCCTTGGAATGGCGGGATACTACCGTCATTTCATTCCTGACTTTTCCAAAATAGCCAAGCCAATCACCGAACTCCTAAAGAACCAAACCAAATTTCGATGGTCATCTGAATGTGAGCAAGCATTTCACAAGTTGAAAAATCTTTTGACTACTTTGCCCCAATCCTAGCTCAGCCAGATATTGAAAAGGCATTCGATGTGTATTGTGATGCATCTGGCATCGGCATCGGATGTGTGTTGATGCAAGAAGGCAGGGTCATTGCTTATGCTTCAAGGCAGTTGAAGCGACATGAAGAGCATTGCCCAACGCATGATCTTGAGTTAGCCGCAGTGGTGCATGCTCTGAAAATATGGAGGCACTATTTGTTGGGTAATAAATGTCATATTTATAGTGATCACAAAAGTTTGAAGTATATCTTTACCCAGTCTGAGCTGAATATGAGGCAAAGAAGATGGCTAGAATTAATCAAAGATTATGATCTTGAAGTGCATTATCATCCCTGGTAAAGCCAATGTAGTTGCCGATGCTCTCGGTCGAAAAGAGTCAATGCAATTGTCTTCTTGTCACACCGGTGAATCCGAGTTTGTGTCAAGAATTAGAAAGATTGAATATTAATATGATCTCTCGGGGTAGTCCGAATGATATCACAAGTACACTCCTCTATTCAAGAACAGATTATTGCATTTCAAATGAGAAAGTAAAGGCCTCAAGCATATTAGAGAGAAAGTCGATCGGGGCAAGCATCTTGCTTCCGCATTGATGACAACAATGTTTTATGGTTCAAAAAATCGTCTAGTTGTTCGAAGGTCCCCGAGCTCGACAGTTGATTCTTGACGAAGCTCACTTAACCAAATTCTCGATTCACCCGGGTAGCAATAAGATGTATCATGACCCGAGGCGAGATTCAGTGGACTAAAATGAAAATCGAGATAGCTCGATATGTTGCACGATGTGATACACGCCAAAAAAGTCAAAGCTGTGCATTTAAAAGCATTTGGAGAACTTCAACCCTTACCCATTCCGGCTTGGAAGTGGGAAGATATTAGTATGGACTTCATCGTTGGTCCGCCTAGAAACGACCAAGGGTTATAATTCAAACTGGGTTATTGTTGATCGGTTGACCAAGTCTGCTCACTTTATTCCAGTAAAGAAGAAATATAGAGCACCTCAGTATGCTCAGTTATATATAGACCGAATAATGTGTCTGCACGGGATTCCAAAAAGTATAGTCACCGACAGAGGTACTCAATTTATGGCTCAATTTTGGCAGAGGTTTCATGAGACTATGGGCACCAATTTATTACACAGCACTGCTTATCATCCGCAGACTGATGGTCAGACTGAAAGATTGAACCAGATTCCTGAAGATAAGTTAAGATCTTGTGTGTTGACATACTCCTCAGATTGGGAACAATGTCTGCCATTAGCTGAGTTTGCTTACAACAACAGTTATCAAGAAAGTATCAAAATGGCACCATTTGAAGCTTTGTATGGCCGCCGATGTCGTACTCCGCTTAACTGGTCTGAGCCCGGTGAAAGATGGTTCTTCGGTGTTGACCTAGTCAAAGAAACTGAAGCTAAAGTAAAACAGATTCAAGAAAACTTAAGGATAGCTCAGTCCAGACAGAAAAGTTACGCTGATAAGCGACGAAGGCCATTGATGTTTGAAATTGGAGACTATGTATATCTGAAAGTGTCACCAAGTAAAGGTGTCGACCGTTTCGGGGTTAAAGGTAAACTGGCACCCGGATATATTGGTCCCTTTCAGATTACAGAAAGGTGTGGGAAGGTAGCATATTGTTTGAATCTACCTGAACCGTTGTCCCTTGTGCACAACGTGTTCCATGTGTCCCAATTGAAAAAGTGTTTGCGAGTACCAGACAAAGTCACTGACATTGAAGGTCTCCGCATTGAACGATCTGAAGTGTGTCGAGTATCCGGTCAAAATTCTTCATCGAAAGGATCGGGTCACCCGCAGGCACATAAGAAGATTTTATAAAATTGAGTGGGATCAACACTCTAAGGATGAAGCAACTTGGGAGTCTGAGGAATTCTTGAATGAGCAATTCCCAGAGTTTTTTTTCCTTCCTTCTCCTAAGTCACGATTCGTTTCTAAGAATTATGACTTTCTGAAAACATGAGACTTGTAATATGAACCCTTCTACCTTCCTTATGAAACCATGTAAGATGTGTTTGCTTGACACATTTTTTTTCCATTACTTAGCCCTAAGCTTTGAATCTCGGGACAAGATTCCTTTTAAGGGGAATATAATGTAACACCCCCGGTGTTACGTTAACCTAAACCTGCCATGTCATCATCGTCATTGCATAAGCATTCATAATTAGAGAATCCTAATTCAAACAATTAAAATGAGTTTACAATTCTAGGGTGTGTTTGAGCTCTTCTATATCACATGTGTATGTGTTGATAATTTAAATTTCACTCACATGTTTACTTTTATCAATAAAAGCAACCAATTAAAATTAACCTTGGTGTTTGCAAGTGTTTGCCTAACCCCGACTCACACATCAAACCAGTTTTATAAACCAAACCGGCTCCAGCAGTATCGGATAAAATCGCGCACAACGCGCATAGGAGCTCGAAGGTCAGACCAAGCAATATCTTTGGGGTCTGTATAGGCAGCTTTTCCTTTCAGAAGCTGAAGGTGCTCGCATCCCACCTCCGTTAAAGCGTTCACCAGATTCTTGGCGCAAGACACAGCCGAGAAATCTGCGATGCCATCAACGAACTGAGGAAAATGAGATAGGCAGGAGCGCATCCAGTCCATCAACGCAAAGGCCGAAGGATCAGCTAGCAGAGGGGGTGTAATGCCGCCGTAGCGATGAACAGCATCAGAGTAGGCACTGGCCACAACAATAGCAGCCTCCTTCGCCTCGTCCGATTTTCGGGAAGGAGCCGAACCTGCGCCTTCAGTTCTACGGCAGCCTGCCTCTCGCCCTCGGCCTCGGTGCGGAGGTGGGTGTTAGCGTCGTCGGCTTTTCTTCGGCCGTTCCTCCAAAGAGAGGAGGCATACTTTGCAACCTCAAGATCTTTTCCCATGGCCTCAAGCTTGACGCCAAGATCCTCGCCAGATTTTCTTGAATGGGCGAAGGTCTTCCAAGTCGGAGGCTAAAGCTTGTTTTTCTCACGCCAACGTCTCGATCTCTTCCTTAAGAAGCGGCGAGAGCCTCATCGCTTCAAAGCACCTCATGAGAACACCGGGCTTCCATAGCCTCCGCGATGTGATGACCCCGCAAAAGTAGGGGGAGTCAAAAAAAACAGGGAAGTAACACCAAAGTGTGAGCGAAGGTTAACACAAACCACGCCTCGATGCTCCAAGTTCAAGCGGAGAAGCTTGAAATAGTCCATCTCTTGCAAGTACTTGCGAGTCTTCCCCCGCAGCAAACAAAAAAAATTCAGACGATAAGCCAAAACGGAGGCCCATAAAACATAACTTCAAAGGAAAAAACAAACCTCCAACCGCTTATGCAGACTATGGAGGGCGTAGCTCCACCCACTTAAGGTTTCCATAGAGTCACCTACGCAACTGTGAGCAACAAAAGCAAACTAAGTTGCAGGAAAAAAGATAAGAAAGCAAAGGTAAGTTCAGCCAAACATTCGCCGCGGTGACCCCCGAACGAAGTTCGGCAAACGGGGGAGGTCCATGAGGGAGCTGATCAAGACCTACGCGCGCAAGGTCAACTCCAGCACCAGCAGCACCTTCATGCGCAAGCGCTTCAGCAAAGCCCACTGAGCGGGGTCAGAAAAAAAGGGGGAAAATAGAACGTCAGGAACAAAGAGCACTTACAAAGAGTAGCGGCACCAATCTCCGCAGATAGTTGAAACATCCGCGACAAGGTTGGCCAGCCAGGTCACCCCGAACCTCGGGTGGCGGCGCCCGGACCCTCCGGAATCGAACGAGCGGCGGAGGTCGAACGACCCGCGCCAGAGACCTCCGCAGGAGGGGACGTAGGCTGGCGAGAGGAAACCTCCGCCCCACCGCCAGTGCCAACAGCAGCGTGAACTAAAGCCTCAGAGTCATCAGAACACGCGCCGAAGACACTGACAAAAGGAAGGACGAAGCCGTCGGTTCAACCGCCACAAGAGATGCCCCTCCTAATGGGGCACGGGCACCCTGAGGCGCAGGGACCTGCGTGTCAGTTCCCGCCTCATCGTCGCGGCCACCTCCGGCCGAAGATGCAGCGGCGGGCCTTGAGACGGGATTTGTCGGAGGTTGCGCCACCACAGGCGGGCAGGATTCTCAGTCAACTCGGCGCCGCGCACAGATGGGCGCGTCCTCTTACCGCGGCCAGGACCAGCGCAAGTAGAACCCCCGCGGCGCTTACGCCCCGCAAGTTTTTGAGCATCACCGGAAGCCGCCTCACCGGCAGCAGCTGTTGGTATTTTTAACATCACTTTAAGTTAAGTTGTCATCCCTAACATGATGCCAAAAACCAAGGATAAAAATAATCTACACGTAATGACTCTAAATAGAATATATCCGCAAGCGCACAGATAATTCTCCCGTTGTAGAATTTCACCCAGAGGAAGTATTCCGAGTATCGTTGATTTATTTTTATGCCAAAAGGATAAAGCAGCATTCTACTTATTAGGAGTAATGAACTTACAAGGACCAAGAATAATAAATGCTTAAACCCCATCATAACCTATTACACCAATGCCTTAGCAATAACTAGTCAACAGTAACGATAAATAATAAATGAGTAATTGAGATACATAGTATTCCAGAGCTAGAATATAGAGACTCTCTAATGTAGTAAAGCAATCTAGAGATTCAGTTAGAAATAAAGAAACCTATGTAATTGCTAATATAAAGTCTACTGACCTACGCATGCTACACATTTTCATCTATAGTGCAATAAAATCAGAAGATATCATAAGGAGCATCAACTAATAAGGACATTGAGACACAAAGGTCACCTCCTTCGCGACCATGCTCGGCTAGTCCTACGTACGGGGGGGTGGACTACAGAGGAACCAACGCAGCTGTCACCTGCGCGGACTACCACACGACCCGGCACATCGGGGTGCCTCCGTAGGTACACAATATATCTAGACACCACGTCTACATAATGCGCACCACCCGACCCACTCGAGTATTGAATCGGGCGCTTTTACGATCATATAACAATAATCATCATAAACTACATCTATATCGAATGTGCAACTAGAATAAACTAAGAACTGAATAAGTAGCAATATATTAAAGTAGAGCAAAGTCATAATGAAATACAAGATAAAATTACCAAATTCTAGAAGACAGATCGGAATCGGCGGGGCGCCCGATCTCTACTTGAATCTTGCTAGGCGACTAAACTAAGAACTTGAAGAACTAGAGCTCTACTTCTAATCTCGGAAACCCTAACCGACTACTCTTGACGAATGAAGCGGGGAGGAATCAATTGGTGTGTTGAAGGGGGGGTCTACCCCTCCTTTTATAGCCGGTGGAGTGCACGCCGTAGGATCAAACCGACATAGCCAACGGTGGAGATGAAAACCCTAGGCGTCGGGAGGAAGATTCTCGGAAAGGGGCGCGCCGGGCAACCCTAGGGGCGCCGGCCCGCCCCATGGTGGGGCCGGCCGGCCCCACTGGTAGCGGCTGCGGGCCCCGCTTCTTCGGGTGTCTTCTCGAGTCTTCTGAACTATTCGGGCGATGTAGTTGCGTCGCGGTTAAGTTTCGTGGTAAATTTGCATTAAAATCCTTCTTTTAACCTTTTTCGAAAATCACCCGGAAATTTCACAAATCAATAAAACTCGTGGAATTTGTCGATATAACCTCTATCAATCTATTATTGCATCTTCAAGAGCCATTGTTGACGGTATAAAATTTGGACTTAGTGACCGTCAACAATTACCCCCCAAGCTAAGTCTTTGCTAGTCCCTTAGCAAAGTCGACTTGAAATAATACTTCGTGGTATCTCATGTTATATCAACAAGTACTTTAGTATTGAATTTAAAATTCTTCTCAGATTATAATTCATTAATCTATCTTTCAAACTTATCCTTATACCTTTTTTTAACTGTTGGGCTTATCAAACTTTTAACTAACTCTTGGGTGATTGAAAGATAGAATAATCAAGCAAGCACTGCATATATTTCATTCTTTGCTTAAGCACTACTCTAGAGGTTTTCTCTTTTTATTTTGAACATGTATGGATTATTATCTTGGAAACCATAGGAGTTTACTAACAAGATTGGAGTGGACTACTCAAGCTATGCATCATGATTGAATGTGCTAGTGATTGAAAACTTTATTTCCAGCTCTTATGCAACATTCTATCTTCTCTGCCTTTCTGAGAAGTGTGGGCTATCTCCCAGCGGATACTTTTTGTACCCATTTTTCCCTCTCAAGGCGAGTGTCTTTGCACCCATTGTTTTACTCTCTTTCTTTTGATTTAGCTCATACCCTTTTGATATGACATCTTTTTGGGCTCATACTTCTTTGATATGGCATCTTTTAATTGTTATAACCCACACTCTCTTTTAGACTTCTAAGAGAGAATTGTTAGAGAGCAAAACTTTTGTGCGTGTGGATCCAATCATGAACACATAACAGAGTAATCTACTCAAATCATATCAGTAGGATAAATTACCAGATTGATTAATTAATTCTTTGCAAAATATCTGGAGCTTAGCTATCACTTAGAATGAAACATATACTAGCTCAAACCTTTTTATATCATATCTGTCAATTACTTAGACTGAATCACAAGTTTTATGCTACCCACAGATATCAGGTTTCAGAATAAATTCTCAGGGTAGATAAACTTCATATAATTCAAAGACAGATTTTAATTTCAGATGCTAAGTAATTGCAGATTTTTAATTGCTCTCTCTTCTTTTTTTATATTAAATATATATATAAGTAAATCCAGAATTACTCTAATCTAATGACAAATATAAATCTTTGGAAAGTGAATACTGAAAATAAATACTAGAAATAAAAATAAATAAATATATACGGTGGTGGATGATGCTCACCTCGGGGGGCTCTCCCCAAGCTGCATGTTACCGTACTCAATAATGTGGTGGAGGCGGTGGTGGATACCCCAACTGGTCTATTAGGTACTCCACTCCGGTTTGTATGTTTCTTTGTCCATGATGTAATCGCCGAATCGGCGGGTTCCGCCTTGATCGCCATCGTGCTCGCCGATGAAGCCTGTTGTCAACTTTGGTGTTGCCTTTGCTCATGTCGGTGCAAGGTCTCATTTGTCGCTTTGCTGCCCCTGCTGGAGGTTAGTAAAAAATGTAGACATAGCGGGATAATCATTAATAGGAGTGCTAAAATGCTGCTTCGGGAGGCTGCATGTAATTATTTGCCGGTGGTGCATGGTGCGGGTACGGTCCACCGGTGGTGTACTCCGTGTTCCCCGCCACAGAGAATGATGCACGCCCCTCTCGATAATCTTGTCCCCGATCTTCGAGGCTCCGTGTGGGGAATGTTTCCCATCCCGTGGTCTGTAGGCGAATCTCCTTGATGATAAGTGGGTTGGTCCTCCCAACCCGAGTGGGTGGACCACGGCCGATGCGGCTCATGATATGCACCTGGTTCATCAAAGTTAGTGTAATGGAAATGAGCTGGTCCCGATGGTCTTTGTGTCGGCCCCCAGTGTACACGATCCTGGGTACTCTGGCCGATGCGTCTTTGATGGACATCCGCCAATGTTAGCGGTCTGTGGAAAAGTAAAACTGTCAACAGAATAAATCCTCAAATCCCTGTTAGGCAGCTCGTACTCATTTGGATAATTTTTATAGATCATGATTATCTTGTTATTTCGGCGTTTCACCATGTGAGCACGAAAGAAAAAGTCATATCCAATAACTCTTCGGGCACCAGTAATAAAAGTGAGTGTAGCATTGGACAATAAATCTAATCCTGTAGCTAGGCGTGTAATCCAAGATGTGAATGAAATACTGCATTTTCTCATAGGAGGTACGATTTTCCAGTAGCTCAACATTAATTTCACAGGAGATGCTTTTCTCTTTTTAATCATGATGTATAATAAATGTAACTCATCCTGTCTAATGGTATTTAATTTCTCTCTAGGAAAGAAAGTAAAAGCTAGCCATTTTACCATGAATCTCAGTGTTGGGTTATGGACTTCTTCAGTGGTATATTTTTGTTTGCGTTCCGGTTTCTTAGCAGTGATGCTCTCCCAAAAATCATCTTTATTAAAATCTCCAAGAACATCAGCTATATTCACTACGTACTGCTCAGAGAATCCTAGTGCTAAACTGAAATTTTTCCATGTGAGAGTAAAAGGCTTGTTGAACATTCTAAACCGAACATAATCATCATCAAAGTCTAGGGAGCTAATAAATTCTATGGTGAGTAACTTGCTACCCCTGCTCAGTGATTTCCCATGCATCTTCCCATCCAATCATTCTAAAAATAAGCTCAAATTCGAATCCATTCCGGTTTCAACGAGCAAATTGTCATCAAATGTTGGAGTATGAGTAAACTCTTTTGTCTTTACCACATTGAATATTTCTATTTGAGGTCTAAGTGGTAATAAAATTTGATTAAGGTTTGTTAACTTATACCTCTCTTCCCTGTGGAGAAGAGGAAGGCGGTTGATGTTGCTCGGGAGGTGATGGAGGATCAACGTCCATTCCGGAACCGTAAAACCGAAGGTACTTGGGATGATGAACGGCTTCGGGTCTTTGCGGAATGAGAGTGTCCTCTTGATGCTCCCGAGTGCACCTCCAACTTTTCAATTCATCTTGCCTGTAGAATGAAGAACACGAAGAACACGGCAAGAACAACAAGAACATGAAGAACACAAAAGTGATTAGGATTAGCAAATCAAAGAGGAAGAGAAGAGGGAGTCCGATGATGATCTTGCAAATTGATTTCTCTCTCTTTTCTTTTCTCTTTTCTTGCTAATTAATGAGTGATTTGGAAGAATGAAATGTCGTAGTTGTAATGGCCATGGAGCGAGCTCTCTGGACTTGGAGTGAATGAGTGAGGGGGTGTGAGAAGTTGGAGGCAGAGAGGAGATGATGGGGCGCCGGCCGGCGTGGTGATGGGGCGGTAGGCCCCACCTGCGCCTATTTGGTGCTCTCATTTCTCCGGTGTCCTCTTTGGCATGTATGTGATCAATTCCCTACTCCCTAGGTACTCCTTTCGGTGGCAGACATGGATGGAGGTGAGTGCATGTGAATGAGTGTGATAATTGAAATTTTGGATGCGGTGAATAATTGGTGGGTGTGAGGTGATGTGAGGTGATGTGTGTGGGCCCCACATGTCTCCTGTATTTATACCGTATAATGACACAAGAATAAAAAAACTAAATTACTTTTTTATAAATCTACGAAAAATTAGAATTACAATGATAGTATTTTTATAATTTTTACGCCACCACGGTAAATTTTCTCGACGGGGATTTACACTCCGTTAGTCATAATTTCATGGGGTTTAGATTTTATATATGGCATGCTTATTTTTTTATTTCTCTTTTTTTTTTAATAATGCAATTGGTAAATATGTTATTTAATGTGAGAAATTAAATTACTAATAACTACCGTGTTACCTCCCGGCAAAGGTTCGGAGTTTTTAAAGTCCACCAACTTGGACTTCTCTAGTTAAATTAATCTTTATGATTGATCTCCGCGGTCGGAGATGTTGATGCACCTTGCCCTTCTTGATCCTTCAGAGTCTTGCATTGCTCGGGTCTTGGCCTGAATGCAAATCGCTCTTCTTGCCCGTTAATGGTGAATATAATTTCTCCAGCTCCAACGTTGATGGTCGCATTTGCGGTGTTTAGGAATGGTCGCCCAAGGATAAGAGGTATCTTCCTCTCTTCCTGCATGTCAAGTACCACAAAATCTACAGGAACGAAAAAGTCACGGATTTTTACCGGAATTTTTTCTGCTATCCCTGCAGGGTAGCGGACTGATTGGTCAGCTAGTTGCAAGCACATTGTTGTTGGAGTTAGCGGGGAATAGTTGAGTTTGTCGAAGACCGTCTTGGGCATGACGCTGACGCTTGCTCTAAGATCACACAAGGCGTTCTCGAACATCTGGTTGCCTATAGAGCAATCAATAGTGGGACATCCTGGATCCTTCTTCTTGATAGGTGAAGAATGTAGGATTGCCTCACTGCACGCCTCTGTTAACTTGATGACTTCGGTAGAGGGTAGTGGTCCCTTGTTGTTGAGGATGGATCGAAGGTACTTTGCATATGTGGGTACCTGCATAGCATCTAACAACAGAATGTTGACATATAATTTCTGTATAATCTCTACAAACTTACTGAACCGATCATCAGTGGCGATACTCCTCCTCCTTCGAGGGAATGGTAGGATAGTAGTATCTTGAAAGTCTTGTGTTAATTCGGGCTCTTGCGGGTCATCTATTGGTAAGGGTGCTTCTACTTCTTCTTCTCTAGTATTCTTTTCGGCTCCCTTGTCTACCTGCACTGCATGTGAAGGTCTACGTGCCCCTTCTGGGTAAGGTGGATCACGTGTAACCTTTCCTCCTCTAGTAGATATTCCTTTAATCTGTTCATGGTTAGTGGCAGACAAAGTAGAAGCTAGTTGTGTAATTTATGATTCTATCTTTTTATTAAACATGATTTGCTCCTTAACTGCTAGAGAAAAATTATCTAATTTTGAATTAATTCCTTCTAATATTTCATCATTAAAAGCAAGCTTCTTATAAATACTCTCATTGATTCTAGTTTGTTCTAATATTAATTCTCTCAAGGGTGGTTGTCTTTGATTTGAAAAATTATAGTTACCTTGGTACTTACCTTGGCTTGTTGCCTGAGGTTGACTCCATCCTTACTTCTTGATGATTGCACTAATATCTTATTCATATTGATCTTGAGAGTTGAATGCATTTTGAATAGCTTGCCGATCTTTTTTGTAATTAGCCCTCTGCTCTAGCCAGTTTAATAATACATCCATCTTGGTTGATATTGCACATAACTCCTCCGGAACTTCTTCACTTTCATGGCATGTGCGGGTGTTGAATGTCTAATTCTGATTTTACGCCATCCTTGCCATAATTGCTTCTTAACTCTTTCAGGGGTGAGTGACATAAATGATCCTTCAGCAGTGGTGTCCAATTGCTCACATGATCTTTGGGTTAGTCCATGATAGAATGTTTGCATGAGCAACCACTTCTCCATTCCATGATGTGGGCAGTCTGATATGTATCCTTGAAAACGTTCCCAAGCTTCGGAATAGGTTCACCTTTCTGGCGACGAAATTCTGAAATCTTCCCTCTTAAGATATTCGTTCGGCCTATTGGGAAAAACTTCTCTAGGAAAGCTTTTCGAACATTCCCCCATGTCTTGATTTGATCTTTACTCGATAAAACCATCGCTTCGCTCTTCCTTCTAATGAGAAAGGAAACAAACGAAGTAGCACGACATCTTGAGGAATGCCTTGAATGTCAATGGTGTTGCCAATCTCCAGAAAATTCTGCAGATGAGCAATAGCATCTTCATCCTTCTTTCCACTAAATATGATAACTTGCACCATTTTGATGAGGCTTGGCTTGATCTCATAATCATGTTCTCCAATGTCAAAGGTGTCGAGAGTCGGACCTACGCGAATGTTCTCGGTGCTTGGAGCAGAGAATTCACGCAGAGTCTTTTCAGCCATTGCTTCTCGAGAATGATGTAAGACCCTTCTTCCTATGGTTGTTCCCGATAAGAGTTAAAATTCTACAACCAATTCCTGCACTTACCCTATAGAATTTTCTAAATAAAACATGGGTAAGTCTGCTAAAGCAAAAGGTTATGATGATTTTAATATATTTGTTTTCCATAAAGGTTTACTCATTATAAAATTCTAGAAAAATATGTATATCCTGACGAATCAATGATCCTAATAAATTATCCTAATAAATAAAATTGCCTTCCCCAAGACAACGGCGCTTTAAATGCTTGTTGGTATTTTTAACATCACTTTAAGTTAAGTTGTCATCCCTAACATGATGCAAAAACCAAGGATAAAAATAATCTACACGCAATGACTCTAAATAGAATATATCCCAAGCGCCACAGATAATTCTCCCGTTGTAGCATTTCACCCAGAGGAAGTATTCGAGTATCGTTGATTTATTTTTATGCCAAAAGGATAAAGCAAAGCATTCTACTTATTAGGAGTAATGAACTTACAAGGACCAAGAATAATAAATGCTTAAACCCCATCATAACCTATTACACCAATGCCTTAGCAATAACTAGTCAACAAGTAACGATAAATAATAAATGAGTAAGTGAGATACATAGTATTCGAGCTAGAATATAGAGACTCTCTAATGTAGTAAAGCAATCTAGAGATTCAGTTAGAAATAAAGAAACCTATGTAATTGCTAATATAAAGTCTACACCTACGCATGCTACACATTTTCATCTATAGTGCAATAAAATCAGAAGACATCATAAGGAGCATCAACTAATAAGGATATTGAGATACAAAGGTCACCTCCTTCGCGACCATGCTCGGCTAGTCCTAACGCACGGGGTGGGACTACAGAGGAACCAATGCAAATTGTCACCGGCGGACTACCACACGATCCCGGCACATCGGGGTGCCTCCGTAGGTACACAATATATCTAGACACCACGTCTACATAATGCGCACCACCCGACCCACTCGAGTATTGAATCGACGCTTTTACGATCATATAACAATAATCATCATAAACTACATCTATATCGAATGTGCAACTAGAATAAACTAAGAACTGAATAAGTAGCAATATATTAAAGTAGAGCAAAGTCATAATGAAATACAAGATAAAATTACCAAATTCTAGAAGACAGACTGAATCCCGAGCGGAGCGCCCGATCTCTACTTGAATCTTGCTAGACGACTAAACTAAGAACTTGAAGAACTAGAGCTCTACTTCTAATCTCCGGAAACCCTAACTTCCGACTACTCTTGACGAATGAAGCGGGGAGGAATCAATTGGTGTGTTGAAGGGGGGGTCTACCCCTCCTTTTATAGCCCTAAGTGGAGTGCACGCGCCGTAGGATCAAACCGACATAGCCAACGGTGGAGATGAAAACCCTAGGCGTCGGGAGGAAGATTCGGAAGGGGCGCCGCCGGTAACCCTAGGGCGCCGACCGGCCCCATGGTGGGGCCGGCCGGCCCCACCTGGTAGCGGCTGCGGGCCCCGCTTCTTCGGGTGTCTTCTGGAGTCTTCCTGAACTATCTGGCGATGTAGTTGCGTCGCGGTTAAGTTTCGTGGTAAATTTGCATTAAAATCCTTCTTTTAACCTTTTCTGGAAAATCACCTGGAAATTTCACAAATCAACAAAACTCGTGGAATTTGTCAGATATAACCTCTATCAATCTATTATTGCATCTTCAAGAGCCATTGTTGATGGTATAAAATTTGGACTTAGTGACCGTCAACAGCAGCAGCAGCCTTCTTCTCACGAACAGCATTCACAATCTTCTCGGAGACAGCATGGTCTCCATATTTGACCCCCATCTCCTCAAACACGCGGTTTAAACGAGGCATGTTGCCAGCCTCAGCTCTCCGGGCAACATATTCCTTATCGGTAATCTCCCCAAGAATTTCCTGTGCCTTCAGCTCAACTTCACGCACAAAAGCTTCGTCGCTCTTCCCCTCAGGCTTTACTACCCCAAAGCGAGGGAAAGGAACACCTTCGGCGCTACCAAAGACGGGCAGCTGAACATGCTCCAGGCGAAATGACAGCCTATTCTTCCCAAGGGGCCAACAATCGGCCGCAACCATTTCCTCAACAAGATCACGACCTCCGGAATAGCGGCAAGCCATCGCGAAGGCCTGGTTGCAGGCACGCCTGGAAGAAGTAAACTTGGTAGGGGGAGTGATGGAATAGCGAGGCTCCAACGGTGTCATCACCGAAGCAAAAGGGTAACGAGTGACCTTCTTTCCGTCAGACTCCTCATAAGTGTAGCCTGGAGTCTTAACATAGAACCAGTTCAATGTCCAGTCTTTGTCCCATTTGTTCTTCTGACAATAAGAAAGTTCAACCTTCGGGTCAGACTGCCTCCGCTTAGGAAAGAACGAGCAGCTACCATACTGGCAGATAGCGCCTTCCAACTTCTTATGTTGTTTCTGCAGCTCGTAGAATTGACAAAAGCTGTCAATGTCAGGGGGAGCTCCGTAAGACTCACAGGCCCACGCAAATTTGCTAAGCACGGCAATTCCATTGGGGGTGAGCTGATGGATCTGCACGTTGAACTCATCCAAAACATCTCGCAGGAAACCGCAAGGAACGAAGCGGAGACCACAAGTGAAAAAGTCACGGAACACCACCGCATACTCCTTACCAGGAGGGTCAGGGACAATTTCCCGGCCAGGAAGCTTCGCCCGGCCCTTGTCAAACCAACCTTCGGTTTCCATATGGTCAAGCATCATTTGGTTCAGAACGCTGCGTCCAACCTCGTAAGTGATCTCGCTCTTGCCTGCCATCTCTGGAGCGGGACTCGGAGGTACCAAATCGTCAAGTGAAGCCTCTACGTCCAACAAGGTCTCCTCAACGTCCTGAGCCTTCGCACTATCAACCATGCACTCCTCAAAGCAGCGAGCCCTCCCACTGGCCCTAACGCAGAGCAAGCGGGAATAGGGACCCGAGAATGAGGCCCTAAGCGGAGGTCGAGAGGACTCGGAAGCCACAGCTGTAGAAAGAAAGAAGGCAAGCAAGCCAGCGGTACGGCAAGCACGGCCCGCAGCCCCCTTATATAGGCACCAGGGGGGTACCTCCGAGGGCCGGAAAACAAACCGTCAAATCAAGTCACGTCGCACGTCGCACGAACCAGAAAGTGACACGTGGGCGGCGCGCGGGAACCAAAGGGGGGAAGGGGGACCTCCGCCGCAGGAATGGAAACAGCAGAGGACGTTGGCCCGCCTGCGCTAGCCCAAGTGCTCTAGGGGGAAAATGTTGGGGGAGAATACCTTCCCCCACCTCCGCTCCTGGGTGCAGGTCCCATGCACCTCCGCTCCTGGGCGCAGGTCCCATGCACCTCCGCTCCTAGGCGCAGGTCCCATGCATACACTTGACCTTTTTCTCTTTCGGTGTTTTCTGATCTCTTTCAGGAAGGAAGCTGAGCGGAGGTTCCGAACCTCCGCCGCGACAATACCGGAAGGCGGAGGTTGGCTGGAAGACGTATGGCGTTCCCGGGCGCGGCCTCTGAGGCGGAGGTCCGAACCTCCGCCCAAGTTTAAAGCCCACGGTGGCGGCTGATGAGGAGCTCGAATGCGGATTTTACCGACAAGGCACGGGATAAAGACCGCATTGCCCCTGGGGGGAAATGTAGCAGTAGAGGCTAAGTCAAGAATGCCCCTAGGGTTTGAGGGGTAGGATTGTAAAGATCAAGAGGATACTGTCAGGGATCTCCTATAAAAGGGGGAGCTCACTACTGTTGTAGTTGTTGGTTGTTGAAATATTAATGAGAGCATTTATTTTCGGTACGATTATCAAAGCAGTTCATTCTTTCCCATCTGAGGGAGCAGGGGCTGAAGGCCCCCAGAACTAGGCGGAGGTGCCCGGCACCGCGGGCGACCTCCGCTCACTCCCCCATTTTGTGTCACATTGTCGGCTAGGACCTCTTCCGCCAACAAACACCTCGC
>JADLZL010002026.1:0-18089 GCA_015844335.1 Chrysopogon serrulatus
AAACATGAAATAAAAAGAAGGGCGGCCCTCTTGTAACACCCCAGGTGTTACGTTAACCTAAACCTGCCATGTCATCATCATCATTGTATAAGCATTCATCATTAGAGAACCCTAATTCAAACAATTAAAATGAGTTTACAATTCCAAGGTGTTGCTTGAGTTCTTTTATATCACATGTGTATGCGTTTATAATTTAAACTTCACTCACATATTTACTTTTATCAATAAAAGCAATCAATTAAAATCAACCCACGGTGTTTGCAAGTGTTTGCTTAACCCCGACTCATACATCAAACAAGTTTTCTAACGCAAATGGTGCAAAAAAGAAAGAATCAAATTTGGATTTGGAATTCAAATTCCAAACCCTAGCTCAAGTGGCTAAGTGTTGGAATTAGAATTTCACTTTCAATTTTGGTGAGCTAACCATAAATGATTTTATAAATAAAAGTTGCTAACCAATGGCACTATTTCAAAGTATGAACTTTGTACTTTGAAACCATGCCATTGGTTGGGTTTGAAAAGTTCCACAACACCATTAATTAATTGCCCAAAAGTCCAATTTGAAATTCTTTTTAAAAAGCTTGAAATTCAAAGGTGTGTTTTTGCCCCCTTCTTAATTTCATCTCAAAATATTCAAAATTTGGGGGAAAACTTCAAAAATACAGTTTGTGCATATCTTTTAGTTCTACAACTTTGGTATATAAAGTTTTTCAAGTTTTTGAATAGAATTTGAAGTAATTTCAAAAGTTGTTTGAATTGCAAAATGCCCCCTTTTGCATTTTAAACTCTAATTCAAAAATTATTCAATTTTAGAGAAAACTTTCTACATGAAAGTTGTAGATCTTGAAAATAGAACAACTTTTATTTTTGGATATTTTCATCTTTTATTCAAAATTTGAAAGTAATTTTGAAATCCCAAAAGTAGAATTTTAAGCCCTATTTCAAATTTGAAATGCAGTTTCAAAATTATTTGAAATTTTACAAAACTTGTTTAATAAAGTTTGTAGAGCATGAAAAGTTGTACAATTCATATTTTGGAAGTTTTTTCATGTTGTGTTCAAATTTTGGGAGTAATTTGAAAAGGAAACCGGTAAGGTGGCTTTGCTATGATTCGGGGGGGGGGGAAATTGATTTTCTCTCGCTGCGTGTCCATGCCGCCCGGCCGCCGTGGCGCTCCGGCGTCTTCCGGCGTTTGCGCTTGGCCGACCATCCGGAAAGCTTCGTGAAGACCCCCGGCTACTTCAACAACCCGCCCATGGTCTATAAAAGCCATCACCGGCCGTCGGCGCCGCCGTTTCTTCTTTTTGCCGCCACCGCAAGCTCCGATCGCCCGGCCAAATTCGCGTTCACCGCACCACCATCATCCATGATTGCTTGCGCCCCGCTCCGTTAACTCCTTGCACCCCTTGTGAGCCACTTAGCACGATCTAATTTTCGCCGGAGCCGACGAGCTCGTCTTTTTCTCCTCCAGCTCCGGTAGAGCGCCGCCAAGCTCCGCCTCTTCGCGGCCCGGCTACTTCTAGAGCTCCTCCAACCCAACCGACTAGCGTCTTGGCTTTGCCTCGCTACCCTGGTTCGACCCCTGGTTGCAGGGGACGGCGGGAGCGGCCGCTTCGCCGCCGCCCGCAGGCTTGCCGCCGCCCGAGTTGCTTTCACCCGGTATCACCGTAGCTCCTCCACTTCAACCAAAGCGCGTCACCAAGCCTCGGTGAGCTTCGCTCAACCTCCCCTAGCCTCTCGTCTAATTCAATTAGGGTCGGTAGTGGCATTCTCATTCTCCGCCCTTGCCAGCGCCGCCGAGCCGCCATGACCATGGGTGTGGGTGCTCCGGTGGTGTAGGGTAGCCATGTTGTACCTTGTTGTGATCGGGAGGTCGGGGGAGTGCGGTGGTGTGCTTGTCGTCTCCGGGAGGGCCCGAGCCAGCGGCAGCGCCCGCCGTCTTGCCCGGGCGGCCGGTCGGGCCCTGAGCCAGGCCTGGCCGGGCTGTGCAGGGCCAAGCGAGGCCGACCCGGGCCGCCGCGGTGGCCCAAAGCAAGGGGAGAAGATGTGTTTCTCTTTTTCCTTTTCAATTTTCAAATGCTGAATTTCATCTTTTTGTTGGAATTTATCCTAGGCAAATAAAAATGTAACAAAAATATGTATGTGTTCCTTGTAATATGCTCTGTCCAAGAAAAATGCTAACTCTGGTTTTCTAACAAAATTTAATTGTGCTTTAATTTGCTCTTTTAATTAGTAAATGCCACTTCCATGATTTTTAATAAATAAAATATAAGTCCAAAAATTATGAAATTTGTTTTGTGTGCTAACTAGATGATGATGATCTTAATTATGAAGTTTGATCATGTTTTGACTAATTTTTGTATTATGCTTAATTAATACCTTGTTTTTAATTAAGGTTTAATTAATTATCCTTTGATTAATTAGGGGTTTAATTAATCCCTAGTTAGCAAGTTAATTAGCGGCATTCAACAACTGTAAAAATAGTTAATAAATTAGTAATCACTCTAATCACTATTAGGATTGCGATTTTGGGATTGAGTGATGACCCTAGGTCATTAACCCTAATGACCTTCGGCATTTTATGTTGATTGCGTATCGTTAGTCCGTCGCCGTCGACGCTAGCTATACCTTCTTAGTGCAACTATACCGTGAAGGAAAGTTGTACTCAAGATAGGTTGACAATCGTTGTATCATTATCGCATGCTCTTTTTATTCTTGCATTGTGATCATGCATCTCAATCGTGTAGCCGTGCCGTCTGAAGAAGGTGAAGGGCGTGAAGAGGTTGGTCCCGATCTCAACAAAGTGTCGTCACTTTGCTCCTAACTTCGTCAAGCCCCAAGGCAAGCCCGGATGCATTCAAACCCTTCCTTGTATTTCAAAATCTTTTTTATATTGTATGTTCGATATGATGCATTAGGTAATAGGAGTTGTGTGATATCCTACTTTGGTGCATTTACCGTACCTTACTATACACCCTGGATACCTGTTTTGATTTCACAAATGCTAGTGTATGCTTAGTCTTGCTGATAGCCTAGGCTTTACAAATGAAATGTTTTCCAAAAATGTGCCGTTGAGGGCAATTACGAAAACCTGATGTTACTTGTTGGTATCCCTTCACTTTGATCGGGTCAAGGGTACGCAACAAGAGCATGATGATGAGTAAATTGAGACCGGGTGGAGTGACTTGCACCAGGAGGGGCTAGTGCCCGGTGTAGTGTCGCCCACTTGTGAGTCGGTTAAGCACCGTTCGTTGCCTTGGCCCTTGGATCATGAGGTTATTGGATAGTACTAGTCGCATGCTAATAGCGGTAAGCTCCCTTGTACTATCCACGGCGAGAACGGACAACCGGGACGGCGTAGGGTGTACCCATCCTACGGGGCCACCGTGGAAGGGGACCGCGGGGCGTAGGGAGATGGTGTCTTGTACCTCGTGGCTAGGACCCGTTCGCCGGGAGAAATGCAAGCGTGAGTTGATGTATGTAAGATGTCTGGTCTGCATACATCGTGTGGCTAGGAAGCCCCAATTTGGGTATATAAAAGCGATTCGAATCGTCGTGTGCTCCACGATATGGGAGCCTTGATCCTCGCACCAGCATCGTAGTAATAATGGAAGTTGATGATGGAAAGTTTTGAATCCGATACATGGTTGACAAGTGATTGATGTAGTAAAGTAAGGACTGGCTTAGTCTCTTTTGCAAAGGTGTCATTTGATCTTGCTAAAAGCCTTACCTTGATTCCCATTAGCCCGGCATTCACGAGTCTTCTCCCCAATTTTTTTGGTCGGGTAAGTCTTGCGGAGTACTTTTTGTACTCGGGGTTTGTTTAACCCCTGTTGCAGGTGAACCGCATGGACAAGAGTGCTACGGCCCTTGTTGCATGACGGTGATCGAGGAAGTGACTGACGAGAAATAGATTGTGTGGCCCGTGGGCAGGGCACTTTCGTTGCATGAGTGTAATAAAGTTAAGTAATGATACTTCCGATGTTTTGTAATAACGCTACTCTGGTTTGTATAGTTTGACAAAAAGTTTGTAAATTAAGTTATTGTAAGTCTTCCGCTACTCTGGTATTTTGTATGAAAATTGTTGTAATACTGTGATGTCTCTGTAAGTATCGATCCTAGAGGAATCGTGGTTTATCGGGGATCCACCCGACGGAACGTTCTAGGTTATGTGGTGCTCAATTACGGTGACAAGAGGTCTTAGGGACAATGTCGGTGCTTATGGGCCATGTAATTTAGAAGGTTACGCGCCACAGAGGGTATCGAGGCGGTACTTGCAAAGATACTCACGGTGTTACTTTTCGAAAACTTTAAAATGTTTTGGATCCAAAAGTTAAAGGTGGTTTGGTCCAAATTGTTTCTGCTCCGTCTTAATTCTTTCTAGTAGCCTTTCTAGGTGCTATTTAAAAGAGTTTTTAAGCGGAGTATCATGTTGTTTTCCTTTTTGCCCTATATTATTAAAAAGAATGCTTATGTTACTTTTAAAAGTCTTTTGCTTGATCCGTAGGTCCGATCATGCATCATATTTAATTCACTTGTTTAAAGAATCATATCCCCCGATAACAAGTGGTTGGGCTAAGTAAAATCAATCCTATTCTTGCTAGCCCTAAGGATCTCAATCTTATAGGCTTTGCTTGTGTATAAATATGATCTCGTCTATAACGGATGTCGGCAACACTCGTCTTTGGTTCTTCACACGAGGAAGGTGCGGTCCCTTGAGCACCACCAAAGACACCCGGTTTTTGGGCGATGCAAGAGCGGCTTTAGTAAATGCCACTACGAGAGAATTCTCGTGCATTTGCGAGAAATGGGTCGGCCAGAATCAGAATGCACCATATGAGAATCATGGTCGTCGTAATCACAATGAAGTCACATATGCCGATTTCACCGAGACCCGTCCCCGGTCTTTACGGTGAGGAACCTTTAGAGGCTAATGGCTGGCTTCGTATTATCAATCTAAAGTTTGACCTGCTAGAGGGTTGTCCCGACTTGTTGAAACCCAAGTTTTGCTGCCCAACGGTTGAGAGGCCCCGCATCCGCATGGTGGGCAAACTTCCTTGCACGTCAGCCAGTCGGACAACAAGTCACTTGGGCTATGTTTCAAGATGCCTTCCGTCAGCATTTCATTCCTGACGGAGTAATGCAAGCCAAGCTAGAAGAGTTTCTAGCAATAAAACAAGGTGGTCGATCAGTGGTGCAATATGTGAACCTGTTTCGTCAACTATCACAATATGCGCCTGAACATGTGGATACTGATAGCAAAAAGAAGAAATGTTTTGTTCGGGGTTTAAAAAGTGAGATTGAAACTCACCTTACTGCCAACCCAACTGCCACCTTCTATGAGGCGGTGGATATCATCATGTCCTATGAAAGATCCATGCTTAAACAGAAGAGTGAAGAGCGGCGTGCTTTCTCCAACCCATCTGGCGGAAACCAGAAACGTCAGAAGGTTATATTCCACCCTACTTAGCATACCCACCAGCAATCCCGTTATCCGCAGCACCAACAAAGTCACCAACCCTATTACTATCCACCACAGCAGCAGCAAGCCTACAGGCAATAGGAGAACACTCATCCTGCTGCCACAACCTATCCACAGCAGCCGAATACCCAGGGTATTCGAACTCCTGCTCCGCCAACTCCCCAGTCTTCGTCCACTGGAAGAGGTCCCTGTTTTAATTGTGGAGAGCCACACTATGTTCGATATTGCCCCTACCCAATCCAGAATACCTCCAACCTTCAAAGCAAAGGGTCGAAAGTCGGCGGCGTCATGGTCAAGGCAGAGGTAAATCACGGTATGTCCCGAAGGTGAATGGGGGAGGAAACACGGGCGTGTGTATCACATTCAATTTGGGGATGTTCTTAAAGGAGAATCTGTTTTAATGGGTATGTTTTCCGTTGCCAGTCACCCTGCACTTATCTTATTTGATTCTAGTGCATCACATACATTCATCAATCGTACTTTTGTTACAAAGCATGGACTTCTCATAAAAGAAGTTAAAAATGAGTTTTTGATACAATTCTTAGGGAGGGCGTATACATATACGAGAAATGATATATCAAGTTTCTATATTTCTTGGAGTATATCTCTATCTCATAAATCTGATGGTACTGAAGGATCAAAACATAGATGTGATCTTTGGAATAAGTTGGTTGAAGGAATTATTGAATAAGCCTTTCCCAGAGTTTTTACCTTGCTTCCCGTAAGTCATGATTCGTTTCTAAGAATTGTGACTTTCGAAAACATGAGACTTGTAATATGAACCTTTCTACCTCCCTTATGAAACCATGTAAGATGTGTTTGTTTGACACATTTCCTTTTCCATTACTTAGCCCTAAGCTTTGAATCTCGGGACGAGATTCCTTTTAAGGGGAATATAATGTAACACCCCCGGTGTTACGTTAACCTAAACCTGCCATGTCATCATCATCATTGTATAAGCATTCATCATTAGAGAACCCTAATTCAAACAATTAAAATGAGTTTACAATTCCAAGGTGTTGCTTGAGTTCTTTTATATCACATGTGTATGCGTTTATAATTTAAACTTCACTCACATATTTACTTTTTATCAATAAAAGCAATCAATTAAAATCAACCCTGGTGTTTGCAAGTGTTTGCTTAACCCTGACTCATACATCAAACAAGTTTTCTAAAGCAAATGGTACAAAAGAAAGAATCAAATTTGGATTTGGAATTCAAATTCCAAACCCTAGCTCAAGTGGCTAAGTGTTGGAATTAGAATTTCACTTTCAATTTTGGTGAGCTAACCATAATTGATTTTATAAATAAAAGTTGCTAACCAATGGCACTATTTCAAAGTATGAACTTTGTACTTTGAAACCATGCCATTGGTTGGGTTTGAAAAGTTCCACAACACCATTAATTAATTGCCCAAAAGTCCAATTTGAAATTCTTTTCAAAAAGCTTGAAATTCAGTGTGTTTTTGCCCCCTTCTTAATTTCATCTCAAAATATTCAAAATTTGGGAAAACTTCAAAAATACAGTTTGTGCATATCTTTGAGCTCTACAACTTTGGTATATAAAGTTTTTCAAGTTTTTGAATAGAATTTGAAGTAATTTCAAAAGTTGTTTGAATTGCAAAATGCCCCCTTTTGCATTTTAAACTCTAATTCAAAAATTATTCAATTTCAGAGAAAACTTTCTACATGAAATTTGTAGATCTTGAAAAATAGAACAACTTTTATTTTTGGATATTTTCATCTTTTATTCAAAATTTGAAAGTAATTTTGAAATCCCAAAAGTAGAATTTTAAGCCCTATTTCAAATTTGAAATGCAGTTTTAAAATTATTTGAAATTTTACAAAACTTGTTTAATAAAGTTTGTAGAGCATGAAAAGTTGCACAATTCATATTTTGGAAGTTTTTCATGTTGTGTTCAAATTTTGGGAGTAATTTGAAAAGGAAACCGGTAAGGTGGCACCGCTTTCTGATAATTCGGGGGGGGATTGATTTTCTCCTCTGCCGTGTCCATGCCGCCCGGCCGCCGTGGCGCTCCGGCGTCTTCCGGCATTTGCGCTTGGCCGACCATCTGGAAAGCTTCGTGAAGACCCCAGCTACTTCAACAACCCGCCCATGGTCTATAAAAGCCATCACCGGCCGGCCGTCGGCGCCGTTTCTTCTTCTTTGCTCCGCCACCGCAAGCTCCAGTCGCCGGCCAAATTCGCGTTCACCGCACCACCATCATCCACGATTGCTTGCGCCCCGCTCCGTTAACTCCTTGCACCCCTCGTGAGCCACTTAGCACGATCTAATTTTCGCCGGAGCCGGCGAGCTCGTCTTTTTTCTCCTCGGCTCGGGTGGCGCCGCCAAGCTCCGCCTCTTCGCGGCCAGGCTACTTCTAGAGCTCCTCCAACCCAACCGACTAGCGTCTTGGCTTTGCCTCGCTACCTGGTCATCATCAACCCGCTGTTCGACCCCTACTGCACGGGACGGGGGAGCGGCCCTTCGCCGCCACGGCGCGCCGCCGCCGAGTTGCTTCACCCCCGGCCGGTGTCACCGTAGCTCCTCCACTTCAACCAAGCGTCACCAAGCCTCGGTGAGCTCGCTCAACCTCCCTAGCCTCTCGCCCGGTTCAATTAGGGTCGGTAGTGGCATTCTCCGTCTTGCGCCGCCCGCAAGCCGCCGAGCCGAGCCGCCATGACCATGGGTGTGGGTGCTCCGGTGGTGTAGGGTAGCCATGTTGTACCTTGTTGTGATCGGGAGGTCGGGGAGTGCAGTGGTGTGCTTGTCGTCTCGGGAGGGGCCGCCGACGGCGAGCAGCCGCCGCCTTCTGCCATGACCCGGTCGGGAACTGAGCCGGCCTGGCCGGGCTGTGCAGGGCCAAGCAGGCCGACTGGGCCGCACAGTGGCCCAGCAAGGGGAGAAGATGTGTTTCTCTTTTTCCTTTTCAATTTTCAAATGCTGAATTTCATCTTTTTGTTGGAATTTATCCTGGGCAAATAAAAATGTAACAAAAATATGTATGTGTTCCTTGTAATATGCTCTGTCCAAGAAAAATGCTAACTCTGGTTTTCTAACAAAATTTAATTGTGCTTTAATTTGCTCTTTTAATTAGTAAATGCCACTTCCATGATTTTTAATAAATAAAATATAAGTCCAAAAATTATGAAATTTGTTTTGTGTGCTAATTAGATGATGATGATCTTAATTATGAAGTTTGATCATGTTTTGACTAATTTTTGTATTATGCTTAATTAATACCTTGTTTTTAATTAAGGTTTAATTAATTATCCTTTGATTAATTAGGGTTTAATTAATCCCTAGTTAGCAAGTTAATTAGCGGCATTCAACAACTGTAAAAATAGTTAATAAATTAGTAATCACTCTAATCACTATTAGGATTGCCTGATTTTGGGATTGAGTGATGACCCTAGGTCATTAACCCTAATGACCTTCGGTATTTTATGTTGATTGCGTATCGTTAGTCCGTCGTCGTCGACGCTAGCTATACCTTCTTAGTGCAACTATACCGTGAAGGAAAGTTGTACTCAAGATAGGTTGACAATCGTTGCATCATTATCGCATGCTCTTTTTATTACTGCATTGTGATCATGCATCTCAATCGTGTAGCCGTGCCGTCTGAAGAAGGTGTTCGGTGTGAAGAGGTTGGTCCTGATCTCAACAGTGTCGTCACTGCTCCTAACTTCGTCAAGCCCCAAGGCAAGCCCCGGATGCATTCAAACCCTTCCTTGTATTTCAAAAATCTTTTATATTGTATGTTCCTGATATGATGCATTAGGTAATAGGAGTTGTGTGATATCCTACTTTGGTGCATTTACCGTACCTTACTATACACCCTGGATACCTGTTTTGATTTCATAAATGCTAGTGTATGCTTAGTCTTGCTGATAGCCTAGGCTTTACAAATGAAATGTTTTCCAAAATGTGATAACAATATCCCCGTTGAGGGCAATTACGAAAATCTGATGTTACTTGTTGGTATCCCTTCAGTTTGATCGGGTCAAGGGTACGCAACAAGAGCATGATGATGAGTAAATTGAGACCGGGTGGAGTGACTTGCACCAGGAGGGGCTAGTGCCCTGGTGTAGTGTCGTCCACTTGTGAGTCGGTTAAGCACCGTTCGTTGCCTTGGCCCTTGGATCATGAGGTTATTAGATAGTACTAATCGCATGCTAATGGCGGTAAGCTCCTTTGTACTATCCACGACGAGAACGGACAACCGGGACGAGCGTAGCGTGTACCCATCCTACGGGGCCACCGTGGAAGGGGACCGCGGCGTAGGGAGATGGTGTACTGTACCTCGTAGCTAGGACCCGTTCTGGCCGGGAGAAATGCAAGCGTGAGTTGATATATGTAAGATGTCTGGTCCTGCATACATCGTGTGGCTAGGAAGCCCCAGCTGGGTATAAAAAGCGATTCGAATCGTCGTGTGCTCCACGATATGGGAGCCTTGATCCTCGCACCAGCATCGTAGTAATAATAGAAGTTGATGATGGAAAGTTTTGAATCCGATACATGGTTGACAAGTGATTGATGTAGTAAAGTAAGGACTGGCTTAGTCTCTTTTGCAAAGGTGTCATTTGATCTTGCTAAAAGCCTTACCTTGATTCCCATTAGCCAGCATTCCTGAGTCTTCTCCCCAATTTTTGGTCGGGTAAGTCTTGCGGAGTACTTTTTGTACTCAGGGTTTGTTTAACCCCTGTTGCAGGTGAACCGCATGGACAAGAGTGCTATGGCCCTTGTTGCATGACGGTGATCGAGGAAGTGACTGACGAGGAATAGATTGTGTGGCCCGTGGGCAGGGCACTTTCGTTGCATGAGTGTAATAAAGTTAAGTAATGATACTTTCGATGTTTTGTAATAACGCTACTCTGGTTTGTATAAGTTTGACAAAAAGTTTGTAAATTAAGTTATTGTAAGTCTTCCGCTACTCTGGTATTTTGTATGAAAATTGTTGTAATACTGTGATGTCTCTGTAAGTATCGGTCCTGGAGGAATCGTGGTTTATCGGGGATCCACCCGACGGAACGTTCTAGGTTATGTGGTGCTCAAGTACGGCTGACAGAGGTCTTAGGGACAATGTCAGGTGCTTGTGGGCCATGTAATTTAGAAGGTTCTGCCACACCTACTCACCCTGGGCTGCCAACAGCCCAGATCAGCCCAACAGGGCCTAGCCTCCACCTCCCTTTCTCCTCCTCCTTCTTCCTTCGGCTCAGGGCAGGCAGCGGCCGCGAGTTGGCCGGGCATGGCCAACGGTAGCCAGACAGCGGCGAACAGTGGCAGCGCGGGCTCAGAGGGGCTTTGTGGCATGATGAACTCAGCCGGTATGTTTGGTTCAACTGGAAGCGGCCAGTGGAGGCCTGACGGCGAGCGCAGGCGGGTGGCGGTGGCCCTGCGGCGGCGGTGAATGGCCAATTCCAGCAGGGAAGCGGCACGCGGTGGCTACGCGGGCTGACACGATCTCTGGCGCAAGGCGAACTTAGCGGTGCCTTTGGCTTGGGCAGAGACGGCCTATGGTGGCCTAGCCACGGCGGGGTGAGCGTGGCGGTGCTTCTGCCGGACTCGAAGAAGAATGGCAGCGCGACGGTGATTTCGGTGACAAGAAGAAACGAGAGGTGGCTCGGTGGGTACGCTAGGAGGTGGCGGAGATGGTGGCGAGCAAATGCAATGGATGGTGGCGTGATACGCGGCAATTTTGCCGTTGAAGACGACAGCGGCCGGTGGTGACAGAGGAAGAAAAAGATGCGATGACGGCCGGTGCTGCGCTTTTATGAGGCATGGGCGAGTTGACAAGGTGGCTAGCGGCTTCGTGAGCGGGGTGAGGTGGTTGGCCGCGCGGAGAACCCGGAGAAGGCGCTGGGAAGGCCACGGCGGCGCTGGTGACAAGGCAGCGATGGAGAAAAGGAAAAGGAGTTTTGCCTTCCTTGGGTTCTCAGAAAGCGATGCGAAACCGCCCACTTTCTCTCGCCTCTAATTCTCGGCTCAAGCAACCAAAAGCCAAACCAATTATACCGTGGAAAACTACTATGGGTGGACTACATCTTTGCTTAAAAGATCACAGTCTAACTCTCAAAGATTTAGAAACCATACTTTGCTAAACATAGGTACTTTGAACTGGAAAACCTGTATTGGTTAAGCGAGCACCGATTATGCTGATTAGCTAATTTTGTTAATTAATTAAGGACTAAACATCTCACACAAGGCACAACCAATGGCATGTCATAGAAGTACAAATCCTATACCATCAAATGATGCAATTTTGGTCATAAATTTACTCATAGAAATATATTTTACACGGCACCAAAGATTGAACTTTAAACTGAACTCGAATTCAGTTAAGCAAGGTTCTAATCATACTTGTTTAGCTAATTTTGGCAATTAATTAAAGAAAAACTATCAACCAACAAGTCCAACCAATTGCATGACACTCAAGTACAAACTTTGTACTAACAAACAGTGAATCGGATTCAAAAATTTTATTTGTGAAAAACTATTTTAATTAGCCACGAAAATTGAATTTTTGGAGGATTCAAAAATTTTATTTGTGAAAAACTATTTTAATTAGCCCTGAAAATTGAATTTCTTGCTGAAATTCCAGGACTTGCAATAATTTTCAAGCTGTTTTCAAATCATGCTAAATTCAAATTCTAGACCACTTTTTGAACAAGTTAAAGCAGGATTTAGCCCACGAACCCTTAAATCAAGGTTGTTGTATATGTTTTGTACTACAACTTTTATTTAGGGCTTAATCCCAAAAAGTAATTAAAACATATAATTACACTTTGAGCCATTTGATAACTTGATAAAGACAAATATGGCATGTATACCTTCACGAAAGCATATTTTTACAAAACTTTAAATATAAACCCTATCTCATATTTGATTCTAAATCATTTTAAACTATTTTTGAGATTATTTATCAAACATATAGGTTACACACATAGTCCTTGCATTATCATATGCTTATGATATTATGCATAATGATGCTTATGCTTTATGAAATGAAATGCAAAACATGATTAACACCTAGGGTGTTACAAAGAGCGCAAGTATGACATTACCGAAAGAGAAGTAATCGAGGCATTCTCATACGGATAAAGAGTAAGATGGATGTTCCACGATTTCTATAAAGAAAACCCTTGAACAAACGATGAATTCAAGAGAACAGTCGAAAAGATGATCACAGCAGAGAAAAAAATACGGGAAAGATTCCCAGACAACAGAAATAACTCAGAAAGAAGAAACAACTCAGATAGAAGGAACAACTCGGACAGACAAGACAACTCAGGGAGATGGAGCAACGTAGGTGACAGACAAAAATACCACAACAAGAAAAGATATTCAGACAATACGGTGGCTGCCACCGAAAGAAAGAAATTCTACCCAGCTAGAAAATTCGAAGAACTCGAGAAAATGAAATGCATCTATCACCCAACTAATGAAATGCATCTATCACCCAACTGGAATTCATCCAATGGGAGAATGTTGGATCTTCCAAGAAAGATATATAAAGAAAGATAGACAGGAAAAAGAAGAGAACAGAGAGAAAAAGGAAGAAGACAATAATCCAGTAGACAATGGGTTTTAAAATCCAAGAGCAACGGTGGCAGTAATATTCTCAGGAGTCCCTGGTTCTAAAAGCAAACAAGAAGACAAACTGGCCTGGAGAACAATCATGGCAGCAGAACCGGCTACTTCCCGATATCTAAATTGGTCTCAATATCCAATACAATTTTCGCGAGAAGATCAATGGACAAGCGTCGAAAATGCAGGACTATGCCCACTAGTACTCGGACCAACGATCGCAGCTATAACAGTAACCAAGATACTCATTGATGGGGGAGCAGGACTCAACATCATATTTACAGATACCCTAAGAAAGATAGGGCTAGAATTCTCAAAGATGATTACGCCAACAAGTGTCTTGTTCTACGGAATAGTACCCGGAAGGCCAGCAATGCCCCTCAGGCAAATAACACTACCAATGATGTTTGGAACTCCTACAAATTACCGTACAGAACTCATCAAATTTGAAGTCACAGATTTTGAATCATCTTATCATGCAATATTTGGAAGATCAGCATTAGCAAAATTCTTAGCTATACCTCACTATCCTTACTACACAAGATGCCAGGACCGCACGGAGTACTTTCTCTCAAAGGAGATCTAAAACGTGCCTATAAATGCGATGTACAAGCCATACAAATATCTTTAAAAGTTCAAGGAAAAATCAACTCAACAACAGCAGAAATAAGAACAGAAGAATTGGAGATACCGGCCTAAAAACAAAGCATCCTCACCTCAGCTGAGGGAGAAAGTACCAAGAAGATCGATCTAGGGACCGGCGATCCATCCAAAACCACCACTATCAGTGCACATCTACCTATCAAATAGGAACTCGCGCTCACCAACTTCTTACAGGACAACAAAGACATATTCGCTTGAAAACCAGCCGATATGCCAGGAGTCCCAAGGGAGTTGGCTAAGCACAAAATTAAAGTCAATAAAGAAGCAAAACCAATCAAACAAAGGCTACGCCGTATTTCACCTGACAAGAAAGAAGCAATAAAAAAGAAAATAGCCAAATTACTGGCAGTAGGCTTCATAAGAGAGATCTTACATCCAGATTGGCTAGCCAACCCTATACTGGTACACAAAAAGAACACAGACGAATGGCGTATGTGCGTCGACTACACCGATCTCAACAAGCACTGTCCAAAGGACCCGTTCGGGTTACCAAGGATTGATCAAATAGTGGACTCAACAGCAGGAGCAACTTTATTATCTTTTCTAGACTGCTATTCAGGATATCACCAGATTGCACTAAAAAAAGAGGACCAAAGCAAGACTTCTTTCATCACTCCATTCGGAGCATATTGCCATAAAACAATGTCCTTCAGACTCAAAAACGCAGGAGCAACTTATCAAAGAGCAATTCAGACTTGTCTGGGAGACCAAATCAAAAAAAACACAGAAGCTTATGTGGATGACATCATCATCAAAACAAAGAACCCGGATTCTCTAATAGAAGATCTACAACAAACCTTCGACAATCTTAAAAGATAGAAGTGGAAACTCAACCCAAATAAATACGTGTTTAGCGTATCATCAGGACAACTACTCGGATTTTTAGTCAGTCAGAGAGGAATCGAAGCAAGCACAAAACAAATCAAGGCAATAACTGACATGGGACCACCAGCAGATATAAAAGATCTATAAAAATTAATAGGTTGCATGGCCGCACTTAACAGATTTATTTCAAGACTCGGAGAAAAGGGCTTACCTTTCTTCAAGCTACTAAAGAAGACAGACAAGTTCACTTGGAACGATGAAGCCCAAGAAGCTTTCGACAAGCTAAATGCGTATATCAGCACATCTCCAGTACTAGTACCACCAAAGAAGAAAGAAGATCTCATGCTTTACATCACTGCAACCACTTCAGTAGTAAGCACAACTATCATAGTCGAAAGAGAAGAACAAGGGCACATTTACAAAGTTCAAAGACCTGTCTACTACATAAGCGAAGTACTCACAATATCGAAAGTGAGATATCCTTATGTTCTACGCAATCCTGATAACATCAAGAAAGCCTAGGCATTACTTCGAAGATTACAAAATCATCGTCGTAACAGATTTTTCACTCGGAGATATCCTAAGAAACCGAGATTCAACAAGACGATTCTCAAAATGGGCAGTAGAACTCGGAGCACTCAAGATTGAATTCACTCCAAGAAAGGCAATCAAATCCCAAACATTATCTGACTTCATCACAGAATGGACTGAGATATAAACAATGATCAAATCAAAAGACAAAGCAAAAGAATATCTTTTCTTACAAAAGGCCTCAGAAAGGCGCAAAGTATCCTTACAATAAAAAAAGAGTCTACTGCTGTCCACCACCCATAGGTGTAGCATCTATCTCTACGAGTTCTACAAATTGTTGGGCTAAACCCAAGATGGCAACTTCAGCCTGAGAAAGGGCCTGCTCAGCTTCAGGGCTCTCCGCGCCATCCAAGATCCTCTCAAGAGGCAAATTTGGGTCAATCAACCAAATTCGCCCCAAGACACCTTGGACGCCGACTTGAATACACTCTTTCACAAAGCCAATAACTCGGGTAGGCAGCAGGGTAGGAATTGAACCCAGGTCAAGCCTGCATCTTCAGGCTTCCTAAGCATATTAACAACCTTCCGGACAGAATTCCAAAGGGCCGACCATCTCTCCTCTGAAGCCTTCAGACAACCCGACAAGTCTTCCACCGATGCCTTGGCCTGCAAAAGATCTCGATTAGTACCACGTCTAATCAGCTGAGCTCTGGCAAGGACTTCTTCAGCATTTTCCTTTACGTTCGCTAACTCATTGCAAAAGGTCTTCACCTCAAGCTTCAAAGCTTCAGTTTCTTCAG
Source organism: Chrysopogon serrulatus (assembly GCA_015844335.1). NCBI lineage: Eukaryota > Viridiplantae > Streptophyta > Magnoliopsida > Poales > Poaceae > Chrysopogon > Chrysopogon serrulatus. The sequence goes on from JADLZL010002026.1 coordinate 15,889, forward strand.
AGTACTTCTTCAAAGCTTCAAAACAAACAAGAAGAAGTCAGCAAAGAAATAATATCAAAAAGACAAGTATAAGGGAAGCATAAAAGTACCTTAGAAATCTCTATCAAGAATCTCCAGCTTCCTCGAAGAGTCCTTCTCGAACCAATCGGCGGCCCGACCACGCCACTCACCAAGCAACTGAGCCCTCGGAGCGATCTCGATAACTAAGCGTCCTTGGCGCTCCGCTTCAAGCTCTGATTTTAAAGAAGCCAGCTCTTCCAACTTCTTTTGTGACTCCGTTGAGCCAAAAAAAGATCGGAATCACTGACATAATCCTACAACAGAAAAAAGATAAGAAAAAGAAGAGTCCAAGCAACCAAAAGTCTTAAAGGAAAAATTCAAAACTCACCCGGAATTGTTGAGCAAAAGAATGAATTAAAGCCTGGACAAAGTTCCATCCAGACTCAAGTCCCTTAAGGCAAGAACTCGGATCAAACTCCGTGTTGACACCTCTTAATGTTATCTCTAGTAACGGCACTAAAAATGCTTGTGGGAATAGCATCGCTACTAGAATGCCAAGTTGTCATCCCCAGCAATAACACCAAGAGGTGTGGTATTAAATCATGTCACCATTTAGAATATAGAAATAGTATCCGCAAGTTTATGATTAAATACCATTATAGCATTTTACCCAGAGTATTACTAGGTTGTCATTTATATTTTACCTTTGGGAAACAATGGCTAAAGACATTGATAATTCACCATCATGTATCTACTAACTAGTATACCAACTAGACCTAAGCGGGGGTAAGTGGTAAATGATAAGAGTTATGCACAATATCACACACGAGAGGAGAATCCTATAATATATAGTCAGCTAACTTGAGAGGACTAAGGGAGAGTTCAAGGTTCCTATGTACTTCTCTACTATTCGGGTTCTATTCTAGTCGACACTAGAATGTAACTAATGCATGGATAAGTATAGCACACACCATAGCACTTCGGGGCAGCAGTACCTTTCTAACTCTTGAATAAGACTGGGAAGAAGGTAGTTGGGGAAGGCTGCCAAAAGCCCTACGAAACACCAATCCCGACGTGGTGGAATACGAAGGCCACATACAGCTGTCACCCCTATGGGCTACCACAACTAACCATAAGGATTGGGTGCAACCTCAGGTAACCTATAGCCTAGACACCATGTCTACACTATCGATTACTACTCTAGCCATACGTAATAACTAGAGCACCTAATACAGGCGGATATCCTATGCTAAGATGCAATAACTACACTAATCATACAAATAGGGCATAGAAGTAAATAGAGAAGATAATTATACTAAAGCATAAGTCTTGCAAAGATAAGATATAAAGATATACTAGACCTCCAAGGCTCCACGGCGAGATCCGAAACGAAGCCTCTCAACCCTAGCTCTCAAGTTACTCAACTATTACATTGAAGAGTCTAGCCCTAATCTCCCTGGTGTGTTGATCTCCATAAGAGTATGATCCTTTCAAGGGACGCCTCTCAAATGGATCCCAACGAATAATGAATTAGGGTTTCTAGGGGATGCCTCCCCCTGGGGTCTAGGGCTCCTTTTATAGACCCGAGCGATTAACGTGAGCCCTTGGATCAAACCGACATCGGCGGGCGGTGAGATTCTTCCTCAAAGGCGGTGGATCCCGTGGGGAAGCTGGGCCAAAATGGCCAAAATGCCAGACCGACCGGTCGGGGGTGGGACCGGCCGGTCTCCCCCCTGGACAGTGGGTCCCACCTTCCGCGGGGTGGTTTTTCGGTCTCTTCTAGATCCTTCTGCGTAGGTGCCGCTTCAGTGCGATATCTTTTCATCCGGGACTCCAAATATGGCAAATGATATGTCCGTTTCGATCGTCTCAACGAGCCCGTCGCAATAGTGTATTCTAATCTATCATTTGAGATACTTTTATACTGTCTTATTGATCAACTTTGATAGCTTTTCCAAGGTATGTACTGTAGACACATAGATTCACCAAAACTCGTGGAACTCGTTAGATCAAAACCCTATATCTATGCTCGTGGTTCATTTCATGTCAATTTTGATGATAATTGATGGGTTATAATTGATATTAGTGACCGTCAACAAGTTCCCCAAGCTTAACCTTTGCTAGGCCCTTAGCAAAGCTAAACTTAGAAATAGATATAGATGTTTATAATTCTTAGAGCATTGTCACAACCTTGACATAAC
>JADLZL010002028.1:0-321636 GCA_015844335.1 Chrysopogon serrulatus
TTCTATATTTTCCGTGGGATTTTCCTTAAAAGGATAAAAGAAGGATTTCAATGCATAATTATCACGAAATTGATCCACGCCGGAGCAACATCGCTAGAGGACTCGTGAAGGGTCTAGAAGACACCCGGCAAATAGGCCCGCAGGAGATATGGGGCCGGCCGGCCCCACCCCTCGGGCCGCCCGGCGCCCTAACTCCACCGATCACCGCCGCCTGGAGTCTTCCTCCCTCGGTTGCGTGGAGTCCAATCGCAGCATCCCTACGTTGATTTGAGGCCGGTTTGATCCGACGGTGCACATGAGATGAAGACACGGACGCCGACGTGGCGGTTCCTTGCCCCCTACTCCACCTCGGCCTATATAATGACGCCCAAGGCTCCCCCCAAGAGGCATTCTACACCCCAAGGCTTCATATTCTTCATTAGATTAGGTTAGGGTCCCTCTAGTTGATCTAGTCTAGTTCATCTAGTTCTAGCTAGTTCATCTAGATGTAGCACTAGGAGAGACTAGTTCTTCTAGATCTAGTCTTGTTTAGAGATTAGAGAGATTGAGTAGAGGAGTAGAGATTCCTGGAGGAGCTCCCGCATGTCGGGCTTCTTCGTGGTCAGATTCTTCTCGATTCAGCCTTCCCCGCCTGAGTCGCTCGAGGTACTTTTGTATTTACTATTCTCGATTCAAGTAAGCAAATGCTTATATTCGCTCTTTAGTTCACATCTCATATTGAGGACTTTGATCTTGGTAATTGCTTGGTTGAAGTAGTATTTTCGTAGTGTAGGCGTGGTGCCTAGGCTAGGTTTACTTGTGGATGTCCCCCCGATTAGCCGGATAGTGGTAGCTCACTGTAGGTGACTTTATAGCTGCGTTGAATCCTCCTCGTAGTCCACTTCCCGCTGATAGGAGACACAGCCGATAGGTGTCTGGTAGGTAGATTACTCGCTTTCTTCTCCTATTCAGGTCACTTGCCCGATAAGACGATATTATACAAAGTTTACGGGGTAGTCGAACTAGAGTACATTAGCTATTTCCTTTTTTTTTGATATGATCTATGCCTAATTGTAGGGTTAAGTCTATATACTTTGTCATTATCACAACTGTTCCCCGTGGATACGATATTTAAAACCTCCTGTAAAATGTGACACCGGTATGATATCTCCGTGGCGCTTATGGATAATCCTACTTAAAACTTATTTAAATAGAGTGCGCTTAAAAATACCAACAAGCATTTTTATGCCGCTGGGGAACGGTTTGTTGATTTTGACTTAGTCTAGCTTAATCTTGTATTATACTTTTATCTTTTCTTATTTTATAGTCTCTTCAATTATTTTTGTGTTCATCCTTATGGATGCTTCAATCCTTTTTTTATCCCAGCCTCTTCATTATTTTTGTGTTCATCCTTATGGATGTCTTTAATTTTATTTCTATCTATCTTTATGACATGTGCGAAGCTTTGAGCCACCAAAATCTATGGAACCTATCATAACACCTGGCTATGAGCTACGCCCATGTCTAATTAATATGATTCGATATCTTATCACCCGAACTAGATATGGAAGTCTCGGTAGCTAAAACATAATCATTCTATTCTCAAGATTTAGCTATCAATCCTAAACCCTTAAAATTCCACTTTAATGATTTAGACTTCCAGTTGGCTAAGATGCTCATAAAACAATACACATTAGATCTTCTCAAAAGAGCATCTTAGGAAAAGTGTAGTCAACTTCCTTTTCCTTCTCGAAAGACATTGAAAGAATGCAAGGATGGCATGTTGAATGATGCCATAGAAGGAGAGCTAACCCACTTAGGAATAAATTCTATCTCTCCCCTTCTATGCTCACATTAAATGTCTTTGAACCCATCTCTAAACCCATCCTTGACTCCAATGAATTTTTTATGCTCTTTCTACTAAACTTCATAATAATCCTAGAAATCTATCAAGACATCTCAAAAAATAAGGGTCATGACGATTATAGGAATACCCAAGAAGAGCAACAATGGCAGGAATGCATAGAACATACTAGAAATACATATGCCATTGTGAAAGAATAGATGGAAGAAGATGAAGCTCTAGCATCTAAACTTGGTTTAAATTCAAACGGTGAGCTTAAATTAATTTCTAGAACTACCCAAGTTTAGAGGAAACTTTAGGTGAGACCAACCTTGGAGACATCGATTCATGGGAAATCCTAGAAAATAAAACATCCAATCAATGTCATAGGCATGAAATGATAGAGACAAACTTGTTGCCTATAGACATCCATGAATAGACACCCCTAGAGTTTAAAAAAGAGAGATTACATCGATGAGCATGAGAATTATCTCATCAACACCTTATTAAATCCATGCTCATATGAGAAATCTCCCCGAATCTTTTGGTCTCTCTCTAATATTACCACAACACACGAGATCTTCAATCCCCTTAGTTTTCCTGTGCTCATAAAATCATTAAGAGGGTGGTTGTAGATGCATATGTTCATAAATATTATAGATCTCGTTGTAATCTTGATATAGATACACAAAGGCTAATGTTCTAGAGGAACCCACCTCACCAACTTGAAGTACAATAATTAGAAGGTTTCCTAAGAACAACTTTGTGTCCCAAAATAACCACTCTTAAAAAAAAAAAAAATTAATTGAGCTTGCACCTTTTGTTATACCCTTGTGAATTGAGCAGAGTTATAATTATCAAAATATTCCTTTGGGTATTTTTGTCACTAACCATTTCAGGTTTGAAGTAAGAAAATAACTAATGGCGGCACTGTGTATGTCAAAACAACCATTATGCAATTTTGAATTACATCCACTCAAGCTTACATTTACTTTGTAAAATTCCCAGCTTGGGGGAATGGTCTTATTTAGAAAATTCTATATTGCTAATATTGGTTGTCTCTACCTTTATTCAATTTATTAATCATACTCTTTTCATCTCTATTTGAATAACACTCTATAAACTTTTATGTTACCTTTGCTTGCTATAGTATGTTTAAGGTTTGGAGAAATTTCATATACCTTTTAAATTAGGCATGGTGCTTAGTTTAAACTGCTTTTCTTGAGTCATAATTAGACAAGGTGTTTAGTTTGATTCTTGAACTAAGAGGTGTATTGATTTTACTTTCAAAGGCTTTTTTGAATTAAGCGTGGTGCTTAGGTTAGAATGCCTTCCTAAGTCAAATTAGACGTGGTGTCTAGGTTGATTTTTGAACCGATAAGATACTTGTAGTAGACATTGGATATTTTGTTGGACTAACCCCTACAGGAAATTTTCAAAATCAATTTGGGTAAGTCATGAGATAAATTCGAATTAGAGATGCGACAGTACATGTTTAACTTTAATAACTTTGTAAAAGAAGACATAGCTCATTCATCATGAATGAAAGAACTATGAGCATTAATGATTCATTCACTTTATCTTCTACTACAAGTTACTTTGCCTTAAATCATGTCTGTATAAAATATGATTTATGCTAAACAATATTAATATTATCTTTTCATTAAGCATAGACAAAATAAAATCTTTGGACAAGCAACCTGTGTTCAAAATCAGTATACTCCTTCGGTATGTGTTGTCCACTAATAATTGTTGCGCACATAATAATGACCGGAGTGAAAAGAGTCAAAAGATCCAAGAAGCAAAAGATGACAAAAGAATGAGTGCAACAGAGGAGATAAGATGTTCATGAGCAACTCAAGATTCAAGAGGAAGGACCACGGTCATTTACCCTTCATCACTTAGTGCCATCACGCTCTAATAATGAAGGTAATACCCAAGGTAAGTAGTCAATGCTCTTCTCTTGATCTTGGTGCACATATAATTTAAAACACAAACATGTTAGAGTTATAACTTAAATTGATAATCTAATGAACTCAACATGGTTTGTCTTTTAAGATTGTTCATGGCATTGTACTCTTAATCTCAGTCTTAACCAAAATACGTTAAAACATTATATTCGATCTTGGGAAGATGATAGTCATACTCATATGAAAATTTATATATAGATAGACAATCCTTCCATTGGTTAAGCAAGTCATTCTTTTTCTGCCATGTGAACTTAAATGCAACATTAAATGCTTAATCTTTTGATCCTATCACTCATGGCATAAATAAATAATTCATGTAACACCAACGTTATCTTGTTCAATGTGCTTAAGGATAGAAAATAATAAATAAAGAAATAGATTTGGTTCTATTGGTGTCTTTCCACCAACAGAGCCCATGCACTTGATCTCTACCTTGGTTTTGTAAATAGAAGAACACATCGAGCAAAGTTCATTAATTCTATAAGTGAGTGTTACGTGAACGTGCACACCGAGCAAGATGTCGCCGCCTATAATTAAAGCACTACTTCAACCTATTGGTCAAATCAAAGAACAAAAGTGACATCATCATCACTAGAGGTATGCAACTATCAAGACCTCCATCTCTCAAGATGGAGAGATACACAAGAGTGGAAGAATAAGTTCGTCGGGTAAACTTAAGATTCCGTACCCTTGCCATAAGGTAATATGGTAGTTATCTAATTAATTAGTATTTCTATCTACATTAATAATTTTACTTTAATATATTCATCTGCATAAATATTAAAAAGAAAAAAAAAATAAATAAAATAAAATAAAATCTTTATTGCTTCATTTCTTGCATCATAAAATATTAAAATTCCCAAGTGAATAAATTTATGGTAACCCCTGTAGGAATATTTACTGCGGTGGCATAAAAAAATAGTAATAGCTTCTATATTTACTTTCTCACATTATAAAAAGCCTAAGCCCCATAAGAATAAATATTCTCTGTGGAGGCATAAAAATATAATTATATATCATCATACTCATATATTCAATTTTTGCATAATTAATCTAGAAAATCTAAAAAAAAGAATCCTCGCTAGAATCTATCAATTCAAATCAACTCAAGGAATAATCAATTCTTGGCTGATCACTAACCTCTTATTAAATTTGAGCCTCGAAGTTTTGGTTTTTTGTTGGAGTATAATTATGCAGGAACAACACTATGATAAGGAGAGAGTCTATTAGTGGCACCCACCAGAGCGGCTTTGGTTACCTCACTCTAAAGATCATCAACACCAAGTATTGCAAACATCTAGCTTGGGGAGGAGCATCCCCTAGTTATCAGGGCACATGAAGGCTCGATGCGATCGAAGGGACTAGCTTGGGGAGATGCACCCCGTTATCATCGTGATTAAGGTATGTCTTTACTATTAATTTTATTTTAGTAAGCTATAGTGTGTGTTGAATTTAATAATTAAAGTATGTTTAAAGAACTCTCTCTCTAATCTTTTAAAGTGGAAATGATGAATAGTTGCTCTACTGAAATTTCTTTTAAGTGCCTAGTTTTTAACCATGGATTCTCCCGAGTTTGGATATGACTACTTTGATATAAAAATTTACTCTGAACCTGAAATTTGTGGAGGCACACGCTTGAGCTAAAGTCTAGGTAATTGATCGACAATGATACATGAAGGTCTAAGCTACTATTTATCTTATTCTTATCATTACTAAGTTCTGGAGATTTATTTTGAAAAACCTAAAATCTTACATGATGAGCTCTTGTATGACAAAATCTAAATTCCTACCAAAGCCATATATGATACATTTAGAATTAGGAAAACCTTTGCACATTTATCTTCGCTTGCTTTACATTGAGTTTAGTCAACCTTTGGAATATACCTTATGAGAGTCTTGTCATGCTTTTAAAATCAAGATCACTTACGCACTCCACCCACATATGCATTACTCCTACTCTAGGAAGTAAGCGCAGTCATTTCCACTTTCATCTAGATCCACTTTAAAAAATGTTTCTCTCCTACATTAGGAGTAAACACCTAAAAATAGACCCTATAGGACAACCCCCCGTTTAATTGCTCTAAGTTCTTATCATTATCTCTTCAATTATTTATATTCAAAGGATACATGTGGCTATGCAAAAGTATTGAAAAAAAAAGAGAGAAGAGTGAAAAAAAGGGGGAGTAAAAGATGGACAAGTGTCCCAAAGATTAAAACAATGGGTACATAGATGCCCGCCTCCCAAATTAAAAAAAAAAAGAAAGAAGAAAAAAAAAAGAAGAGAGAATAAAGATAGCCCATGTTTTCCCGCGAAAAGAGTTCTAAGGAAGAAGATTATTTTTAAAGAGCAAAAGTAGAATTAGGATTAGCCACTAAATACCATATATGCACCTATCCACCATACGCCACACACATGCACATCTTGATTTGATTGAATGCCTTGATTCTCTATGGATCCATTGTTTGACTTTACAATATATGAATTGCAAGTATGTTCATCCTTGTTATTGCCACTCCTATGAGCACCACTATAAATACTTAGTTGTAGGAAAGGCATAACATCATTAATGCCTCAAGAGAGAACCATAAATACCACATACATTGAGAGACTTGAGGGTGTCATACAATTAAGCTCGAGTTTTATTGCTTAAAAATTTACAAAACTCGGAATATTGGTACTGTAAAAGAATTTGAGACATAGTGCTTGACTTGATTGTTCTATCTTTCGATTGCTCAAGATTTATGCACAAGTCAGAAAAGCTCCATAGTTAAAGGTAAAATGGGTAAGTTTGAAAGTTAGAGTAGTTTTGTCTAAACCAAAGGAAAATTTATGTTTAAAAGCAAGTGAGCTTAAAAGAAATAAAAGTATTACAAGCAATTCTCGATCCAAGTTTATTAAGAACTAGATTTAGATTGTTTGCCAAGGGACCTGGCAAAAAGGTAAGCTTGGGGGGTATTGTTGACACTCCTTAGCGTCAACTTTTACTAGCACTTTAAACCTGAAGGAGAACATGAAAACATACTAGTCTAGGGCTTTATCCGATAAATTCCACGAGTTTTGCATATTCTATATTTTCCAGGGGATTTTCGAAAAAAAGGATAAAAGAAGGATTTCAATGCATAATTATCACGAAATTGATCCACGTCGAGCAACATCGCTAGAGGACTCGGGAAGGGTCTAGAAGACACCCGGCAGCGGGGCCCGCAGAGGAGATAAGGTGGGGCCGGGCGGCCCCACGGGGGCCGCCCGGCGCCCTAACTCCACCGATCACCGCCGCCTTTCGGAGTCTTCCTCCCTCGGGTTGCGTGGAGTCCAATCGCAAAGCATCCCTACGTTAATTTGAGGTCGGTTTGATCCGACGGTACACATGAGATGAAGACACGGATCGCCGACGTGGCGGTTCCCTGCCCCCTACTCCACCTCGGCCTATATAATGACGCCCAAGGCTCCCCCCAAGAGGCATTCTACACCCCAAGGCTTCATATTCTTCATTAGATTAGGGTTAGGGTCCCTCTAGTTGATCTAGTCTAGTTCATCTAGTTCTAGCTAGTTCATCTAGATGTAGCAATTAGGAGAGACTAGTTCTTCTAGATCTAGTCTTGTTTAGAGATTAGAGAGATTGAGTAGAGGAGTAGAGATTCGGAGGAGCTCCCGCATGTCGGCGCTTCTTCGTGGCTGTATTCTTTTCCGGATTGACTTCCTCGCCCGGGCTGCGCTCGAGGTACTTTTGTATTTACTATTCTCGATTCAAGTAAGCAAATCGTTTATATTCGTTCTTTAGTTCACATCTCATATTGAGGACTTTGATCTTGGTAATTGCTTGGTTGAAGTAGTATTTCGTAGTGTAGGCGTGGTGCCTAGGCTAGGTTTACTTGTGGATGTCCCCCGATTAGCCAGGATAGTGGTAGCTCGCGTAGGTGACTTTATAGCTGCGTTGAATCCTCCGTAGTCCACTTCCCGTTGATAGGACGACAGGCCGATAGGTGTCTGGTAGGTAGATTACTGTTTCTTCTCCTATTCAGGTCACTTGCCCGATAAGACGATATTATACAAAGTTTACCGGTAGTCGAGAACTAGAGTACATTAGCTATTTCCTTTTTTCTTGATATGATCTATGCCTAATTGTAGGGTTAAGTCTATATACTTTGTCATTATCACCGTTTCTCCGTGGATACGATATTTAAAACCTCCGGGTAAAATGTGACACTGGTATGATATGTCAAGCGCCATGATAATCCTACTTAAAACTTATTTAAATAGAGTGCAGTTAAAAATACCAACAAGTGTTCACGTCCTGAACTCAACTTCCTCTGTTGCCGTGATCTTTGCCTGAAAAAAATATTACACACACTAAGTTTGGGACACAAAAAGAAATTGGTAACCCTTTGCTTCACAGAACATCAATGACCAAATTTTGCATAAATGAGGTATGGACCGTGAAGAAAGTAACTATTCAGAGAATGGCAATTGGTGGACCATGAATAGTAGACTGGAGAGAAAACAATCATGTAGGCAGCAGAGATAAGAAACCCTACAAACAATCATGAAGCACCCATTTTTATCATGTCTGCAGTACCCACCAGATTCACGGTTAGTGTATCTAATTTGTAAACAAGACTCATGCGCTGCAAGAGAAAAAAATCAACCAATGGAATTTTATTAGCAAACTTGTCACCGGCAACAGTGGTCTCGCCGTCTCTCTCTAGTAGTGGGGAGTTTTCTTTCATCAGGAACAATATGCCTCATTGGGTATAAGAAAAGATTCAATTGGTGAACTACAATTTCAGTGAACATAATTTAGAGGAAACAAATTTGATCTAACAAAATCTTAGGGTGTAATATTAATGTAGTCATGGTAATGCATTATTCAAACATTCTATCATAGTAATGAATTAGTTAACAATTTGTCTGATGAGGTCTACTAATAAATTATCATGGATGTACAGTAACCATCACATCCACGTTTAGTTAATCTAATTTGCTCCTTGTGCTGCATGGCTTCTCTGCTGCTTTGCATGTGTGCCGAACTGCTTGCATGGTACTGTGTGCTCCTTGCATGTTTGCCTCTGTACGTACCATACAGTTCCATGCACCACATGGCAGTGATTGCTCAATGAACACAGACCATCTCCGGCGGAGGCACACAATGCACGTCGGCGGCACTGGCACACGCACGGCAGTATCCTCAGGTCGCGGATCCTATGACGGTCTTCATCTACGGCGGAGGCGGCATCATAGGCGGCACTACAGGCCATCTCCGGCAACGGCACAGCCCACACACGATAGCTGCAGCAAAGGGTTGGCACCACTGAGCTTTAGGGTTAGGTCTAGGTTTCGGCAGCAGCGGCGCCCAGTGCACGACGGCGGCAACCTACGGCGGCTCCTGCTTCCCTAGATTAGGGTGAACTCGACAAGGAACAAGGGCACGCGTCCCGAGATGGCGGCGCCGTGTCTGTGTCGTGGGATGGAGCAGGAGGAGGAGAGGCCGAGAGGTCGGACCTGGACAATGAGGATTATGGCGGCGCGGTGTCGAGTCGCATGACGGACAGCGTTCCCTCGACGTGCTGCTTGTCGGCGACCAAGGCTCGGTGCGACGGCTGGCCGTCTTGCTGCTGGTGGAGGTGGCGGCCGGCCTGTGGTGCTGTTGTGGAGGTGGGATCACACGTGCGACGGGCAAGTTAGCCGCGGCTTGCAACGGCGAGGGCGACGTTGATGGCGGAGCGAGAGCAACCGCGGCCCGCGACGGCACAGGCATCCGCACTCGGAAGCAGCTGTCCGTGGTCATCGGCGTGGCGATGTCCGGCGCGTCGTCCGTGGAGGCGTTCCCTCGCTCGCCGTAGTGCTGGTGGAGGCGTTCCCTCGCGTGGCCGTGCTGCTGGTGGAGGTGTGGTTCAGGCGATCAGCACTGGTCGATTTGGTTCTAGCGATCGGCGTAGGCGATTGAACTGGGAGAGGGAACGCACGGAGGCAAGGGAGGGATTGGTGCTTGACTTGGAGAGAATGCACTGGCAAGGAAGGCAGTAGAATCACGTACTTGTCTTGTTTGGTGCCGTGACTGCGTTGGCAAGGAATGAGGAGGAGGAAATCACGTACTTACTGCGTTGGCAAAGGAAGGAGGAGAAGGAGGAAATCACGTACTTGCCTTGTTTGGCGCTGTGACTGCGTGGTTTGCATGCACGAGAGGAGAGGATGCCGGATCACAGCGTGATTTGCGTAACTGCGTCTGTGGGATCGCACGGGAGGTAGAGGGAGGCCTGTTGATGTGATTTTCGCACCAAACAAAACTAACCTCTTTAGTCTTTTTAGTTGTAGAGATAGAGATAAGACCAACGTTATTCCAGCCACATACAGAAAAAACGGTAACATAATTGTTCAGAGAACGGGTACAAATTTGTCTGAAAACAATACAGTACTCCATTATGTTCCATTAAATAAAATAATGGGAAATGAAACAAACCAAAGCTCATATATAAATATGATAAAATAGTGGGAAATGAAAACAAACCAAAGCTCATATATAAATATGAGAATGCGACAACTAGAGATACACACTAGTGTCTTGTGCCAGAGCAAGGAATAGAGCGAAGGGCTTCATTACCATCAGTCACATTTCATGTTCTATATCTGGCCAAAGCTGTTCTCAATTTCGGAAAAGAGCGGTCTGACAGTCTTCCTGACTCCGAAATCAGTCCCAACGAAAAGCATGCAGCTTTCAAGTTCAGACATGGTTTTGGAAGCTTCAGATAGAGAACTCTTAAATCCCCTGTTTCTAAAAATTTCAACATACTGTTGGCAGTTGGCACCGCAACATTGATGTAGCAATGTGACTGCAAAGCTTCACAATTCTCAGACTGTCTGCTGCTGGATGACAGTTGTCGTCTATTATGATCTTGAGCTTATCCACAAATGCTTCACGTCTTTGCTGTCTTTGCTCCTCACTTCCTGCAATGTTCTGATCAATGGCACTCTGAATTGCACCATCCAAATCTGAATTGTTCAGTTTATCACATATCACCTGAGCAAGGTATAAGAATGCTTCTTGCTCGCCCCTTTCTTGATCAGAAATTTCCTCTATTTCTGTGTGATCACCCTGTGTAGAAATGTTATGCTGCCTTCCTTCATTATTCGTGGATGCAGAAGTTACCTGGTTCTCCTTGTCTCCTAATTCAGGACTGTTCTGGCCCACTGAAATTTGTATTTGATCAGAAACTTCCTCTATTTCTGTGTGATCACCCTGTGTAGAAATGTTATGCTGCCTTCCTTCATTATTCGTGGATGCAGAAGTTACCTGGTTCTCCTCGTCTCCTAATTCAGGACTGTTCTGGCCTGCTGAAATTTGTATTTGATCAGAAATTTTCTCTATTTCTGTGTGATCACCTTGTGTAGAAATGTTATGCTGCCTTCCTTCATTATTTGTGGATGCAGAAGTTACCTGGTTCTCCTCGTCTCCTAATTCAGGACTGTTCTGGCCCGCTGAAATTTGTATTTGATCAGAAACTTCCTCTATTTCTGTGTGGTCGCCCTGTGTAGAAATGTTATGCGGCCTTTCTGCATTATTCGTGGATGCAGAAGTTACTTGGTTCTCCTCGTCTCCTAATGCAGGATTGTTCTGGCCGTACATTATTTTTCTGAGGACCTGCAATAACAAAGTTACTTAGTTCTTTTTTTTTTCTTCGGTAATGACATAGTGCACTAACTAGCATTTTGAAGGGTGCCAATCTTGGAACAATAAATTTTCTTAAAGCAAAGTCTCCTCTAATAAGAATGGGAATGGAATTCAAACCAATATAATGCGCACATGGTACATGTAAATGAGAGGATAAAAAACTGATGTGTTAGCATGCTTCAATGTATATTTATTATTTCCAGGGAAAAAACGGTAGTGTTGTGCTACTGATGTATTTTGATCGGCAATAGCTTCTTCAGCTCAGTAAGGGTGAAAATTCAGTGCAAGGACCCCACAAGAGTTCCCAAGGAAAGGATCTTTGTGTTCAAGAATAAGCTATATCTTCTGTCTTTCAAAACTGAAGGCTATGAGCAAGTGACAAACTCATCTGATGATGGAGGATCTGATAAGGATGAAACTGATGACAAGAAGGGAGAACAAGAATCTTTAGATGAGGATGCAGAAAATGACAAGGGAGTAAGAGAGAATGGCTCTAAGGGAAATGATTCATCAAAAGACCTAGAGAAGTCTCAGGGAGCTCAGGGAAGTCAAAGTGCACCACCTGGAGGAAGAGGAGTCAGAAGAACTTTGCGTTGTTTGAGGAATCTGATCTGGGATTTCAGGGAGGAGAGATGGAGTGTATGAATCTGCTTAGAGCTATGGAGCTTGAAGATGAGGAAGTGATAGAAATGGAAGAGGAGACTGCTTTAATAGGAGCTGAGCAACAAGATGAGGAGGAGAGCTTTTGTTTACCAGAAGAATGGGTGTATGATTTGCAACAACAAAGATCAGTTTCTAAAAATCTCCATCTGCCAACCCTCAGTATCCCTGAAAGTCTAGAGAAAGAGGAGACTGTGAAACAGCAGTGGTCTGAAAACAACACTGGTGATGCTAATTTGGGCACTGGAGAACAATCTGACTGCACTCAACCTAGCCAGGAAGTCATTGACAAGAGTGAAAAAGAGAAGGACAAGCAGAAGACCAGAAAAGGAAAGGAGAAGCAGCAGTGGGGGCCTGTAGTACCTTTAAGAAGAAGCTCCAGGAATATTGATGATGGGAGATCAATGTTGGAAAAAGCTCAGGATACGAAGAGAAAATGGAATCTGGACCATAATTCAGGTATAAATACCAAAAACTCGAAGCTCTTTAAAGCATTAATAGTTTCTCTAGCTAAGGAAGTGGATCTAGTAGTTGAGGATGGAAATCCTAATATAGTGGATACTATGCTAGAACTGGACAGTAGCAGGACTGCTACTAGTAAGTTGAATTGTAAGGAACACAATTGCAAGGGGGAAGATTTGGAACAAAAAAGTAGTTTAGAAGTCTCACTTTTGGTAGACAATGCTCAATCATCCCCTATAGGTAGAGAGATTATTGTTTTAGATGTTGATCAAGAGGGATCAGACCAGGAAAAGGGCTGGTCCAAAGTAGTATCTAGGAAGAAGAAAAAGAAGAAATCTAGGAAATGATAGGGTTAATGTGGAATATAAGAGGTCTAGGGCAAACAGGACGTGTCCCAGCTCTGGTAGGAAGAGTCAGGGATCATCATGTAGATTTTCTAGGAGTTATGGAAACCAAGAAAAGTAATATGTCTACTGGTTTTTTGAAATCTCTCACATGGAATGTGCCTTTTAACTGGTGTCAGTTAGATGCAAAGGGATCCGCAGGAGGCATCCTGGTGGGTGCCAATGCAGATAGATTTAATATGGTGGTGGGTGATATTTTAGATTATTTTGTTAGTGTTATGTTAACCTGTAAGAAAAGTGGATTTCTGTGGAAGCTAATAGTAGTTTATGGACCTGCATATGAAGACAAAAAACAGGATTTTCTAGAGGAATTAGATGTGGTCATGAGCTCATGGAATGGCCCAACCTTGATTGGTGGAGATTTTAATTTAGTAAGATTTGCTAGTGATAAGAGTAATTGTCTTATTAATCATAGATGGGCTGATGGTTTTAATAATTGGATAAATAAGTGGGCTCTGATAGAACTGAACCCAAGTAACAAGAGGTTTACTTGGACTAATAACCAAGAGAAACCTATTTTAGCTAAAATAGATAGAATTTTTGTTAACACTGATTGGGAAGCACACTTCCCTCTAGCTAGTGTTAAAGCTCTGGAAAGGCTACCTAGTGATCATAACCCTTTGATTGTAGATGCTGGGGTAAATGTTAGATATGGGAAGAAGAAGTTTAGGTTTGAAAAATGGTGGTTAGAAAAAACCTCCTTTAGCAAGATGGTTCAAAAAGCTTGGACCTCTGAATGTAAGCAGACTAGTAGTATTGATAGATGGCAGTTTAAAGTAAGGACCTTCAGAAGAATGATTAGAGGATGGGCTGCAAATGAGGTTGCAGATTTAAATAGGACTAAGGCTGGTCTTTTAGAATCTTTTAGTGAACTAGAGAAAATCTCTGAGACTAGAGAGCTAACTAGTGAGGAGCTAAAGAAGTATAGGGAAGTAGAAAAAGAGTTAAATCAGATTTGGTCTTTAGAAGAGATCAAAGCAAGACAAAGGTCTAGAGAGAGAGAGATTTTGGAGGGAGATAGGAATACAGCTTATTTTCAGGCAGTGGCTAATCAAAGAGGTAGAAAGAAAAAGATTGAGTGTCTAGAAGGACCTACTGGTATGGTTTATGACCAGAAAGGTAAAATGAACATAGCTGTAGAGTTTTATAAAAACCTGTTTGCTAGAGAAGAAGATTCAGGAATTAGAGTAGGTGCTAATTTTTGGGATGAACAGGATAAGGTGACTGAGGAAGAAAATTTGAAACTAGTGGCTCCTTTCTCTGAAGAAGAGATTAAGGATGCAGTGTTTAGTTGTGTTATGTGAAGGAGCTCCGGGACCTGATGGGCTTCCTTTTCTTTTTACCAAAAATTTTGGGATCTGGTGAAAGGAGATTTAGTAGAGCTGTTTACAGATTTCCACAAGGGGAGTTTGGACCTATATAGGATTAATTGTGCATTAGTGACTTTGATCCCGAAAGTAGGGGAAGCTACTAATATGAAACAATTTAGACCTATCAGTCTCCTAAATTGCAGTTTTAAGATTTTCTCTAAGATCCTCACCATTAGACTAACTCCAATAGTTCAGAGAATTGTAGCAGTAAACCAGAATGCATTTATTAAAGGGAGGTATATTTTGGAAAGTGTTGTTGTGGCTCATGAAATTGTTCATAGCATACACAAATCTGGAGAGAAAGGTGTGGTTCTTAAATTAGACTATGAGAAAGCATATGATAGAGTGAGTTGGACATATTTATTTGACACCCTCCAGTCTAGGAATTTTGATACAGGGTTTATTAATTGGATCAGACAATTAGTGATAGGAGGATCGATAGGTATTTCTGTTAATGGAGAGGATAGTTCTTACTTTAAAACTGGGAAGGGCCTCAGGCAGGGGGACCCTTTGTCTCCTTTTCTTTTCAATTTAGTAGGTGATGGTTTATCAAAAATGTTGTCGAAAGCAGCTAGCAAAGGTTTAGTGGCAGGGTTATTAGAAGATTTTAAACCTGGGGGAGTCATAGCTTTACAATATGCAGACGACACAATACTTTTCTCTAAGGCGTAAGGGTATTTGCTAAGAAACTTAAAGGGCATTTTGATGTGGTATGAACAATTATCAGGAATGAGAATCAATTTTCACAAAAGTGAGATAGTTCCTTTAAATTTAGACCCCGAGGAAGCACATAGTTTAGCCCATATTTGCTCCTGTCCCTTGGGCAGTTTTCCCATGCAGTATTTAGGTGCTCCCCCGCATTATGAAAAGTTGAAAAGAGAGGATGTTCAACCTCTAGTAGATAAGATTATTAAAAGAATAGCTGGCTGGAGAGGCAGGGTTGTTATCTTTAGCTGCTAGAACTATTCTTATTAAGTCTTGTCTAGCTAGCATTCCAGTTTACCTTCTCTCCTTTATGAAATTTCCAAAATGAGCTATTAAACTCATTAACTCTCAGATGGCAAACTACTTGTGGAATGATTCTGTAGATAGTCATAAATACCACCTTGCCAATTGGGAAATGGTTACAATGTGTAAGGAATATGGGGGTTTGGGTATTCCTAACCTGAGAGATTTGAATATTAGCTTATTAGCTTCTTGGATAAAAAGATATAAGGCAGATAGGGGAAACTCGGAAAGAGTTATTAGATTTTAAATATGGAACAGAAAAACCAAACATTTTAGCAACAAATGCTAGAGAAGGGTCTAACTTTCTCAAAGGGTTCATGTGGGCAATACAAGCTGCTAAGATGGGATATAGATGGAAGATAGGAGATGGTAAAAGAATTAGGTTCTGGGAGGATAATTGGTTGGGATCTTCTAGTTTAGCTATTCAGTTTTGGCCCTTATATAGAATTGTGAATGAGAAAGGAAAAACAATAGCAGAGCTGTGGGATGGGACCAATCTGAAATGTACTTTTAGAAGATGTGTTTCTGATAATATGTATTCGGACTGGTTAGAAATAGTAGAGTTAGCGGCCACTGTAGAGTTTAAGAATGAGGAAGATGAAATGATTTGGCAGTTTAATTCTTCTGGTGTTTACTCTTCACAGTCTCTTTACAAGATCATTAACTTTAGAGGCATCCTCCCTGTACATGTTTCAATTTGTTTGGAAATTGAAAATCCCTCCTAGAGTGCATTTCTTTCTTTGGTTACTTATGAATAATAGAGTGCTAACAAGAGATAATCTAGCTAAGAGAAAAAACATTGAGGATGATAGATATTTGTTCTGCACAGATAAAGAATCAGTTCAGCATGTGTTTTTTGACTGTGTAGTTGCTAAGCAGTGTTGGAACATGGTGTCCGAAGTTTTGAATAGTAGATTAGGAATAGATATGCTTGATATAAGTAGATTATGGTTATGCAACAAAAAGTTTGGGGTAACTAATATGATTACCTCAGCAGTCTTGTGGTCGATTTGGAAATTAAGAAACGATTTATTCTTTCAGAATTCTGGATGGAAAAGCATGGAGATGCTCATCTTCAGGGTTACTGGTTTGCTCCAGAACTGGACAGTTCTGTGCCCAGTAAACCAACAGGAGACTTTGAAAGAATGTATAAGAAGATTCAAGCTGGAAGCTGGGAAAATCCTCTGGTTGCCGGGTATCCCCCAGGAGGAAAGATGAAGTCTGACAAAGAAGAAGCGTGGGAGAACAAAGGAAGGTGTATGAAGGTTGCTGGACCTGAACCAGACTGCTGGTGGAAGACGCTGGAGATGTTGATGGAGGAGTAAGAAGTGGAGATGTAGCTTTGCTTTGAAGGAGTTGTTTTGTTTCTTCCAGTTTAATGTAATGAAGTTAGCTAGTCCTGGTGGACGCTGGAACCATTTTATCATGGAGCTGTAAACTGAATCCTGGTGGTCTTTTGAATCAATTAAAAGGCCGGGGCCTGGCCCTTGAACTCTAAAAAAAAATGTATTTTGATCGGTTGGATTATTAGACTTACGCACTCACCGTTGACAGTATTTCCTTCATGTTGTCCACATTGCAGTAAGCACACAGGTTTGCCATGATCTGTGCTGCTATTGTTCTCCGTGTAATGTTCTCTTCATATACTATTATTCCAGTGAGACGATCAATAATGGCGTTTTCCGTCGTCATGATGAGGGCAGAGTTTCTTGCACTTGTAGTTGACAGGGATACCGTTGTCCTCCTGGCGATGGTGGCAGACGATTCTTCACCGTCTTCATTAGCAAGGAAGAGCTCCAGTGTCCTCCCGGCGATGGTGGCAGATTCTTCACCGTCTTCATTAGCAAGGAAGAATTGCAGCTGCTTTGTGACAAGTACCTTTTTTATTTCCTCGGAGAGGTTGATAGACAAATCCATTGCCAGTTCTGTGAGGATCTCCATGGCTCTCAGCTGCAGTTCCTGGCGGTCAGCTTCATTGCCCAGTTCAAGAATGCTCTTGAGGTTGCTCAGTGCTTGATGCCTTGAGAAGATTTGACGGCGCAGCCTCCTGCTAGGCCGGCCTGGAGCACGGATTAACTGGTACAGCAGTCTAAGGGACCTGGTCACAATGTCTGCCCAAGCCTTGGTTTTGACATCTTGAATTAAGGTCGCTGAGCAGACCGGTGCCGTGATCTTAGGAAGTAGGCCTGGGGTGCTGCATATGATCCTGCGGTTGTCGTCGTAGTTGGACGCCAGACTCTCGAGGATGGTCAAGCCTTGCTGAATGAGTTCGTTGCTTGTACTTGTACCTCCTTCCCTCTTGCCCCGGTGTCTGTGTTTTCGTATCACCATTCTCTCCTGGTCAATCATCAGCTGACGGCGCTGTATCTCTTCTTGTCTGATCTCCATCTGCATGAGTTTCTCTTGGCGGTAGTGCAAGTCCGTCAGTTTTATCCGTGACTGATACTGTGACTGATGCGGGGGCGGATCATCAGGGACTTGTTTTCTGTTCCGATTCCGATACGTCTGCGTGGTTTCCTCTTGATGTTGGAGCAGGGAGGAGATGCACCGCATAGCCCCAGAGTACTTGGATAGATCATCTATGTGGGCAGCAACATGGGCCACGATCGTCGCCGCGAGCTCTCTAATCTCCTTTTTATCATCTAGGTTGCCGATCACGGCAAGGCATTTACCGGGAAGGTGACTTAATTGAACACAGGCTTCATCTGGGTCTAGGATGCTGCTGCTTATTATAAGTGATTCCATCAGTCTCTGAATCCTGTGCGTCGAGGGAAGCAGCAGCCACCTCACATCTTCCCCCTTCTTAATAAAGGCGTTGAGTAACCTTGCACCATACAGGTAGTCTTCCTGGGATTTGGAATCCAGCAACTCAGCGGCATAATTGATCAGGTCCATGCCCTTAATAGATAGAAAATTCTTCCTGAATTTCGCACTGATATTAGAAATGTACCTGCGGATAACACGCTTGCCCCACTTCTCTGACAGTTGCTCTAGTGCAAGGAGGTGACTTGCGACCAATAAATCGCCCACGAATAGAACACATACCAATACCCCGAACATGATGCCTTGGAAAATAACAAGAGAATAGAATATATTCAGTGCAGCCATCATATCTGTCATGCTGTCTCCATCATCCCTGTTACCATGATTCAGCTTCGCTATGCGCCACGACGAGATCGCTGCGCAGCACAAAGGCCCGAGCAGGTAGATCAGGTCGATGCACAGAGTCAGGAGCCAGAGTGGTGCTGCTACCACTACCACCAGTGGCATCACCACATAAAGGAGGACGATACGAGTAAGGATGTTTTGCTGGAGCATGAGTTTCGACATAAAAAAGACACCCTCACCCTCGAGTGGAAGGAATGCCCCCAAAAATTTGCCACCATATTGTAAACTTTCTCTGCCAGTCATTGAAGATCCTGCGGGCAACAAGCATGCATGGTCCGTTCAGTATGTCTTACCCATCTTGCTTGCCCCGGCTTTCTAAAGTCATTATTAAGGGCAAGAGATTATTGCTTTAATCACTACAGCTTTACACACCGCAATGGGATGTTTTTCAGTCTCCTACACCCAATTTTTAGGCTATTTAGATCCGAACCTGGCCACCCAAGTTACATGGGTTGCTTGTATTTTTTTAGATTTATTTCAAGGTTTAATGGCACTATTTTGTGAGTTACATGGCATGTGATTATCGATGACAAGACGCCCATGTTAACTTCATCAATCAGGTAGGATGGCACATATGTGTATTTATAAGAGTGAATATGCATATATGTATATCAGTACTACACAAACGATTTTTAGGGATGTTTCTTGACACTTTGTAGGGGCGGTTTCTTCAACCACCTCTAAGCAAGGGTGGTTATAAATCATGGATTTTGAGGGACAGTTGATATAGAGCCATCTCTATAAATAATTTTTCAGAAATCAGGATTTCGGATAAAAAAAAAAAGTAGGGGAGGGCCCCACCGTCCCGTCTAAGACGCAAATCGCATATTTTTTGTGTAAAATCACCGTATTTATTCGTAAAATGGCGCGCTACGCGACCGACGGGATTCAAATCTATGACCTCCTTCTTGCATGTAGCCTCCTCTATCACTCTACCCTTTTCACTTATGTCTATAACTCGATTTGAACCTCCTCATATTATACCACTGAGTCTAAATTAAATAGCCCTAAACGAATTCAAATTAAAAGTTATCAACTAAAAAGTTTCGTTACTTTTCAGGATCTATAACTTTTATTTAGGATGTTTCTCCGTTCGAGGTAATTTAAAAAGTTTGAATGTTAAATGTGAGAATTCAACTATAGTATTCTTTAAAAAGTTCTATAATTTTTCAAAATCTAAAACTTTTACCTTGGTCATATTTTATGCGACTATGTTTTAACTACTCAAAATTAAAATTCTAAAAATTAACTACTTCAAACAATAATTTGAAAGAGTAAATGATTTCAACTAGAAAAGTTTTGAATAACAAAAGGGGAAATTTGCCACAGGACATGCTGAGTGCCACTATTTTGCTTTGATGGACACCGCTTGAAACGTGTTTTGCTGAGAGACATTACATTTTGGTGCCAATTTGCTAGAAGATAATAGCTCAATTAAAATAATATTATTCAATTTGGGAAGTAGAGAGAGAAAGGTGGTGAATTGTCTAAATTGCCCTTGGCATCTTCTTCCCCATCTCCAACAAGCAGGCGCAGAGCACCACTTGTGGCTCGCGTGGCCAGCGCCATCGCACGCTCGGCCGGGTTGACCCGACGCTGGGCCTCCTGTCCTCGCAGACGCGTGGCCAGCGCCACTGCATCAGTGCTTGGCTGCTTGCCCACAGCACGGCGGCAGTGACTTCATCACGTTGTAGTGCACTAGTGGCGACCCGAACGCTTGGTGCAGGTGCGCCAGCGCCTCCTAGCTGACACCAAACGGAACTGCTGCAGCTACGGCGTCCAGCGGGCTACAAATGCCAAGGTTGCCCTCCAGCACACTCGCGTCCAGGCTCTGGACACGCCTGACGCTGGCAGCCGCCCCATGAGGCGGTTGTGTGAGATGTTCACGGCCAGCAGGTTCTCCAGCCCGCCCAGCTGCTGCGGGATCTACAGCCGCGGTCAGGCCGTTGTGCCCGTCACATGGACAACACAACACTTGAACACAACCGGGTGCGGGACAGGGCCAGCGTGCGCAAGCGCTCGAGCGGCCAGAGCCCGCGTCCCCGAAGTCAGACGAGCCGGAGAGCTAGTTGCCGGACACGTTGAGGCGGAGCAGAAGCGGGCTCGCAGAAGCGGGCTCTTGCTCGCCAACCTCTCCAGCACAGGGCCTAGGAAAACTGGTTGCCGGATAGCAATGTATTGAGCTGTCTCACGTTGCTGTCGCCGATGCCATCAATGTGCTTTGTCGATCTCTGGGACCAACAGCAAGACCCAAATTCACAAGCCAGGGTGCAGGGGGCCCCAGACAACCAAGGAGCTCCTCGACATCACCACTAGCCACGTGTCTGACGAGGACGTGGTGGGGGTGATCCTTGATCACTCCAAAGGCAAGGCCAAGTATGATGAGGAAGCCGATGAGGGTTCCTCCAACCGCTCTAGCAAGAACAAAAAAGAACAAGTAGCAGCGCTAGGGCTCGCTCATCGTCGCCTCCGGCCGCAAGGGCAAGAAGATGACCAGCGACCTCGACTTCTTTGGAAAGAAGTTCGAGGAGCCCTGCCCGAACACCGCTACCTCATCAAGCACGCCTATAAGAATTGCGGGCTACTGAAGTTCTTGGTGGGTGGCACCAAGAAAGAGGAACTGAAGAAGCCAGAGGCCTCAACGGATGACACCGAGGAGAAGGACGACAACGTCTTCCCCGACGAGACCGGCTATCTCATGACCTTTGGCGGATCGAACTTCTATGCCTCCAAGAGGCAGTAGAAGCTTAAACGCCGAGTGGTGTACGAGGCTGAGCCGGTCATGCCTACTTTCCTAAAGTCTATCTAACGTGCCTACAAATATGAGGTAGAGTGCTACGAGCTCGCCGCAGCAATCTTCACCACTGAGGGACTCCCGACTGTCCACCAGGTCATCGACGACGAGCTGCCCGATACCAAGAAGGCATTGGGATCCTTCCAACCGATCATGGACACCAAGGAGGTACTCATCAACCCTAGCAACTCCAACGACAAGGTGGTACACATCGGTGCCACCCTCTCTCCAAATAGGAAAGTGCGCTTTTGAGTTCCTCAGTGTGAACAAAGACATCTTCGCATGAAACCCTTGGACATGCTAGGCATACTGAGGGAAGTCGCCGAGCATGCCTTATGGATCAGGTTCCAAGCTACTGAAGTAACGATTATGCCGCTTTGACACAAAGAAGCATAGACTAATCGTCATTGGTGATTTGGTAATGAAGCTTTTAGTAGATGAATTCATTAAGGAAGTGTAACACCTAGAGTGGCTAGATAACCTTGACCTTGTAAAAAAGAAAAATAAGAAATAGAGAATGTGTGTTGATTATACTAGTCTCAATAAGGAGTGTCCTAAGGATCCTTTTTCTTTACCACATATAGATCAAGTAGTTGACTCGACCTCCGGGTGCGAAACCATCTACTTCCTTCATGCGTATTCTGGTTACCACCAAATAGTAATGAAGGAATCAAACCAGCTCACGACATCCTTCATCACCCCATTTAGATCATACTATTATGTTATGATGTTGTTTGGGTTAAAAAACACAAAGGCTACATACCAATGATGTATGCTCAAGTGTTTTAGAGACCTCATCAGGCAAACTGTTGAGGCCTACGTAGATGACAGTGTAGTCAAATCTAAGCGTACCGATGACCTCGTAGCTAGCCTTGAGTTAGCTTTCAAAAAGCTTAAAAAGAACAACATCAAACTTAACCCTGAGAAATGTATTTTTGGGGTCCCAAGGGGTATGCTGCTTGGGTTTATCATTTGAGCGTAGCATCGAAACCAACCCTGAAAAAATCATGACCATCATTAAGATGGGTCTGAGTCACGGGCCCCCTGACAGCACTAAGCCACTTTATCTCATGCCTCATCGAGCAAGGCCTACCCCTTTATGGGCTCCTAAAAAAAGTTGACCAATTCACTTGGACAGCCGAGGACAAAGACACCAATGACAAGCCCAAGGCACTCTTGTCGAAGTCCCCAATCCCTGTTCCTCCTACTGAGGGAAAAATGCTCCAGCTCTACATAGCAGCACCACACAAGTAGTAATTGCTGCCTTGGTAGTAGAGTGAGGAGAAGAGGACCTCACACTCATGGTGCAGTGCCCCTTATATTTCACCAACGAAGTCCGATCCAATACAAAGACTCACTACCCCTAGATCCAGAAGCTCTTGTACGATGTCCCATTACTAAGAGGAAGCTCCAGCATTACTTTGATTCACACTCAGTAACCTGATCTCCTCGTTCCCTCCCAGCGAGGTCATATAGATCTAGGAGGCAATGGAAGAAATAGCCAAATATATGGGCACTCGAGCTGATGGGTCATAGCATTACGTATGGTCCTCGAACAACCATTTAGTCCTAGGTGCTTGCCGACTTCATTACGAAGTGGAATGAGGTCTAGCTGTCGACAACACCCATCAAACAGGAGTATTGGACATGTATGAAATATGCAAGGGATGAGATCAACTCACGTACCGAACAAGCCCAACTAACACTCACACACACTAGAGACTCGAGAGCCCCTCCCTATCTCAAACCAGTTTGTAACAACTAGTACGAACTTGGTGCTAGTAACACGATTTGCACTCGACTGGACATAAGGACATTTTGCCCGAACCAGTATGCATCCTCAACTCGGTGCTAGTAACATGATTCGTATTCGACTAGACGTAGGGACATATTGCCTAAACTAGTATACATCCTCATGTTCTTTTAGCACCATCTGAGCCTTAAATGTGCAATACAAATTTACTTTTTGGTGTTGATTCAAAATGCTGACACTTCTGGACTTGTCTTGGGACTAGTGTTCACCTTGTGGCAAGGTTGGGATGGCTATGGAAGAAGTGGCTCGGCCATGTCTTCACTTGGGTCAAGAATCCCTACATTTTGGTTGAACTCCTAAGCCCTCGCAAAGATAACTCTGCCTCCTTAAACAGTTAAACTTGCCCTTCTGATATCAGGAACTTTCTCAGGAGTAGGTAGCTTGTGGGCTGCTGAGTCATCCCTTATTTTCTAGTGGATGCTCATGAGTGCACTTGATCGGTGTATCCCCTAAGCCCCCGACTGATTCAAACAATTAGCCGGGGGTTAGTTAGACACTATTGTATCCTTAACCTTGGAACATAACCAACCCCTATCTTAGACTTTTGTCGGTAGCCCCTGAGCTCTCCATGCCGCCCTTGGTCACATCCAGGTTGGCGATGAGGGGCTTTCTTGGACCTAAGCTTATTGACCAGCCGAAGGTGTGTTGAGTCCTTTTGGTCTTAGGTTGGATGTCTGTCTGAGGATGTGAGGGACACTTTCACATCTTCTTAGTTGGATAACACACTCGATGATGTTCAAACTGGTAAAGCTCAAGGGAGGGCCTAGCCGATTAAAAGTTCTAGTTTGGTTTTGGCTAATTGATAAAACCTATTGAAGAACCTTATAATCTAATTGTGTAGTTGAGATATGTTGGTCAAAACCAAGGAGCTAGATGACACTCAAGGGTGATGGAATGGCCAAAAGATGGTGATCAATCCAACTTGAAAAAAAAGAGAAAAACAAAATGGGTTTGAAGGAAAAGGTATAAAACCTAAGGCCATTTAGTTTTGCCTATCAAGACGTAATAGAGTATGTTATCGGGTTAGGATAGATAGTCAGACTATTAAGAGGGAAATGCTCATGGTTAATACGTTTATCATGTGCCATTAGGTGAACTAATTCATTGTATATGCATTAGGACCTAATAAGTGCAAACAATCCTTGAAAATGTTAACACATGTACTCAAATGATGGGCATACTTAGGTGTTGGTTCGTGGGAATAAGGGTTGAAGAAGAAGATCAATGCGTGCCGAAATAGGGTAGTTGGACCACAACAACAAAGAGGTTGGACTAGTTGTTCTTGGGTCCAACCGACATCTAGGCAGGATTGGCTCTTAGTCGATGAAGTAGCACATAGTTGCGTGGTTAGCTAGACTAGTTGGACTGAACCGACGTTGTGGTAGCAGAGATAGAGGAGAAAATTGGCTCAGACCATAGGAAACAGGGGCATCAAACCATATTAAAACATTGTGTAGTGGTCTAACTCTTGGTCAGCGAAGACTCTAAGTAGGAAGCTGACCCGTGGTGCCGGAGTCGTCAAATTCGGACCGAAACTAGTTTGATGGGGTCCGGTCAGACCAAAGTCCAAATCAATTCAATGTCTTGGAACCTCTCTAGATGGGGTCAGATCACAGGCCTGAAACAGTCCGAGTGGTGCCCTAGCGTAGTCCAATTCAGTGTCCGAAGGTGTGAACTGATGCACGGTAGAGAACTATTGGAGATGGCAACAACCGAATTGTTTGAATGGGATGTGTGGCGACTAGACAATTTGTGTAGTTAGGGTCAAACTAGACCCAAACCAGTCCAACGCCCTCACCTAGAGGTTCGATAGTCGATCTCCGGCTCCAACGGCAAACTGAGGCTTGGCGGCTCTATTTAAGGTGGTTAGCCAGCTAAAGCAGGCTGTCTTGCCCATTTTTACATGTGAGAATACACCCTTGTGAGCTGAGCTACTTCACTACCACTCCTCTTTGTTGATTTGTTCATCATCAATGAGTTGGAAGAGCATCCAAGTGCACTTGCTTTGAGATATTGCATTAGAGTGGACTTGTAAGCATGTTTGTTGCGGTTAATCTTGTTAGGTGGTTGCCGCCACCTAGATAGCTTGGGGGCAGAGGTGGATCGTTGAGTGGCTTTAGTGATTGTTGCCGACCCTGATCGTGGTGATTATGAGGGGTTCTCATGCCTATTCCCTATGAGAGATTGCAAAAGGCAACTTGATGGATTGTTGGTGGCTTGTGGATCCTTTCTTGTATGTGTTGGCTCTTTTGGCTCCCAAGTGGTAGGCTAGGCGAGTGATCCCTATTAGTGCGTGAGCCATAGTGAGTGTATCACCACAATGTGGACGTAGGTTGCTGACAATCAACTGAACCACGACGATAAATCTTGTGTCAATTGATATTCAATTGTCTCTTGCCCGGTTTGGTATAACTCACTTCTTCACTTGCATTCTATTCATTCATATTGCCTTGTGTTTTAGTTGGTTGCTTGCTTGCTTGTGTAGCTTCTTGGGTACCTAGTTGTAATTAGTTGCATTAATTCCTAGGTAGCTCTCTTGTTTAGCCTTAGTTGCTAGTTTGTGTCCTTGAGTGATTTACATCCTAGAGATAATAGTAACTAGCATGTGGTAGGTGGGTTGCTTGTGGTGAATTAGAGCTAGAGAAAAATTGCTATTTTGCCATCTTGTTATTTATAGGCTATTCAACCTCTCTCTAGTTGTTTAGAACCTTTTACTAATCCTTCGGGCGACTGCTATCGGCTCTAAGCCTTTGTGAGGCGCCCCGTATACCCAGCCTGGCATGAGTCAAGCGACTTAACCTTGTTTTATGAAATAGCATATGTGAGTAATTATTTACAAAATAGAATACATCTAATAGCTATTATTATTCATGGCGATTATTAGGTTATAATTTTCAAATATCTTTTTTATGAGATTTTCTAAGGTCTATCTTTTATAAGGATTAATGTAGAGTCTACTAAATTAATGGCCAGATGCTTCTGATTACTATGATAATTTTTAAAATTGATTTTTTTCTCTCGCGTATCATGTGAGAATTAATGTGATATCTCTATATTATAGATCTCTAATTAGCAATAGTAAGATAAGATGATAAACGTACCCCACTACGGCTAGGAAACCTCCGTCACGGACGCTCTCTCTTCTTTAGCGTTTACGGTAAACCGAGACAGAAAGTCTCCACACCGTCAGGGACGTGGCCTGCCGCCCCAAAAATGAAGACTCGCGCGCTTACGTCCTCGGGTGCCCACGCGCAAGTGAGGAATGGCGAAAAAATGGGCGCGGAAGGGAAGGCGAAAAAAATTCGCCTAACCTTATCTCTCACCGGCACCCCCGGCCCAACCATTCTTCTCTCCATCCTTTCTTTCTTCTTCGTTTCTCTCTCTTCTCTCGGCAGATGGCATGGCGGCGGCCGGCGGAGCATGGCGGCATGGCCCTGCGGAGGTAAGGACGCCGCCGGCGTGCGTCCCTGGGATCCAATGAGGCGAGGCCCCCCTCCTCTCTCTCTATCTCACAGCGTTTCCCTTTCGTTCCCACTCAGGGCCATGGCGAGCGGCGGCGCATGAGATGCCAGTTATGGAGGTCAGCCCAACGCAGGCAAGCTGGTCGCCACCGACGTCACGTCCCCAAGATCCAACGAAGTGAACCCCTCTTCCCAGCGCAGGGCCATGGGCGTGGCGGCGCTGCTCAATCCTCTCCTCCCCGCACAGATCCATGGCATTGGCAGCACCGTGCGAGCCCTCCTCCCCACTCAGGTATCCCATTGCGGTGTAGCACGAGATACCCAGTCATGGAAGAGAAACTGTCTTAGATCTGAATAATTTAGATTTTTAGGTTATTTATTTACCCTTTCCATGGAGCAGAAAATGTTTTTAGATTGTTTTATGCACTTTATTAACTAATAAAAGGCACTGGATTTTTTTGGGCACGTGCATTTTAATTTCTAACATTTTTCACTCATTTGCTGAACTGACATACAGTCCATTGTTTTCACTGAGCCCCCCTTATTAATACATACAGGTTAATAGATTTTGTTGACATTTGCAGGCATGTCTGTCAAGTTACATTAGGCAAGTACTAATGCCGGAGGTACTTGACGCCCGTGGAGGAAGAAGCCAGGATCTGGCGGATCCATGACATTGAGGCACCACGAGTCCACTGCCCCAGCGAGATCCATCTTCAATGTTCCCCATTCAACAGTTAAGTATAAGGCCATATACGTGAGGGGAAAGTACCTCCAGCATGGGAATTTATTTAGGTAATTTATTTACCCTTCTATAGAATGCTAGTACATGGAATTTGGTTTGAGTAAATATTACCTGTAGCTGCAAGTGTACATGAAAGCATACACACTGGAATCCTCTTGTAATCAGCTGCATTTTGTACTGCATAGTTATTTTTAATATATGATTTCTGCACAGTTTTGTTTGTTTTGGAAGAAGATAATGACATTGTAAGACCAGACTGCCATAAGACAAGACTGAATATTCATATTCCTTGCACTGTCCAGACACTTCTAAATCTGGACACTTTCTAAAGATAGGTTCTTGTGCACTTTTGGTTCTAAAAGTACCTGGGAAACTGGTTGCTGTAGTTAGAGGTATCAAACTTAAAACTAGTGTGTACAAGAAGTTAGCCAGGACCATAGGCAGTTGACAGATCTTTCAGTAGTGAACTTTCTACCTTAAATTAGTGCATTCTACTTTCCTTTGAGTGATACTTTCCTTTTATTTTTTTTCAAGCATTATACTTTTTTTCTTATTACTTACAATGCTGAGAAGACACATGTCAATAAGTTGGTTGTATGGACCAAATAAGGATTTGGTGATTAATTGGAGAAGGAAATTGTAGGTGAGAAGCTGGCTGTCTAGAGGAATCCTAGCGAAAACCTTATGTAGTTATGCTATTTATTTGGTCTGTTGATTATGCAATGGAGAAGGGAATGTTCAGGACCATCTACCAAGTTAGTTCATGCATTTTTAAAGACTCAGCTTGGTGTGGGAATTTGTAATACTTTGTCCAGTTCTGCGTCCTTGCTTCTGAATGTATAGGCAATTCAGCAGTTGCATGAAACTACACTCTAACTTGTCCTACTCTAAATGTTTAAATCTGACCAAACATTCATGCCTTATGTTCAGATTCGGCTATACATAATGCAACACCACACCACTTATTATCGATATGTTCCCATTGTGTTTGCTGTCATCACCTATCTCTACAGGTTCCCTTCTTCCCTGCCTTGTAACATTGACGGATTGATTTCCATGTCTTATTTGGCTTCTTTGAAAAATTATATTTGGATCTGAATATAGTTGTCACTAATCACTGTTCTGTAGAGTGCCAAAACAATGAATTTGGAGATCAGACACTGAACTTTGTTTGAATAATTTTAGTTTGGTGAATGCCTATTGAGGTATGAACTGAAACTACTATCTAACCCAAATATAGTAGCAGGTTGTTCCATCTTTTAATGAAAGCACTCTTCACAGTTTTTGCAAATGGTGATTTTACTGTACTTTTTTGTGTACATTAGTTGACAAGTGAAGATAGATATTATAGCCTGACCAAATTAGTGTTCATGCAGATCTGAGCTAGTCATGATAAATGGTTATGTAGTAGCTGTTGCATTGGCATCAAAGGGCCTGTTAGCAAGTAGTTGTATTTACATTTGTTGCATTGCAGCAGTTCTTACCATCGATTTAGAGTGTACCTGCCATCTAGATATTTTGTGATGACTTAATCACTTGTCAAAAATAAAGTCAGCAAAACTAATTTGCATTGCAGATCAAACGTTGATAATTTTTTGAGGCGCCATCTAGAATTAATCCAAGCATGCTTGGAATTAATGGCTTTGTTGCTGTTGTTTTTTCCTTCCCTGAGTATGCATCCCTGCTTGGCTCATGTGATTTTCAGCATTCAGTTTTTTTTTTGACAGGTTATCATGGCTGAAGATAAACTCTTGCATTGGCAATTGGATATACAAAGAGCTCAGTAGAGGACAAAGCACAGAGGCTCACCAACTCCAACAAGAATCTGTAAGAACATCATAGTGCTTTGCCAATAGTATATTGTAGTCCTCTCTATGCTCAATCTTTCAAATCAAAGACGTTAGACAAGCAATCAACTATATTGTTTTACTACATTTTCAACAAGATTTCTCATGAATTGTTATTTTAATCTTGTTTTCATTTTGACTGTAAGATATGGACATGAATGGATGTATAGCAGCTTGTTGAAAGCAGCAGTAACTAAATTTCTATTTGCTATATGTTCGTTCCATGAACTGTAGTATTGTAACTTAGGTTTGCTAACTTTATATTGCAAGGCCTTTAGAATATAGCTTAAGACTTGTTGACCATTGAACTATCTAAGGTATGAACAACTTGAATGATGATTGTATGTATCAGAAAATTCAGTTATATATGTATCAGATGATTAATTATCGCATTTTATGCTGGCTGGTGTGTGGTTAAAGTATCAACTAATGAATTATTTGAATAGTTTAATGAGCTGTCATGGACGTAAAAATAAATTTCCCTAATGGTTGATGGCTGCACAGTAAACATGAACCTTAGTTTGAACCTTCCCTGACGGTAATATACTGGCAGGAAAATTGTTTCCTGACGGAAACGGAAAAACTGACAGAGAAAAGCTCTACTGACGGTAGTAGCCGTCAGGAATCAGTCCCTGACGGTCTTCCGACAGGAAGCTGGACTTTTCTGACCTTTCTTTCCTGACGGTTTATCCTGACGGTAACAGTAAAGGCACAGCTTTTCTGACGGTTTTAGGTACTTTTCCTGACGATTTGGTCCGTCACGGAAAAATTTGCTGGGGTACATATAAATGTTTCTCGTGAAGGCATAAGATATAGGTGAGTTCGTGTGCCTAACTATGAGCATGTGGGCTTGGTACTTGCTCCCTCCATTCTAAAATATAGTTTAGTCTTACTAATTACTATAAGTTAAGTTTATCTAACAATGATTAATTTATTGCTAGATTTGATTATACTAATTTGATGTTGTTTTGATTAGTGATAGATGCAGAACAGGATTAGAGAGGAGAGGTGGTCTCTTCTTCTTTTTCTCTTTCCTTCCTCCACCTCTTCTTCTCCCTCGTCTACCCCATATTTCCATTTAGGCACCAGCTGTAGGGGGTGGGCTCCATCCCCCACACCCCCCTGGGATCCACTGCTGTTTTTTGATGCTTTCTTTTAATGAACTTAGGCTTTGTTTGGGTGTTCTTGTTTACTCAGATTGTAGTGTTGGGAAACCATAGTTTTAAAAACAGAAGCATGTAATACTATAGTATTTATAAACTAGAGTTTTTCTCAGTTTTAGAAAAGCCATGCCATGTTTGGCTACAATAGCAATACTGCTTTCAAATTCGTCGTTGGTTCTGTCCAGCACGTAAAAATAGCATGTATCTCTGTCCGTACGTACTAATCCATTCTTTATTTAAATAATGTTTATAGTACAAAAAATACATTCTTTATTTAAATATTGTTTATGATACAATGAAAAAGATTGGATGAGCGATCAAACTCCCTTCTTGACCGAAAAACAATAATTTTTGTTACTAGTCTTGCCACATTTTCTTTCCTATTAATGATAGGATAACACGAACCCTTGCATGCAAACTAATTCATGTGTCCTGCTTCCTGCCCATCTCCGCTTGGCACGAAAGCTGCACAGGTGGAATCCTGGAACGCGTAAAGCAAAAAAAAGGCATGCCAAGAAGATAACACGCGCTGAGCGCCAAGCTCTGTCTAGGAAAAAGAGGGTCTAAATGGAGTTTCCCAAACTCAAAAAATATTGTAGTTTATAAATACGGTAGTTTCACTTTAAAGTTTATTCTATCCAAACACTTTCTCTCTTCTTAATACCTAAGTATTTTGTTAAACTGTAGTATTCATATAAAACTCCAGAATAACTTTGTATTCAAACATGGCCTTAGTCAAATTTTTGACTTATGATGAAACTAATTAAAACAACCTAGGTGTTTTAACCGATGGAGTGTTGTGTGCATGTTTGAAACTATTGTAGTGTGAAGTTTTCTGAATCTCTTATCGGAAAACAATACTTGCAGAGGACAGAGATAGACGGAGAGAAAATTAAATAAGAGGAGATTACTGACCCGGCAGCCTGTATCCCACTAATGACTGTGATGCAATAGAAATCTGTTTTCTCGGGTGAGGAGACGAAGCCGCCAAGGAGGACAACCGTGGACAACAAGAGAGCCAGGAGACCGGAGCCCTTGACAGCCAGCGAAACGAACGCCCGAGCGTGCGCGTACGCCTGACCGTACTGGTACGCACGAGCGTGGGAGTACTGCGCCTGAGCATGCGTGGCAGTAGGCCGCTCCGGCGGCCTGCCGGATCCACCGCCGTTCCCCATCTCTACTTGGGCACTGCTACTCGCCATCGTGCGGATCTATTTGTCTTCAGCCTTGCGAGCTCTCGTGCTTGGAACTGAAAACACCCGCGCTTGGAACTGAAAACACTGGTTGCTTCCTGCTAGAGATGCAATGAAGAAGGCTTTTATGGACTCATATGGTGGACGGAAGCAATGTGTCAGTGTGTGTGTTCTTGGAGTGAGAGATGCAAGACGAACGGCTATTTCTCTGCTCGGTAGCTTATGTATAACATAATACAATTGGCGTGATCTACCTGCTCCCTTATAATAATCTTATATGTACGCGGGTCGAGGCCGACACATTTGTGACTTTTTTTAAAAAAAAGAAACAGATACGACACTTAAAACAAACAGAGCGAGTATTTCTAGATAATTAGTGTGATAGGTTTCATTTAAAAAGATACAAAAAATCATGTTAGCTTGGCTTAAAACTAAGACCTCAGTAAAATCTACTCCATTCCAAAAACATGCAATTCTTGTATCCCGAGAAGTCCAACATTATTAACTTTGACTAAAATTATATAAAAAATACTTAAACTTATAAGATAAAATAAATATCATTAGATTGCTTATGAAATATATTTTTATAATAAATTTATTTCGAGACATAAATGATAATATTTTTTGCTATAAACTTGGTCAAAATTAAC
Source organism: Chrysopogon serrulatus (assembly GCA_015844335.1). Taxonomy (NCBI): domain Eukaryota; kingdom Viridiplantae; phylum Streptophyta; class Magnoliopsida; order Poales; family Poaceae; genus Chrysopogon; species Chrysopogon serrulatus. The sequence goes on from JADLZL010002028.1 coordinate 32,198, forward strand.
GTAGTTTCACTGGCTTATTTGTCGGGGGACGAAATAAGGGCCCCTTAAGGAAAGCCCAACAACGCGAAACTTCGGCCCAGCAGGCCTCCCACTTCCACTACCTAAGCCCGGTGTGCCGGAGCAGACGGCGCGGCCCACGACCCGTCCGAGCCTACCTCACCTGGGGGCTCGGACGGCGCGATTCTCCGCCTCGCCCGAGCCCTCGCAGGGGGCCTCGGGCGAGCCTCCACTCCCGTCCCGCCCGAGCCCTCGGCCGGGGCCTTGACGAACCGCCGGCTTCCGTCCCGCCTGAGCCCCAGCACCAGGCCTCGGGACGGGGCCAGCGTCGCCGCCAAGTCAAAAGGCCGTACCACCGACTTGGCGCGATATCCACCCACGCCCGCGTGAGGGAGCACTCAATGTTCTCGGGGGGGGATGGGCATCGCCCGTCACGGCCACGCGGCAATCATGCTTACGCAGTCTCCACGATGGAGGCCACGCCCGCCGCGGTGTGGGGCACTGTGCTGCCCTAACCCCTCCGCCAGGTCCCATCGCCGGAACCCGGGCGCTATCCACCACGCCAAGGCCACGGCGGGCCGGTGTCACCCCGTGCGGGAGTGGACTCGACACCCCCACCAGTCAAATCAGTCCACCCCGTGAGCTCGAGCCCGGGATGGGCAACCTGCGTGCCGGCGACCGGCCGCGGTACATTCCAACCACTCTCCGTGCGGCGACAAGCTCCGAGGCCTCCCGAGCCTCGGCCTCCCTACGGGTCAAAGCTACAGGGCTCGACGCCCCCCCCGACGCACTCCACCAACTCCACGAGGGGCGTCCGTCATTCCGGACAACGAGGGGCAAGGAGGCGGCGTCGCCTTTGCCTCGTCACGGTCCGGGGGACGGTCGGCCCACGCTTAGGAGCCTCGTCAGGGGGAGGACGGAAGCCCGTGGCTTGACCACAAGCATGACCACCTCTTGTAATGCCCCTGCCTTCCCCTTGCGGCTATAAAGGGGAAGGCGAGACCCTTAGATGACAGGTTCACTCACACAAGCCCGATATTGGCACCCTCCTCAATCATCACGAGACTTGGGACCCCGTCCCCTCTCTCACTTTGCTTGTACACCCTACCTACAAGCACCGATTGCAAGATAATACAAGAACTCCCCCCCCACTTTGGGCGTAGGGCCTTCTCTTGCCCGAACCGTATAAATCCTTGTGTCCATCTTGCACACCATCCGGGGTTGGGAACACGCACCACAAATTCACTCGTTGGTGCTAGGACCGCCCAGTTCTAGCATCGACAGTTGGCGCGCCAGGTAGGGGGCTGTGCGTGTTTTGCCTCTCTCCCGCCAAACCTCCGGATGGCCAGCCAGGCGTGGACGACGGCAGGCGACTCCTCACCCCCAACTCCTCTCTACTTCCCCCGGGGAGCCGGGGACCCCGATCCGGTTCGGTGAGCTTGAGTTCGTGTCGACCGGGGACCCGATGCGACATGGAACTCCTCCCGGCCCGGAGTCGGGGGCCTTCCGACGAGCCCCCCGGCGGACTCGACACGATGCAGCGCGGGAGGCACCACGGTGCTCGCTCCCGCCGCACTCGGCGGACGCACCACCGACGGCTGGCGGTCTTCCACGAAGATCTTTCGGCGCTGTGGGCTGGACGACACCCGCCCGTGGGGACCTTCGGCCGCCGTCGCCACCACGCCCAGCCATTTGGCATGGCCAACGCCCGCTCATCACGTACACAGCGTCGGTCTCCACCACCATGGGAGCCGGAGGAGGCGTCCCCCGCCGGCGGCGCTTCACGGAGCACCCCGACGCAGACATCCCCGACGGATCCGCCCATGCCTACGAGGAGTACCTGATCAAGCAGGAGGAGCAGCGACGCCACTCCGGCACGCGCTACATCCACCCGATCCGGCGCTATCTCGAGGATACGGAGCCCAGGGGGTTCATCCCGGAGCACGCCTTCGCCTTCGGTTACCCCGACTCCGACTCCCGGGCGACATATGCGACCCGGCGAGAAGTGCTTCCACATGGAGGTTCGTGATCTCGCTACCGACGGCCGCGACAGCGACGATGGGGATCAGGATCGTGACCCTAGGCACGCCGCTAGGCCCGTCCCAGCAGGCGCCACCCCAGTGGATCCGGGAGTCTCTCGACCACCGGGGGAGCAGACCCCGCCACCTGCGGCCACCCCGAGGGCGGAGGATCTAGCCGCCACGCCTCGAGAGCCACATCGACCCACCGTCGAGCAGATCCGCGACCTCAGGGCTAAGCTTGACCACGACCGTCTTCAGCTACGGCGAGAAGATAGACGCGCTCGAGCAAGGCCACGCGCGGCGCTCAACCCAAGCCCCGCGGCACGGCAAGCACGCCCGCGGCGTCCAGCAGAGGATTGTCAACGGACGAGGGGGCGAGCATCCGCCCGTCTTCTGCGAGCAAGCCAAAAGCGTCGCGGCTGCGGCCTTCTACTCCGATCAATGCCGGAGCCCTCAACCCCGGAGGGGCGCCGCGTCCGCAACGAGCTACGAGACCTCATCGAGACCGCCGCAGTCCAACAGGCCGAGAGCTCGTCCTCGCGCCTTCGCGCTCGCAAGGACGAGGAACCCGCGGGCATTCCCCGGGAGGAGCGCGAGGCCTCTGTCCACCAGGATCCCACACGAAGGCCGGCTCGCGAACGCATCCAGGACAACCGCGGCGACCTCAACGACGGCGATGCACGCAACATCGTGAGGGAGGCGAGAGCGCGGGACGAACGCGACCGCCAGCCGCGCAGAGGCGGCAGGCGTGACAGCGACGAGGACCGCGACGACGCGGACCCCCCGGGGCCCCGTGCCTTCAGCCGGGAGATCCGCAGCGCACGGTTCCCCTTCCGGTTCCGCCAGCCCGCCAACCTCACCAAATACTCGGGCGAGACGAACCCGGGTATGGCTCAACGATTACCGCCTCGCCTGCCAGCTGGGCGGGGCGGACGACGACAGCCTCATCATCGCAACCTTCCCCTTCACTGGCGGCGGCGCCGCTCGGGCTGGCCGAGCACCTTCCGCCCGCCGCACGATCTTTGGACCGGACCGATCTAGTCAAGGTCTTCGTGGGGAACTTCCAGGCACGTACGTACGCCCTAGGAATTCCTGGGATCTCCGTAGCCGCCGCTAGAAGCCCGGCAGTCGCTTCGCGACTTCATCCGCCGCTTCTCCAAGAAGTGCACCGAGCTGCCCAACGTGGCCGACACCGCCATCATCAGCGCGTTCCTCGACGGGACGACCTGCAAGGAGCTGGTCCACGAACTGGGACGGAAGATGCCCTCCACCGCCAACGAGCTGTTTGAGGTGGCCACGAATTTCGCCTCCGGTGAGGAGGCGGTGGGGGCCATCTTTCGCGGCGCCAACGACAAGGACAAGCGGAAGAATGAAGAAACCAGCCCCGGTGCGGCGACCGCGGGAGAGAAAGAAGAACAAGAGGGGCAAGCGGAGGGGGAAGCAAGGCAAAAAGGAGGAAGACTCCGAGGATGATCTCGTCGCTGCGGCCGACCGCAAGGCACCCCGAGGCCCCCCGGGGCCCGGGGCGTTCGACGACATGCTCAAGAAGCCTTGCCCCTTCCACAAATCCCCCGTCAAGCACACTATGGGGGAGTGTGACTTGGCCTGCCGATTCTACCAAAAGCTCCCCCCGCCCGAGGACAAAAAGAAGAAGGAGAAGGAGGAAGAAGACAAGGATGACGGGTTCCCGAAGATCCACGATGTCTTCATGATCATCGGGGGCCTCCCAGCAAATCTTTCACCACGACAGATCAAGCGCGAGCGCCGAGAGGTTTTCTCGGTGCGCCCCGCCGCGCGCGGTATCTACCATGGTCGGCCGAGGCCATCACCTATGGCCCCGACGACCACCCGCTCTACGTACCAAACCCCGGGAGATACCCACTCGTGGTGGATCCCGTCATCGGCAACGTTCGGCTCACTAAGGTGCTGATGGATGGCGGCAGCGCCCTCAACATCCTTTACTCCGACACCCTCAGTCTCTTGGGGGTGGAGCGCCCGCACCTCCGACCCTCCATCTCTCCCTTTCAGGGCATTGTGCCGGGCAAGCGAGCCTGGCCCCTCGGGCAGATTGACCTCCCCGTCGTCTTCGGGACACCATCAAACTACCGCAAGGAGGTCGTTACCGCCGGCGTGGTTGACTTCCGAGGACCTACCACGGCATACTCGGGACGCCCAGCAGACGCTTGAAATTCATGGCGGTCCCGAACTATACGTACCTCCTCCTCAAGATGCCAGGCCCCAACGGCGTCATCACCGTCGGCTCCTCCTACGAGCACGTGTTCAACTGCGACGTGGAGGCCATCGAGCATGCCGAGGCCATGGCCGTCTCTGAGGCTCTCGACTCCAAGCACCACGCCGGCACCTTCGAGCCGTCCGACGGGGTAAGGGAGGTCCCGCTCGACCCCTCCACCTCGTCCGGCAAGACAGTGAAGATCTGTGACTCCCTCGACCCTAAATAGGAAGCCGTGCTCGTCGACTTTCTCCGCGCGAACATCGACATCTTTGCGTGGAGTCCATGCCGGGCATTCCGAGGGATGTCGCCGAGCACTCCCTTGATATCCGGGCCGGGTCCGGACCGGTGAAGCAGCGCTCGCGCCGATTCGACGAGGAGAAGCGCAGGCCATCGGCGAGGAGGTAAACAAGCTTTTGGCGGGCGGATTCATCAAGGAGGTGTTCCACCCCGAGTGGTTATCTAATCACATCTTGGTTAGGAAGAAGAGTGGGAAATGGAGGATGTGTGTAGACTATACTAGCTTAAATAAAGCATGTCCGAAAGTCCCTTTTCCCTTACCATATATTGATCAGATAGTCGACTCCACCTCGGGGTGCGAGCTCTTATCCTTCCTTGATGCTTATTCCGGCTACCACCAAATAAAGATGAAGGAGTCTGACCAGCTCGCGGCGTCCTTCATCACCCCGTTCGGCATGTATGTTATTGCGTGGCGATGCCCTTCGGGCTTAGGAACGCAGGGGCCACGTACCAACGATGCATGCTGGGCGTTTTCGGCGACCACATCAGCGAAACCGTAGAGGCCTACGTTGACGACATCGTGGTCAAGACTAAAAGGGCTGACGACCTCATCTCTGACCTCAAGATCGCTTTCCAGTGTCTTAAGGCCAAAAGCGTCAAGCTCAACCCCGAGAAGTGCGTCTTCGGGGTTCCCCGAGGCATGCACCTCGGGTTCATCGTCTCCAAACGCGGCATCGAGTCCAACCCGGAGAAAGTGACAGCGGTGACGAGCATGGGGGCGATCAAGGACCTGAAGAGCGTACAGCGAGTCATGGGCTGCCTGGCGGCCCTCAGCCGCTTCATCTCACGACTCGGCGAGAAGGGCCTGCCCCTGTATCGCCTCCTGAGAAAGTCCGAGCGCTTCTCCTGGACCGCCGAGGCCCAGGAGGCCCTCAACAAGCTCAAGGCTGCCCTCACCAGTGCCCCGATCCTCGTCCCGCCCGCCGAGGGTGAACCCCTCCTCTTGTACGTCGCCGCGACCACCTAGGTGGTCAGCGCGGCCTTCGTCGTCGAAAGGCAGGAGGAGGGCCACGCCTTGCCGGTCCAACGGCCAGTCTACTTCATCAGCGAAGTGCTGTCCGAGACCAAGATCCGCTACCCGTAGATCCAGAATCTGCTCTACGCGGTGGTCCTAACTCGGCGCAAGCTCCGGCACTACTTCGACGCCCACCCCGTGACGGTGGTCTCTTCCTTCCCGTTAGGAGAGATCCTCCAGAATCGGGAGGTCTCGGGACGGGTTGCCAAGTGGTCCGTCGAGCTCATGGGGGAGACTCTCTCCTATGCGCCGAGGAAGGCCATCAACTCTCAGGTCTTGGCCGACTTCCTCGCGGAGTGGACTGACACCCAGCTGCCGCCGCTCCAGCTCCAGGCGGAGTGCTGGACGATGTACTTCAACGGGTCCCTAATGAAGACCGGAGCCAGCGCCGGCCTCCTCTTCGTCTCGCCCCTCGGGGTGCACATACGGTACGTGATCCGCCTTCACTTCCCAAAGCATCGAATAATATGGCGAGTACGAAGGCACGCTCAAGCGGGTTAAAGATCGCCGTCGAACTTGGCGTCAAAGCGCCTCGGCGTCAGGGGGACTCGCGGCTCGTCATCGATCAAGTCATGAAAGACTCAAGGCGCCCACGACCCCAAGATGGATGCGTCTTTGCAAGGCGGTGCAGCGCCCTGGAGGACAAGTTCGACGGTCTCGAGCTCAACCACATCGTCAGGAGGCACAACGAAGCCGCCGACGAACTCGCCAAGATCGCCATTTGGAAGAGCCCCGGTTCCCCCGACGTCTTCACCAAAGACCTCGCAGCTCCTTCCGTCACGATCGGGGGGCAAGAGGAGGACTCAGAGGATCGTTCCGACCCCCCTAGGGGGCTGGAGGCCAGTCCGAGGCCCCCTCAACTTCCGAGGCATCCTCGGCATCAAATGCCGAGGTCATAGAGATCGCAGGGGGGGGGGGATCCAGAGGCCGACCCCAAACCGGATTTGGAGAAAGCCACTCCTCGACTGGATCATCCGGGGAGTCCTCCCCGAGGACATCAACAAGCCAGCGCACCGCAAGGAGAGCGAAGTCTTTTCGTCGTCATCAAAGACGAGCTCTACAAGCGAAGCCCCTCGAGAGTCCCTACGGTGCATCACGGTCGAGGAGGGGCCTCGCCCCTAGCCCACAAGATCCACGCAGGTGTCTGCGGCCACCACGCCGTTCCCGCTCCCTCGTCGGCAACGCTTTCCGACAAGGGTTCTCTTGGCCGACCGCGATCGGCGCCTAATCGAGGTGAAATGTACGCACTTTGCGAAGGATGTCGATATTACACTCGTCGGGCGTACTGCCGGCTCGGGCGCTCCGGACCATCCCGATCACGTGGCCTTTTCGCCGTGTGGGGCTTGGATACGGTAAGACCCCTCAAGAAGGCGCCGGGGGCTTCACCCATCTGCTCGTCGCCATCGACAAGTTCTCCAAGTGGATCGAAGCACGCCCCGTCACCAACATTCGGTCCGAAGCGGGCGGTGCTTTTCTTCACCGATATCGTCCACCGCTTTGGAGTCCCGAACTCAATCATCACCGACCACGGCACCCGGTTCCGGGGGCGAAATTCGAAAACTGCGATAAGCACGGATCTGCGTCGTCGGTCACCGATCGCGCACCCCAGACGAGCGGGTAGGTAGAGCGGGCCAACGGGATGATACTACAAGGGCTCAAGCCTCGGATCTTCAACAAGCTCGACAAGTTCGGCAAAAGGTGGCTCGAGGAACTCCCCCTCGGTCCTCTGGAGCCTCAGGACAACAACCAGCAGAGCGACGGGTTTCACGCCCTTCTTCCTGGTGTACGGCGCTGAAGCCATCTTGCCTACCGACTTGGAATTCGGATCGCCGAGGCTAAAAGCCTACGACGAGGCCCGCAACCAAGTGGCTCGGGAGGACTCATTTGGACATGCTTGAGGAAGCCAGGGACGCTGCCCTCCTACACTCGGCAAGATACCAGCAGTCCCTCCGACGCTACCACGACCGACGAGTCCGGACCCGAGACCTCAGGGAAGGTGATCTGGTGCTCCGTCTCCGCCAAGACAACAAAGGACGCCACAAGCTCACGCCGCCCTGGGAGGGGCCCTTCATCGTCGCTGAAGTCCTCAAGCCGGGCACATACAAGCTCGCCAACGAGGATGGCGAGATCCTCAACAACTTTTGGAACATCCAACAGCTACGTCGCTTTTACCCCTAGAAATTCCAAGCATTGTACATACGCTTTGTATCATTGGCTAAATAAAACTAAGTCCTTGGACGTTTTTTCCAAGTCACAAAGACATTACGTCCCCGGTAGGACTCGGTGAGACTTGCTTTTGGCTCACCAAAACCAAGCCTCCCTCGGGGGCTAGAAATGGGGGAACACCCTCCTGGAAAGCACCCCTCGAAAAATCTTTCTCGAAATCTTTTTCGTTTTCCTGGCTACCTTTTGTAGACTCTACGATCCCGAAGGTTTCGCATACTTAGAAAAAGGCACGACCAAGGTCATCCCGAGGCCAAGGACGGCCGAGCCGCGAGGTCGCCTACGCCCGAGCGCTACGGTGCCTCCACTCGCCACCCTCAGCCAAAAGAATGACTCTAAGTGCCGCGAGGAGGTCGCTCGACTATGGAAGGGCAACGGGGCCGAGGCGTCTATTCGCGCCGTCCCTCCCCTAGGTGAAAAGAGCGACCCCCGGCTGCAAAGCATCCTCGCAAGAACCAAGTAGCGAATACAAACGGAAGGAAAGGCGAGAGACAACGAAAAAGCCAGTACAAAAAGCATAAAGCCTCAACGGGCCGACTCACAAAGTATCTCATAAGCACAAAATCAACGTAAACCTCTATTTACATGAGCACTTGGGCCCAGCCTGCGGGATCTACTGGGGGGCATCCGGACCACCAACGTCTTGGGTAGCGACATCCACGGCCTCGGGGCCTCCAGTACCAGCATCCGCGACCTCGGCGGACACGACCTCCGCGACCGCAGCCTCGGCGTCACTAGCTTCCTCCGAAAGAGTGGAGACGACGGCGGGCGCGAAAGTGGCCACCAGTGCGGCGGGAGCCCCGCTCTTCTCGGCCTCCTCGGACGAGTTGGGCCAGCACATCGGTCTCGTGCCCCATCTCCTCTTCGGCCACGACGAGCCCCTCGGCGATCCGGGGAGGTCGAGCTGATAGTGGGACATGGTCGGAGCAAGCGTGTGTGACACGCCGACTCGGAGGGCCTCCAGTATGCGGCGCCTCCACCCGGCTGCGGCACCGTCGCCGGTCGCGACATCAAGATTCTTGCTGCCGCCGGCTTCCCTCGGCCTCCACCCTTGGGCGTGAGACGGCTGTGGCCTCCAGCGTCGGGGGTCTCAAGCTCGCCACATGCCGAGATTATAGGGCGGCTTGCGACGGCGGAGAGGCTCCCCCTAGCTCGACACCCTGCCTTGCAGATCTGCAAGAACCCGAGTTAGGCCCTCGGGGTGTACCACGGGCATGAAGACCGGTCGCGGCTCTTACCACCGCTAGATTGGCGCGGAGGGGTCTCGTTCTCGCCGATCCAGGCCATTTGCGTCCGCGACTTAGGTACTCCTCGCCCGGGACGCGCGCGCTCAGCCTCGAGGCCTCCGGCTTGTCGGACGGGGACTTGATGGAGTCCTTGGAGCGCGAGGCTTTCGGCGACCATCGCCTCCTTCTCCGTCAGGAGCTGGTCAAAGGCTCACTAGCGTGGCCCGCCCAGCGACGTCTCCGGCGAGGGTAGCGCCCTGCAGCGCCCGTCGTGGCCTCGGCCTCTAGCAGGGAGAGAGAAGGCGGAGCTTCGAGCTCGGGCGTCCTTCTCCGACACGGCCGTCGTCGGTGGGCAACCAGGCCCTTCGCTGCTGAAGGAACTGGTCGTGAAGGCCGGGCCGACGCGCGGAGAGCCTCCGACTTCCCGCTCGACGTCTGCGCCAAATCCTGCAACACACGCTCTCCAGCCCGGCCATCCATGGGAAGACGCCCCGGAGGGAAGAAGGGCTGAAAGCCCACTCACCCAGCAAGTGGGGAGCTCTGGCACAACCCCCGACACAATGATCCGGGCGGCCTTCGTAGCGGTCGACGCAGCCCGCCACGCCACCTGATCCTCCCCTCCTTGGCGTCATCTCGGCGCAAAGGCCCCTCGCCTCTCCAGGGCTCCCAGGGCGGGCGGCTCTCCGGGCGGGGTAGGCTCTGGGCGGGTTGCTCGCCGGACGCTCCGGTAGAGGCCGTGGCGCCCACGGTGGCCTCGGTCGCCTGCGCCTCCTCGGCTCCTCCCTCCGCTGCGGTGGCACCCGCCTCGGCGGCCACGGCTTGGTGAAAGAGGCTGGCTCCGCCTCGGTCATAGCAAGCGGCAATGACAGCAGCCACCACGGGCTCCTCCACCACCGCCTCGGTTGACACCGGTGAGTCTACCCGGCCGACACGGCCAGGATCACCATCGTCGTCTCATTTAAGTGCCTCCGTCTCCGGGGTACCAGCAGGACCCGGCTCCTCGACCGAGGGGCGCCACGGGCACGCCCCGGTCTCCTCGGTAAACGCCTGCGCCTACGCTTCCAGCTGGTGAGGACCGCTCATGGGACGGCTCTCCTCGGCGACCTTCTCCCTCTCCTCGGTCCCACCGTTGGCTCGGCGGCGGAACGGGATCCGCGCTTCCGACCCCCGCCTTAGCTGCTTTCGAGGGGCAAGGGGGCCGCGTCCACCGCGACCGTGCGCTTCAAGGCTGCGGATGGGGACAAGACGGAAGTTAGCTGGTGGAGAAAAGCGAACGTCGAGATCGGCGGCAAGGTGTGGACACCACTTACCCGCGCACTTTGATCCTAGCTCAGACCGGGACCCGCCCGGACGGCGGAAATGTCCTGGGCGCCGGGACGCGCACGCCCGGCCGAGGCGTCTATGCTGTGGGCCTCCGACCCGCCTCGGCCGACGCGGGCGGCGTGGGGGACGAGCTCGCGGGGGGAGGCCTCGGCGACCTCCTTCCCCCCGTGGCGTCACGCCTCCTCCCCGGGGACGTCCTGGCGCTAGAGGCATCGCGCCCCAAATCGGCGTGGCTGGAGACGAGCCTCTCCGGCAGCCCTTCCGGACGGGCGGCGCGGCGGGCGACGAACTACCGACCGCCCGGGCGCGCGACGTCACCTCGGGGGATCCAACCCCAGGCAGCGGCTCAATTCGTCCTCGTCCCACTCCTCCCCACCATCGCCGTCGTCGTCGCTGTACTCGGTGGTGTCCGGCGGCGTCTCGCTAGAGGGAGACCCTCCTGCTCTGGCGCCCCCCCCCGAAGACAGGTCCTCCCTCTCCTTCTGCTTGCGGGCGTTGCGCCGCGGCGCCTCTCCTTCTTCTGCTTCTCCGCCTCCGCGTGCTTTCGCGGTTGGCCGCCTCTCCGCGGGCGGCCGGAGGCTTGATGGCCTCAGCCTCTCCGCGAGCCCACCAAAGCGCGACTTGACCGGGGTTAGTGTGGGGAAGAGGAAGAAGAGGGGCGGAAAGCGCAACGAAGCGAAGGAGCAGGTCTTACAGACCAATGTAGCCCCTTGTCGGGCCGCATCGGGATTTTGAGCAAGCTGCGAATGCTCCACCGATGCCGCTGCTTCGTCGGTCAAGGACCTCGGCGAACCCTAGGTCCTCGGCCGCCATCCGGGTCCCCTCCCGAGGGGTTGCCAGGCCGCATGTCGTACAACGCGCACCGCCGATGCATGAGCGGCAAGACGCGCTGCTTGTGGAAGCCGGCGATCACCGCCGAAGGCGTCCTGACCCTCCTTGGTCGCGCGCCAGGGCTGTAAACACCTTCCTCGGCGGGGTCACCCTCTCGGGGATCAGCTCCATCCGCCACGACGGCGGCTCGGAGTCGAACACCTTCCCGTGTAGGCAGGCAGGTGGCCACCATCGTTGCGGAGGTAGAACCACTTGTTTGTGCCAACCACGGTTCGAGCTGGCGAGCCTCGCCGGGATATAGTCCCTGGTGGGTGCCGGATCGCAGCTGTAGCGTGCAGACTACCGGCCCCGGACGGCCAGCCTCTTCCCCTTCTCTTTCTCTGCTCCTTCCCCTTCTCTTTCTCCGCCTCGGCTGAGATTTCAGGAACAAGGTAGCCGAAGAAGTAGAGCCACAGGTCCTAGTGGGCGTCGACGCCGAGGTAGCCCTCACACAGCGCGCCGAAGGCGGCCGCGTGGGAGATGCGATTAGGGGGGCGAGGTTGTGGAGCTCCGGCCGTAGTGCTCCGGGAGCGCACGCAGGAAACGCCCACCGGCATCCCGAGCCAGCGCTCGTGGAACGACGTGAAGCTCACGGCGTACCCGGCGGAGGGCGCGGATACTGATCATCGGCGGCGGCACGATCCACTCTGGCCGCTGGAAGTTGTTCCGAGCGCCAGAGCCCCTTCTCCACCACCCCGGCGCCAGCTCCGCCTCCGTCACGGAGCGGGACTCCCAATCCGCCACGCCAACGACATCGGCCTTGGGTGCCATCGCGAGGGCGGAATCGAGCGAGGAGGGCGGCACGGAAATCTCTCTTCTTTTCCCCTCCGGCGAGCTCAAGAGGCTTCTCCGGGCGGGCGGGAAGGCAAAGGCAAAGAGCAAGCGGCAAAGCAGAACGAAGGAAAGGCCAACACGGGCCGCCGCCAGGTATTTATACCCGGCGCGCTCCCCTTCTTTGCGTTAAGTGCGTATCAACCCACGATGCGCCCGTTCGATTGCACATCGGGCAAGAGACGGCGCCAAGCCTGGCGCCGCCGCAGCCACTACGGACTCAGCCGCGCCGCATTGCGTTGCACGCACCACCCCTCACAAAGGATCCGGGCCACGGAACCCGGGGCCACTGCCACCCGCGCGTGGCCCACAGCGAAGACGCAGCGCCGCATCACATCCTCCGTAGGACCGCGCGCGGCACGGCAACTGCCATGACGGAGAAAGTGGGGCCCGCCACCGCTTCGCTGCGCCCGCGCATCCCGCCGCTGCCGCTGAAAAAACGCGCCCACGCCCACGTTAAAGCGAAACAGGGTTCCTTCTCCACAAGGAGGCAGGCGATGGCCCACTCAAGGCCCGTGGGTTCGCAGGCTGGCCCATCTAAGGGTTCGGCCTTGGCCCCGGGGCTTAGACGAGTCGGGGCAGCTCGGACGGCCTCATACGGCTGGCCCGCGGCGAAGGGGGCCGTGCTTGCAGCATCAAGGCGAAGACGGCAGCCAGAGTAGGGGATCCGCATTGGGAGAGCACCGAGCCCTCGGGACCCGGCGGACGGGACCCGAGCCCCACCTCAGGCATACCGTGCAGGCTCTTATGAACCGCGCCTCGGCCCAGCCAACCCCTAGCGAATGGAGCACGGGTGGTTCACTTGGATTCTCCCGCTAACAGCTCACCGGATCTAGTCGTGTTCGACACTTCGTCGACGATAAGCACGACGAAGTCCACCCTCCCCTACGGAAGGGAAGCCGAGGTGCGTAAGAAACCGGCGGCCGAGTCCCAATTGGGTCCCCCCTCGTCGCTATGATGAGGGGCTCGGGGGCTTCCCCAACGAGCAAACCAATTTGAGAAAACGCCCTAAAAACCCAGCCGAACCCCTGGACGAGCCGACGGGCCCGGGGGCTCGGCAGCACGGGCTATCTGTCCACCAAAAGATGCACCGGCCCTCGGGACGAGTGCCGCACTCGCCCGAGGCCTGGGGGCTACACCCGACATGCGCTTGCGCGCCCCACCCGGATAGCACGGCTCTCGGGACAAGCCTCAAAGCCACGTCGTGCAAGCTAAATGCAAGCCTTCGAAGGAGTCCCCAAACTCCTCCGAAGCCTCGGGGAACTACACCGCCCAAGGCTTCATGGCGCACCACCGCGGAAAGTATCGATGGCAACCAAGGAAGCACGACCTCGGCCTACGAGCGAGTGCTTCCACTCCTTCAGAGGCTCGGGGGCTACTTGTCGGGGACGAAATAAGGGCCCCTTAAGGAAAGCCCAACAAACGCGAAAACCGGCCCAAAGAGGCCTCCACTTCCACTACCTAAGCCACGGTGCCGGAGGAGAGGCAGCGGCCCACGACCCGTCCGAGCCTACCTCACTTTGGGGGCTCGGACGGCCGATTCTCCGCCTCGCCCGAGCCCTCGGCGGGGGCCTCGGACGAGCCTCCACTCTCCGTCCCGCCCGAGCCCTCGGCCGCGGGGCCTCGGACTAACGGCTTCCGTCCCTTTGAGCCCCAGCAACAGGCCTCGAGGCGGGGACGCGTCACCCAGAGTCAAAGGCCGTACCACCGACTTGGCGATATCCACCACGCCCGCGTCGGGAGCACTCAATGTTACGACGGGGGATGGGCATCGCCTGTCACGGCCCACGCCGGCAATCATGCTTTACGCGGTCTCCACGATGGAGGCCACGCCCGCGTTGATGGGGGGGGGCAGGCTGCCCTAACCCCTCCGCCAGTCCCATCGCCGGAACCCCGGGCGCTATCCACCACGCCAAGGCCACGGCAGCGGTGTCACCCCGTCTTGCGGGAGTGGATTTGGACACCCGACCAATCAATCAACAGTCCACCCCGTGAGCTCGAGCCGGGATGGGCAACCATATCTTGGCGACCGGCCGCGGGTGCATTCCAACCCACTCCCGTGCGGCGACAAGCTCCGAGGCCTCCTGAGCCTCGGCCTCCCTCTGGTCAAAGCTACAGGGGCTCGGCGCCCCCGACACACTCCACCAACTCCAACAGGGACGTCCGTCATTGGGACAACGGGGGCAAGGAGGCGACGTCGCCTTTGCCTCGTCACGGTCCGGGACAGTCAGCCCACGCCGGAGCCTCGTCCGAGGGAGGACGGAAGCCCGTGGCCCAGCCACAAGCATGACCACCTCTTGTAATGCCCTGCCTTCCCCTTGCGGCTATAAAAGGGGAAGGCAGAGACCCTTAGATGACAGGTTCACTCACACAAGCCCGATATTGGCACCCTCCTCAATCATCACGAGACTTGGGACCCCGTCCCTCTCTCACTGCTTGTACACCCTACCTACAAGCACTTCGGTGCAAGATAATACAAGAACTCCTCCCCCCCACTGGACGTAGGGCCTTCTCTTGCCCGAACCAGTATAAATCCTTGTGTCCATCCTGCACACCATCCGGGGTTGGGAACACGCACCACAAATTCACTCGTTGGTGCTAGGACCGCCAGTTCTAGCACCGACACACGCTTCTCATAATTACATGTTTTTTAGAACCGTGGGAGTAACCTGAAAGAGAGAGAAGAGAGAGAAAATAGAAGAGCCAAGCAGTTTGGCAACGGATCTGTCGGCCGCCTCGTCACATGTTCCAAGATGCGCGTGGGGGTGGGGCCTATTCGACTCTTCTCTCTCCACTGCTCACACGGCGCGGAAGGAAACAGCGCAAGTAGAGGAAAGGGAAGCAAGGGAAGGTGTTCGGGTGATGAAATAAACCGGATGCTAAGACAAACCGGCTAATTTGATTGAAAGAAAAATATTCTTGAAACGACTAATAAACCCGGCTGATAAGCGAACAGGAATAGGAGTGCGCGTCCAGCGTCCGGCATGAAACGGAGTGAGCGCGAGGACATGGAAGGAAAGGAAAGGAAAGAGTGGGTGGCCACCACGCATGATTTTAAAAAATTATATATTTAGTAAAGGAGAAAAGAATAGATTATCGTATGACTTGTCAGTTGAGCTAGTCAGTCACCTACTGATTTGGCTTGACGATAAGTAATAAACCAGCTCTAATACTGTACTCTTTCCATATTCAAAAAATCTGACGTTTAGAACATGATTGTGGTAACCAAGAAGTGATCAATTAAGAGTTAGTTTTCCATCTATGCCCCTAATAAATATAGTTGCGGGTGCATCCCTTTCAAGAAATACCTCCAGCTTAGATGGCTAGTGCATCGAAGCTAGCGTCCTCAGCACTGAGCTCTTGGGTTTAAAACTTGGCGGCCTCTTTGTTTTTGCTGGTTTATTGGTTTTTTGCTGGCATCCACGAGGGAAACGAGGCGACGGACTGCATGCAGGGGCGTTGGAATCGCGGGCGCGCGACGCTGGCTTTCAATGCGGGGCGAGGGGCGAGGAAGCCACGCAGCGCAAAGGCAAGGGTATGCGCGTCAGATTTCATCTGCTCAGAACGTCTAGTAATACAAAAATGACTCCAAGGCTAGAACGTCAACTATTTTGAACATGGAGAGAGTAGTGTGGAAAGCTAGAGTACGCGGCTGTATTTAGTTCTCCAAAAGTTTTCAAGTCAAATATTTTGACATATACATGAAGTATTAAAGATAAATAAAAAATAAAACTAATTACACAGTCTAGCTAAAAATCATAAGACAAATTTTTTAAATCTAATTAGTCTATAATCAGACAATAATATAATAACAAAAAATACTATAGTAGCCAAACCCAAAAAAAATTTTAGAAACAGAACACGCCTAGCCAGCCTGTTTAGTGGTGCCTAGATAATCGAAATGCAGCACGTGCACACCCACTGCGGTGTAGTTTCATTCTGATTTTCTGACCAACCAGCCTCTTGCAAAGTGTCGTTTGAAAACTCGATCGGCTACTCTCCTCCTTGGATGGTGTGTGCCGTGTGCATGCAGTATACCTTCTCCGTCCTAAAAAAAGAATGACATTTTAGATGTTAACCACCACGTTTTGACTCGATTTATAAAAAATACATATAATATTTACATTTTCAAATAAATTTGTTAAAAAACTAGATCTAAAGATCTTTCTAACAATACTAATTATGATACTAATTGATATTATTTACTATTTTTAAAAAATTACCGACAATTGTTTTTCGGGAAGAAACGACATCTTTTAGAACGGAGAGAGTACACTATTCTACCCTCCCAAGGAAGAGACGGACAGGTGGATGCCTCGCAAAGCGCAAAGTCACATCGTCGGAGTGACAAGCGAAAGAAAAAAATAATAGTAATAATACCACACCAGCTGTGGTCAGTGGATCTCGAAAATTAAATAGTCTGTCCATTCCAAAAAAAAACCTCCGTTTAAGTCTAGAGCGTTTTAGGCTAGTTTTAATAGCTATTGTATAGGAATTTTATGCACACTAAATAAGATAACACATTAGTAAAATAAAATCTTTGCCTGAAATAGAGTGGAGAAAGAAGAGAAATATTTCATCTCCACAACATGAGGGTGCACAGTTTCCAACTTCTTCAAAACAGGATGAAATTAGCGTTGAGAGTAGGGAAGTTTCGTCAGCCGATCCCGTGCTCTAGGCATCAAGATGGCAATGGGGACATCCCCGTCGAGTATAGCCCTCCCGTCCCTGTCCCCACGTGACAAAAAAATTCCCCATCCCCATCTGTCAATGAAATTTGGTCGGCAGCTTACCAAGGGGGGCTACTGTTGGTATAAATTAACTGCACTACATTAAATAAAATTTAAATAAGATTATCCACAAGCGCATAGATATAATACTGATGTCACATTTTACCCGGAAGTTTTAAATATCGTATCCACAGGGAACAATTTTGATAATGGCAAAGTTTATAGACTTAACCAAACAATTAGGCTAGATAATATCAAGAAAGAGGAGATAACTATTGACTATCTAGTTCCAACAACCGGTATGCTTTGAATAATACCGTTCTAACTGGGTGGTAACCTAAGTAAGAGCAAAAAACAGAGTTTTCTCCTACCAAGCATCTTTATACCTACCAATCCTATCAACGGGAAGTGGACTACAAAGTCACCTTCGCGAACTACCACTATCCGGCAAATCAGGGGGCATTCACAAGTAAACCTAACCTAGGCACCACGTCTACACTATGAAATACTACTTCAATCAAGTAATTACCAAGATCAAACCACTCAATATGAGTTGTAAACTGAAGAACAAATAAGAACAACTGCTTACTTGAATCAGAATGTTGAATACAAAAGTACCTTAGAACACAGCTCCGGGCGAGAGAGCCAAATCCAGACGAATACAGCTACGGAGAAGCGCTGACAGGCCGAAACTCCTCTAGAACTCCACTCCTCTACTCTATCTCTCTAATCTCTAAACAAGATTAGATCTAGATGAACTAGTCTCTCCTAATTGCTACATCTAGATGAACTAGAACTAGATCAACTAGAGGGACCCTAACCCTAATTTATGTAGAGAATATGAAGTATCAGGGTGTAGAATGCCTCTAGGAGGAGCCTTGGGACATCATTATATAGGCCGAGGTGGAGTAGAGGGCAAGAAACCGCCACGTCATCAGTCCACTCATGTTATGTGCACCGTCGGATCAAACCGACCTTAGATCGACGTAGGGATGCTTTACTTAGGTGCCAAGGAAGCGTGGGAGGAAGACTCCAAAAGACGGGGGCAAGCTAGCAAGGTGGGGCCGGCTGGCCCCACCCTGGCGCCGCCCGGCGCCCAAGTGTGGGATTTTGGGCCCATCTTCGTCGTGGTGTCTCTCGATCCTTCTAGAAGTTGATTGCGAGGATTTCCGTCGACATTAAGTTTCATAATAATTATGCACTCTAATCCTTCTTTTATGCTTTTCTGGAATAATTCCTAAAAAATATAGAATATGCAAAACTCGTGGAAATTATCAGATAAAACCCTAGAGTAGTGTATATTCATGTGTCTTTTTATGTCTAAAGTTCTAATAAAAGTTGACGTTATCCACCGTCAACAGCTACCCGAGGTAGTAGATGAGATAGAGGGTGTGAGTTGCGCGCCGTCGGTGAGGCCCGAGTCGCCGCGCCACGACTTGCGGTTGCCCGGCGGTAGCTTGCCGGAGCGCTGGCCCGCGAAGAAGATGATGGACTTGGTGAGCACGTCGGCATAGTTGAAGGCCGCGGCGAGGCACGGGGCCAGGAGGAGCAGCGACAGCAGTAGGACAGCGGCGGCGCACGGGCTGAGCAGCCTGCTCCGGGGCTGCTCCATGGCGGCCGGCTAGGTAGTGTGGACTGGTGGGAGTGGGGGAGTGGGACTGTGACAGTGGCCTCGCGTCCCTATTTGTAGAAGGGAGTGGTCGGCAAAGACGGTTAAGTTAGCTGGAACCCAAGCTTGCTTTTTTGGGGCAAGACCGGTATCAGCTGCGAGAAAACGGGGAGTTGGGAGACATGATGCAGTGGGGTGGAGTGCTGTGCATGCAGGATTTTTTTTTTTTTGGAATATGCAGGAGTTAACTAACAGATGAAAAGGGACAACGAAAGAATCCCAAGAAGACCACAAATTTGACTGCAGTGACTTTCGGCTTGACGAATGATCGTCTGGAAGTGTAGTAGGTCCTGTCTCGCAAAAAGGAAAATGCAGAGGGTGGTTGTGTTTCCAATTTCAAAAAAGAGAAAATGCAGGTCATTTCCCTTATTTTAGGGCTACTAAAAAATTTTATTCTATTTGCTTGTCTTATTAGTTGGGGTTATTAGTCATATTTTTCTCTTATAATAAATTAGTCAGTTTATCTTATAAGTCAATTTATATGACTAGCCAAACAACCCGAGGTAACCAAGCCTTGCCTTTGGATCCACTTGCATGTTACACTAGTCTTTATTCCTTGTCCCTTTTCCAAGGCCACTAAACATTTTCCAATTGGAGATGCAAAATTGCAAGCGGGGCCAATGTCCCCTCCTAATCCGGCGGTTTCCTTCCGGGCGGCCGCCTGAATCGACGCCGTACTACTTCGTTCCTTGTTCGCTCCTCGAATTCCCTTTCCCCCGGGAAGCCAAAGAAAGGCACTACTGGCGGCACGGCAGCAGATGGAAATTGGCCGGTGCGGTGCGGCGCAAAGGAGAAAAAGCTGCCGGCTACCCTGCCCCGGCCCACGGGCACAGGGGAGGCCCACGGGCATAGGCCTATGGGATCTGCAATGTGAAACGCGCATGTGCCTACTGTATATGACCACATGTTGCGTCTCTGTGATCTGCAATGTCAGTACTCCTTTCAATAAAGGTAGATGTGGCCGCAAAAACAACACCTTTGGATTTGGAAGCATTGCGTAACATTCCTTTTAAGAAAAGAATGGCCATAGAAGATGTGTCTTGCAGACTTGGTATTAGCAAAACTAAGATACAAAGGTATTTGAAAAAGGGTTTCCTTAGGCACCACTCTAGTAGCATAAAACCTTACCCAACTGATGCAAACAAGAAGACTAGATTGAAGTGGTGCATTGACATGATTGAGTAAGGTTTGGTTGATGATCCAAAGTTTAAGGGTTTTTTGACTTTGTGTTCATTGATGAGAAGTGGTTCTATCTCCATAAAAAATCTGAGAGATACTATTTGCTACCCAATGAGGATGAGCCACATCGCACTTGCAAGAACAAGAATTACATCCCTAGAATCATGTTTTTGTGTGTTTGTGCTCGGCCAAGATTTAGAGATGGAGTATGTGTGTTTGATGGCAAAATAGGTTGTTTTCCACTAGTGACTGTTGAACAAGCAATTAGAGGAAGCCAAAACCGTCTTCGTGGAGCACAAGTGATCAAGCCAATTCAATCAATCACAAGGGAGGTGATAAGAGATTTCATGATAAATAGAGTGCTGCCTGCAATTAGAGCCAAGTGGCCAAGAGAAGATGTGAACAAGCCAATTTTCATACAACAATATAATGCACCTACTCATTTAAAAGTGGATGATCCTCAGTTTTGTGCGGTTGCTAAGCAAGATGGGTTTGACATTAGGCTTATATGTCAACCGCCAGCATGTAAAGTGCCGCATCGAGGACATTGCACGACCACGTCGTCGTTCGGGACCTCCTCGACAGAGTCCAGGATGGAGTCCAGCACGACCTCCACAGATTCCGGGACCTCCAGGAAGGAGTCCACGACGACCTCGACGGAGTCCGCCACGACCTCGACTGAGTCCGGCGCCACCAGTAACTCCGCGAACATGTCCTCCGAGCCCGCAATCACATCCTCGGAGCCCAGGACGTCCTCCGACGAGGCTACGACGTCCTGCGACCCCAGCAGAAGTCGAGCGAGCGGCAAGCGCGCGGATTTAACGCCAAGGGCGGGGGCGAGCGATGATGCGCTGGGCGAACGGAAAAGGCGCTGTGAACGACGAGTGCGCGGGCGAAGCGGCGCGATTTAACGGCGAGGGCGCGATTTAACGGCGAAAGTGCGCGGCGAACGGCGACTCCGACCAGCTTCATGGCGACGACCGGACTGCGGAGTGGCCGGAGGCGCGAGCGAACCCTAACAACGAAGCCGTCGGTTTGTGTTTTGCGGAGGCGGCTTCTTTCTGGGCAGCGTGCGGCGTGCGAAGAAAAACGGGAGCCGAGCTAGTACTAGCTGCGAAGGATTCCAGCGATGTGTTAATTGCGCGAGTTGCGAGGCGAGGTGATTAATTACGAGTAATGCGAACAGGCGCCGGTGAGCGGAATTGCGGGCGGCGTCGGCAAGGGCATTCGCGTCCAAAATCACTCCGCAATGCCAGAACGTCAATCTGTACGGAAACGGCTTCAGGGTCCACAACGTCAACTAAATCGACTACGGAGGGAGTATGTCACACTACTCTGCATGCAGTAGTAATGATGATGCCCCACCCTTTTCACCCGCCAATCACGCAATATCGCAATGCAACACTTTTCACCACGCTGCACACGCAAAGGTCTGTCCAAAGACTCGATTTGTTGAGCAGAGGACCAACCGAAGCCGCCAATATAAAGATGGGTGTGCACAATTGGACAGGTCATGACTAAGGTGATTCTTTTTTTCTTTTTGTTCTTCTGTCTGAACTGTGACTGGACCAAAAGAAATTGTTGTAAAGGTGGGGAAGGATACGTACACACTGCTAGCAGAACTCACCGCTGGCTGAGAATAGAGCTGAGCCATTTGTGAAAACGAGTATTAAGAAAGACTAGCAACTAGTCCTCCTAGGTGATCCAAAGCAGCTAAGAAACTCACTCAGATAGCAGGGATGGTTGCAGTAGACGAGCACCAAGGTTTGCTGCCACTGCCAGTAACAATGACTCAATGAGGAATTACAACACATCTTGCCGGACACACAAACTGTTAGCTTATCAATACAAACAAATCAACATGTCATATACTACAAAAGATAAACAACATCAAATAGTTCTGGTAAATCAGAAACGAAGCATGCACCATCCAAAGATGGATTAGATTTGTAGTGCATTTGGGGGCCACGGCCATGAATAGTCCGAGAAACAAAGCATGATAGTACATTTAAAATTAAATGGAAATAGCACTACATGATGACTGCTGATCCTCGTTTAGGATATACACAACTTGCATGGCACCGGGAGCAAGGCTCCAGAACAGTTAATTTAACTGTAGATGGAACTTCATCCTCAATGTATATGTTCTAACAGCCGAGAGCGCTCTATTGGGCTTCCTCGAAAAGATCAGCTCTCAAGGTATGGCAATGTTTTTGCTTATCTTCACCACACCTATAACCACCATACATGGTGTCCAACGTAAGACACTCAAGTGACACCGCATCCTTCAGAATATAACAGGCTAGTTCAACCAAGCACTTTGCAGAGCTGAAATCACTGATCTTCACGCTCTGAAGATGCTCATGGCGGCGTATAGGCATGAGTCTTAGTTGTGGATCCTCGAAAACAGATTGATACAACATATGTGGCTGATACACCTGACCATGAAAAGGATAAGATGGTTCAATTAAAAGCACCAGACTAATCAGAAAGCTTTGTATGATTAAAATGAATGAACAGAGCCAGCGCCTTACATCTAATACAAAAGTCTCCAAGGAAGGCGATGCATCAAGGAAAGAAACCAGAGCAGCAGTCATACGGACGCGAAACAGATGATAGCTGCAACCTGATGGTTAGGTGCTTAAGATAGAGGAATTTGTGTTAGGACTAATCTTGTCATATAGGTATATTAGTGTTAATTATAAAGTGTAGTATGGATGAGGGAGCTCCATGAAGTTTCTAGTACTAGCTAGTTGCTAGTGGAGCTATGCAATTTAGAGTTTGCTACTAGCTAATAGACAGCAGTAGGATAGCTAGTAATTAGTATCCAATTGTGATTTTACTAAGTGGACAGCTGCTGCACAGCTGTTAGAAAACAGTAGGACAGTTTGTAACGGCTTAGGTGATGCTATAAATATGTACCCATATGTTAGCCATCAGCAATAGAAAGCTATGTAGTTCTTGGTTGTGAAGACCAAGTGAGTTGTAACCTTATAGTGTGAAGCTATAAAGTATTTAGATTTGTGTTCTCGTATTCTTGTGTGAATCAAGATAGAGTGCAAGTGAGGAATTGAGTGATTTAGTTCCAGCAGCAGCAAAAGAGAGAAACAAAGTGATTTTGTTTCTAACAATTGGTATCGGAGCCTAGGTTAGGGAGGGGTGTTCAAGGCTGCGGGAGATGGCCGGTGATGGTGAGAAGGGTGATTCTTCATCACCAACTAAAGCCATTGTGGACAGCAGCATCGGCAACTCGATGACGACAGCAACTACGACAACGGGGAGGCTCCCGTTCCCGATGCTAACAAGGACGAACTATGCGGCATGGTGATAGGTCGAGATGGCGGACTAGAGGGGGGTGAATAGTCCTTTTTAAAATCTAATCGCAGCGGATGACCGAATAAAATTCGGAGTTAAAACTATCGGTCTAACCAAGACTTCACCCCTCTATCTAAGTTCTAGCACCTTACAAATTAATCCTAGGCTGAGCCGCTAAGGTGCAAGGCTAGGTAGTGCTCGCCTATCCAATACTAGGTTGCAAGGTCACACAAATCTAAGCAACTAGTACTCAATCAAACCGGGGAGCACCTACACATACTAGTGAGCAAAGCGCACAAAGCCTAAGCACACTAGTAGTTCTCACTAGCACGGCTACACAAGCCTAACTAATGAGCTCAATCGCTTAGCTACACAAACTAAGCAAAGTGACTAGCAAGGCTACATAAGCCAACTAGCCACGCAATCGCTACTTCTAAGCTACACAAGCTAAGAAGGTAACTAGCAAGCTACACAAGCAAACTAACTACACAAGAGCAACACTACTCACTAGCACAAGTAATGAAAGAGTAAACACAAGCTAGTGAATGCAAACCGACGAGAAGAGTAGATAAATTGACACGTCGATTTTTTACCGAGGTTCACTTGGTTGCCACCAAGCTAGTCCTCGTTGAGACAAGATCTAAGGTTGTCGCCGGTCCTCTTGCTAGTGGTGACCCACAAGTCATGCTCTCCCACCGGAGTGCTTACCACGAGCTCTAGCACTTGACCGCGTCGAACCACTTGTTGCTCTTCGTGTCTCCTCTTTTACTAGGGTTGCTCTTCGCGATCTCCCGCGGGGTGAGCACAATCCCCCTCACAATGTCACTCCACGTGACTAGCAATCGGAGCACCACTCAATCTCCGAGTGTGCTACACGATGCCCACAAGCCACCAAGCCGTCTAGGAGGTGGCAACCTCCAAGAGTAACAAGCACCACCGGCTTGCAACTCGAATACCTAGTGCCACACCTTGCAATCTCTCAATGCAACGCACTAGGATCACTCACTCACAATCGGATGTAATCACTACAAGCATAAGTGAGTTAGAGGGCTCTCATGCACCACCAAGCAAGGACACAAAGTCCCCAATGTGCTCAGCTGCCCGCTAAGGCCGGCCAAGGCAACTACTTATAGCTCCAAGGGCTAAAAGAGCCGTTGCCACGAAACCAGTCAGCAGAGCCGACCGGACGCTCACCAAGTGACGACCGGACGCATCCGGTCGCAGCGTCCGGTCGCTCCCGCGACGCCACGTGTCCTCGCTTTTCGAATGTAGCCGTTGGCGCGCAACGGCTACCTCTCTCGCGCACTTGCCACCTTGACCGGACACGTTCTGTCCTTCGACCGGACGCGCGACGCCCAGCGTCCGGTCACAGTCCAGAGAGCTTCCGAGAGCCAAAATCCTGACCCGACGCGTCCGATCAACACTGACCGGACTCGCCCAGCGTTCGGTCCTCCACTGCCGGCCAGCGCCTCGCTCTGCTCACGCCCGACCGGATGTGGCACCGGAGCGTCCGGTCGCCAGCGTCCGGTCACCACCGAATACGCCTCGAGGCAGCGCACTTTGACCGGACCCGTCCGGTCCACACCGAACCAGTGTCCGGTCGAGTGTTTCTCAGCGAGAAACACTCCGACGACTTCACCTCCGCTTCCAGCCTCCGGCGCAATAGAAAATGAGCACTTCACTTTTCCGAAAGCGCCGAATCCCGCTTCGCAAGCTCGGCGGGAGGGTGAGAGGACCCCAAACTCCTCTCAACCCGGCAAACATTACCCCTTTAGAAAATGTGCCAACACCACCAAGTGTACATCACCATGTGCAAGTGTGTTAGCATTTTCACAAACATTTTCCAAAGGGTTTTTCACTCCTTCTCACATCGCCACTCGATCCTAGCAACACAATACAAAGATAGATCACTCAAGTGGCACTGGATGACCGATATGCAAACAAGTTTGCCCCTCTTGATAGTACGGCCATCTATCCTAAACCCGGTCATCAACTTCTCTACTCACCTATGACCGGTGAAATGGAAACGCCCTAGGTTATACCTTTGCCTTGCGCTTCCCATTCCATCTCCTCTAATGCCGATGCAACACATGCACCGACATCCATATGAATGATATGATCCACTTCATATCATCACATGGCCTTTGGTCCATCGATCTTGACCTCCCTTGCTCTTCACCATCGCCTTGGTTCATCGGCGCCAAGTCTTTGCTCAAGCCTCCCGACACTCGGTACCAACGGCTTCAAAGCCTCCAACTTGCCCTTCACCTTGCGCGACCGGTCCATCAAGCCAAGTCTTGTCTCGATCTTCACCTCTAGCCACATGACTCCATGTCATGTATCTTGCATTAAGCTCCTTCAATATCATATGTGTGAGCCTTGCAACACGTCACACCACCTCCTTGGTATAGTTGCTCACACACATGTAGCTGTGGACTAAATCTCTGCAAATCTCACATTAGCACAATTAGTCCACCTAAGTTGTCACTCAATTACCAAAACCAAACAAGGACCTTTCAATCTCCCCCTTTTTGGTAATTGATGACAACTCTACAAAGATATGGAAATTAAGCATTTTGGGGATTTTATGCCACTTATCCAACATTTAAGCTCTATGTCTATGATTTGGATAAGCACCATAAAATCAACTTGGTAGTGTTAACTCCCCCTACATGTGTGCTCAAATGATTTGGTTTCAAGCTTGCACACATGCATAAATATGAAATTTGTGGGAGGGTTACCACTACTAAGTGATGCTAAGGTATACAAGATGGAGAATAAACCTTTGTAGCGTGTATACCACTTTTTCAACATCCTTAGCATCAATCCTTGCTAGAAACAAGTGAAACTAGATACCACGTGAGATCCACATTGTAATCAAGGTTCTAGTTACCACTTGCTATAATAAGACTAGGCTCTAAATACCACATACAATAAAACATCATCTAAGCCTTAGTTCTAGCAAACACTTGCACACAAGCATGTAGGAATATAAGGCAAATACAATGCAAGCAAGCAAATGTAATGCACAACCAAATACCTCAAACATGTATTCATGAGCTTGCTCCCCCTACTTGTGTGCTTCTCTTGTTCAAGATTTTGATTCTCTTGCTTTCTTCAATCTTGCTCCCTCTTGGTCATGTCCATGTCCAACTTTGTCCTATCTTTCCCCTTATACTATTTTCTTCTCCCCCCTTTGTCATGACTTCTTGTCATATCTTTGTCAATCTCTCCCCCCTTTGGCATCAATTTCCATAAAGGGTGTGCTCCGTGTTGACAAAGGATTGTACCTAGGGGTGTTGATGTTGACACTTGAGTCTTGCATTTTTGATGGACACCATTGGGATGTCACCACTTGTAGAACTTCTCCTTTTGTTGTATGGTCACCTTTGACACTTGAGCTCTTGAGGGTAGCTTTGCTTGAATTTGATCACTTAAAGTTGAGGATCACTTGAAGTGTAGGATATCACTTGAAAGCTTGATCTAGACACCACTGGTAATACCACTTGATATAGCACATGTATAAAAGATACCACATGTAGGAATATGACACCATGTGTATACCACTTGCATGAATGATGAGTCTAGATACCACTTTGCAAATATTGAACTTGATATTCATTTATATTGTTGTCTTCTACTTCTTGAGCTTGATTGTTTCTATGAGCTACTTTCTCTTTTAGTTCAAACTGGCAAACATGCATAAGTAATCTAACTCAGTTTAAACCAATGACAAGCTTCTTCACACATCTTTCAATGGTTATCTTGTCAATGTTGAATTAGATCCTTTCTTGCTCATTTAGCTAGATCAAACACTAGGTTCACATGTTCATGAACAAGTCATATTTAGCCACTAGGTCAACTCAAGACATACAAGCAATAGTGGCATGATATGAACTTAAAATCATTTGATTTTTCATGAATGCTCACTATATGTGTCTATATGCACTAAATAAGTCCTTAGCAAATATGAATGCATATGACAATCAATTTCACCTTTGCTTTGTTGGAGTAGAGGATAGTCAATTCGATTCCAATTTAGCTTCGCAAAGGTGATGTGAAGTTCATTTTAAAGCTTGGTGAAGACCAATCATCAAAGATAGAGTTCATTCTTCACCCATATGATCAAGTACACTTTCCATGTTGTGGTTGGCTTGCTTCTTCTTTGATCTTTGCTTGCATGAGACAACTATGATTGATATTCACTTGTATATGAGATCATGATGCCAAATATGAATACCACTTTGAATTGCTCTCTTTTTTGGATGTTGCTTGCGTTTCTTGATCAACCCTTTTGATTTGCTTCAACTAAGTATCTCAAATGTTCTTTAGATCACCACTTCCATGTTAGCCTTTCAAGTACCACACTTGGTTTACCTACAAAAAGGCGGCAAGCCTCTACTAAAGGGAGAAGTGACCTCTCTCCAAAGAACAATCTTGATACTCACTTGAATTGCCATTGATTGATTGATCCATAGACTTGATATGATGAATAATCTTGATATCTTCTTTAAGTCTTTTTCTTTCTACTTATTTAAGTCCTTTTCTTTCTATCGAATGATCTCCAATCATCACTAGAACTTAAACTTCATCTTCATCTCGAGCTTGGTCTTGATCTTCTAAATTGAGTACCAATATGTGCCAAATGCACCTTCTTAATCAAATGTCTTGTACCCATTGCTTGTTATGATTCTTGATCAATTCAAAACCAAACATAGGTCCCTCAACCACTTGTAAACATGATTCCAACTTGAGGGCCTTTCAATTGAAGTGACTCTTGATCAATTCAATGTTTGTCACTTTTCTGGTAGATTCTAAACTCTTTAAAGAATAAATTATATCTCTTAATATACAGCTCCAATGACCATAAAATTTGGTAGAGATGTGCTTCACTAAGTCATCTATCACCCATAAAAATTTGAGCTTCATTGGACTTCTAGATTGCTACCAGATTTTAAATCTTTCTCAGTGGGTACATGCTGAAAACTGCTGCACTATAGCTGACAAGATCCACTCCAAAGCCAAAGTATTTCTTGTCTAAATCTCATGAAATTCGAACAACAATAACTATCTTAAGTGTAGAGTATGCACACAAATTTTCAAGCCAATCCAAATAGATTTGATTCTTCAAACATTGACTTGATCTCAGCTAGCTCAGATTTTCAATTTAGGACACATTTCAATATTTGAGCTATTCTTCAACAAATATGAATCAAACTTGAAATTAACTTGTTTGAACATTCTCACAAGACATGTATCCATTCAAACCACTCAATAAATGAAGTCTCATGAACATATCCAACCAAACCAATCCAAACTTGATTACTAAGCATGAAATCCATTCAATCATTTTATAGCAAGCAACATATGCATATATATCCAATTCAATCAACTTATATGCACCCAAATGAATGTGATCGATGAAAGATATACCTTGATAGATCATGATCATCCACTAGCAAGCTTCAACTCAATTTGCAAGCCATTGATAATTTTCAATAAATCACCACAACTAGAAAATTGCACTTGTATGTTGTAGCACTTGGACTTCACTCATTTTGACTTGGCATTGGGGTAATGATCATCATTCAATAATACTTGGCTCAAACTTATGATCAATAAGATGAGTATCACTTGAACCAAGCCTCCAATGCCAATGGTACCTATAAACAATCATCCACTTTTTGATGGTACCCAAACTTGTTTAGGTCCTCTCAAGTTAGGAGCAACATACTTAGGCAATGCCTTAGTATGAATAGCGGGATGTTTTGCAATAGCAACCAAGGAGGTACCATTGTCATCCTTCCTAAGCATAGTATTTGCATCAATTGAAATAGGCTTAGGAGTCTCACCTAGGGGCATGAGTTTGCATTGTGTCCCCTTTCCCGGCATGAGTAGCAAACTCTTTTTGATTGAGCCTTTTCTTCCTTGCTCATGTGTTGCTTCTCATTGCCTTGCCTCTTGTGAGTTGCTTGATCCTTCTCAAGCTTGTTGGAACACTTCGAGGCAAAGTGACCCATATTTCCATATGCATAGCACTTGATGTGAGCCAAGTTTCTCTTCTCTTGATCCTTGCTCGACATCTTGGCATCTTGATTTGGAGTTGGATGCCTTCTAGCTTGTCCACCCCTTCTTGTTCTTTTCTTCATCTTCAAGTCACCATCTTCATGGTTGATCTTGACTTGAGCTTGGGGCTTCTCAACTTGTGGCTTTGGTTGAGGTTTCTCTTGTTGCTTCACCAATTACTTGGTTGGACACATTGAGGTGAGATGACCCTAAGTGCGGCACTTGAAGCACTTGACATGCTTGAGCCTCTCTTCTTCTTTCTTCAACTTGAGCTTCTCTTTGTTGGGGCAAGCATTTGCAAGATGTCCCACTTCTTGGCATATGAAGCACAAGAAATGAGAGAGCCTCTTTTCTTCTACCTTCTTCATCTTCTTTGCTTTCTTTCTCTCCCCTTTCGTCATGTCTCTCTTGCTCTTGTTGAAACCTAGGCCACACTTGTCACCGTAGCTTATTTGATTCTTCATCATGTGCTCAAAGGTGACTTTGGAGTTGTAGCACCTCTCCAACTTGTTGCTTAAATTCTTCACTTCCTTTTTGAGCTCATTGTTCTCCTTCAAGAGGTTAGTCCCACAAGACATAGAAGTAGAACAAGAATCTATATGTGAAGAACATGGCATAGCAAGTAAATCATTACAAGAGGTGGATACATGCTTCTTGCCTACATCACATGGGTTAGCAACAATATGTGATTGATCATTCGACCCAAATGATGAGCTCTCACTAGTTTTGATTTCTTCATTAGAAAGCTTCTTAGTGAGAAAAGCATGGTCTTGCATCAAGTTATTATGATCAACAATAAGCTCTTCATGATGCAATTTTAGTTCCTCATGTGAACAAGTAGTAACATAAAGTAGATGCTTTGCTTGTTCACATATGGTCTTTAGAAATGAGTTTTCATTTTGCAATTTCTTTGTTTTAGCCATCTCATTTTCTAAAGCCATGGTGAGTCTACATACAAGCTCAAGACTTGGATCATCACAATCAACTACTACATTTGCAATTGCTACCTTTGTGTCACCATGTGACATGAAGCAATGTGGTGTTGTCGGTGAGCTTGTGGAGACATCACTCTCGTAGCCATCATCACTATCAAGTGTGCTTAGGGAAGAATCATCACTTACATCACTTGTGGCATCATCATCCTTGTCAAGTGAACTTGAGGTAGCATCGTCATCATCATCACTTGACCATGAGGTGGAGCAATCTTCCACAACCACCGAGTTGTGAAGATGCTCAACATCCTCATGTACCTCCTCCTTGTGATCATCCTCCACTTTGAATTTTCCATCATTACTTGTGGAGTCATCACCATAGAGGGCTTGGAGTGCCTCCCATACTCCATGAGCACTCTCAATGTTCCACACGCGCCTGTAAATATCTTCATGCAAAGCACATGTCAAATAGTAAAGAGCGCATGAATCAAGTTGCAAGCAATCCTCTTGAGCTTGGGTTAGATTGCTCTCACCCAAGGCATCTCGAGCAAAGCCTACAACAATGATCCACCACGCCTTGGGACCCTTTGCACGCAAATGATCAAGCATGTGGTGTTTCCACCGTGCAAAGTCCGTGCCATCAAAAATGTGCGTGTGGCAATCATCATCTAACCAACTAGTCGCCATCCTCTCGGGTCGGTGAAGACCACAAATGAGAGACCGTGCTCTGATACCAATTGATAGGTCGAGATGACAGACTAGAGGGGGTGAATAGTCCTTTTTAAAATATAATCGCAGCGGATGACCGAATAAAATTCAGAATTAAAACTATCGGTCTAACCAAGACTTCACCCCTCTAAGTTCTAGCACCTTACAAATTAATCCTAGGTTGAGCCGCTAAGGTGCAAGGCTAGGTAGTGCTCGCCTATCCAATACTAGGTTGCAAGATCACACAAACCTAAGCAACTAGTACTCAATCAAACCGGAGAGCACCTACACATACTAGTGAGCAAAGCGCATAAAGCCTAAGCACACTAGTAGTTCTCACTAGCACGGCTACACAAGCCTAACTAGTGAGCTCAATCGCTTAGCTACACAAACTAAGCAAAGTGACTAGCAAGGCTACACAAGCCAACTACCCACGCAATCGCTACTTCTAAGCTACACAAGCTAAGAAGGTAACTAGCAAGCTACACAAGCAAACTAGCTACACAAGAGCAACACTACTCACTAGCACAAGTAATGAACGAGTAAACACAAGCTAGTGAATGCAAACCGACGAGAAGAGTAGACAAATTGACACGTCGATTTTTTACCGAGGTTTACTTGGTTGCCACCAAGCTAGTCCTCGTTGAGACAAGCTCCAAGGTTGTCGCCGGTCCTCTTGCTAGTGGTGACCCACAAGTCACGCTCTCCCACCGGAGTGCTTACCATGAGCTCTAGCACTTGACCGCGTCGAACCACTTATTGCTCTTCGTGTCTCCTCTTTTACTAGAGTTGCTCTTCGCGATCTCCCGCGGGGTGAGCACAATCCCCCTCACAATGTTACTCCACGTGACTAGCAATCGGAGCACCACTCAATCTCCGAGCGTGCTACACGATGCCCACAAGCCACCAAGCCGTCTAGGAGGTGGCAACCTCCAAGAGTAACAAGCACCACCGGCTTGCAACTCGAACACCTAGTGCCACACCTTGCAATCTCTCAATGCAATGCACTAGGATCACTCACTCACAATCGGATGTAATCACTACAAGCATAAGTGAGTTAGAGGGCTCTCAAGCACCACCAAGCAAGGACACAAAGTCCGCAATGTGCTCAGCTGCCCGCCAAGGCCGGCCAAGGCAACTACTTATAGCCCCAAGGGCTAAAAGAGCCGTTGCCACGAAACCAGTCAGCAGAGCCAACCGGACGCTCACCAAGTGACGACCGGACGCATCCGGTCGCAGCTTCCGGTCGCTCCCGCGACGCCACGTGTCCTCGCTTTTCGAATGTAGCCGTTGGCGCGCAACGGCTACCTCTCTCGCGCGCTTGCCACCTTGACCGGACACGTCTGTCCTTCGGCCGGACGCGCGGCGCCCAGCGTCGGTCCGCGATCGAAGAGCTCCCGAGAGCCAAAATCGACCGGCAGCGTCCGTCGGCACTGGCCGGACTCGTCCAGCGTCGGTCCTCCACTGCCGGCCGGCGCGCCCGCCTGCGCACGCCGACCGGATGCGGCACCGGAGCGTCCGGTCGCCAGCGTCCGGTCACCACCGAATACGCCTCAGACGCGCACACTTGACCGGACCCGTCCGGTCCACACGGGACCAGTGTCCGGTCGAGTGTTTCTCAGCGAGAAACACTCCGACGACTTCACCTCCGCTTCCGGCCTCCGGCGCAATAGAAAATGAGCACTTCACTTTTCCGAAAGCGCCGAATCCCGCCTCGCAAGCTCGGCGGGAGGGTGAGAGGATCCCAAACTCCTCTCAACCTGGCAAACATTACCCCTTTAGAAAATGTGCCAACACCACCAAGTGTACATCACCATGTGCAAGTGTGTTAGCATTTTCACAAACATTTTCCAAAGGGTTTTTCACTCCTTCTCACATCGCCACTCGATCCTAGCAACACAATGCAAAGATAGATCACTCAAGTGGCACTGGATGACCGATATGCAAACAAGTTTGCCCCTCTTGATAGTACGGCCATCTATCCTAAACCTGGTCATCAACTTCTCTACTCACCTATGACTGGTGAAATGGAAACGCCCTAGGTTATACCTTTGCCTTGCGCTTCCCATTCCATCTCCTCTAATGCCGATGCAACACATGCACCGACATCCATATGAATGATATGATCCACTTCATATCATCACATGGCCTTTGGTCCATCGATCTTGACCTCACTTGCTCTTCACTATCGCCTTGGTTCATCGGCGCCAAGTCTTTGCTCAAGCCTCCCGACACTCGGTACCAATGGCTTCAAAGCCTCCAACTTGCCCTTCACCTTGCGCGACCGGTCCATCAAGCCAAGTCTTGTCTCGATCTTCACCTCTAGCCACATGACTCCATGTCATGTATCTTGCATTAAGCTCCTTCAATATCATATGTGTGAGCCTTGCAACACGTCACACCACCTCCTTGGTATAGTTGCTCACACACATGTACCTGTGGACTAAATCTCTATAAATCTCACATTAGCACAATTAGTCCACCTAAGTTGTCACTCAATTACCAAAACCAAACAAGGACCTTTCACATGGGCGATAAGGATGAAGTACATCCTGCGCACCAATGGCGTGTGGGGGGTCTTTGTTGATCCAAAGCAAGCATCCGAGGGCTGTCGATGAGAGCAAGGACCACCTGGCATTGACGATCATCTCGCATGATCAATCGATGATGAGACTCTGCCGCGAGTTCTTTGAGAAGGAAAGCGCCTCGATGTGTGGGCTGCGCCTGCGCTCCATGCATGTGGGAGCTGATCGTGTCCGAGAGGCAAGGATCCAGACCTTACGGTCTGATTTTGATAAGCTCAAGATGAGTGAAGCAGAGTCCATAGATGATTTCCCGGTGAAGTTCATGGCACTAGTTGGGCGCATTCGTGAACTTGGTGATATAATGGACGAGAAGTATGTTGTGAAGAAGTTGCTGCGAGCCGTCTCCACCAAGTTTGTTAACGTCGCTTCTTCATTGATGTTGTTTAGTGACATCAACAAAATGGCCATGGAGGAGGCCATTGGGTCATTGAAATCCCATGAAAAACTGCTCAATGGACAAGAGGTCCAAGCTAAGGAGCAACTTCTCATGGCAAGAGCACGTAACTCATCAGGAGGTCAAGGTCGGGATCGTGGCCGTGAGAAGAAAAACAAGAGTAAGGTAAAGTGCTATGATTGTCAAGAGTATGGCCACTTTGCGTATGAGTGTCCTAAGAAGAAAGAAAAGGCACTTCTTGTGATGGCACAAGATGATGATGACGAATGTGGCAAAACCTTCCAAATTATATGGCCCACAAGTACCTGACATTGTCCTTAAGACCTCTGTCAGCCGTACTTGTGTACCACATAACTTAAAAAGTTCTGTCGGGTGAAACCCCGATGACACCACGATCCTCCAGGATCAAATTCTTACAGAGATACCATAGTATTACAATCGTTTTATCTAAGTACAACAGAGTAGCGGAAGATTTACGAAAGAAGATTACAACATTTGAGCAGAGTTTGATTAAACAAAACTTAACTGAGTTTATGGAAGCCAGAAGAGAACTTTGCAGACGGAAGATATTCGATCATGCCAAGCCCACTGGTATGACCGAGGTTAACTTTACTAATCAGCACCTGCAACAGGGGTTAAACAAACCCTGAGTACAAAAAGTACTCCGCAAGACTTACCCGACTGAAAAATAGGAGAAGACTTCGGGAATCTTTGGTTGATAGGAATCAAGGTAAGGCTTTAGCAAGAATCAAAGACACCTTTGCAGAAAAGCGACTAATGTTGATCCTTATTATTCATTCTTATCTGATATTTTCATTAAGCATTAAGCTATCCATCTAGGTTATCCTAGTCTAGAGCAAACACTTGTCAACCATGTAACGATTTCAAAACCTTTCTTCCGTCAACTTCCATCATTACTACGATGCTGACGCTTGGTCAAGTCTCCCATATCGTGGAGCAACGATGATTCGAATCACTTTATATACCCAGCTGGGGCTTCCTAGCCACACGATGTATGCAGGACCTAACATCTTACATACATCAACTCAACGCTTAGATTTTTCCATACCAAAACGGGTGTACAGTACACCACCTCCCTACGGCCGCTCGGTCACTTCGGGCGGTGCGCATCGTAGGATGGGTACACACTACTGTCCGTTCTAGTAATGAATAGTCCAAGTGGAGCTTACCGCCATTAGCATGCGACTAGTACTATCCAATAACCATCTTGACCATAGGATCACCACAACGAACGGTCCTTAACCGACACAAGTGGACGACACTACACCAGGGCACTAGCCCTTCCTGATGCAGGTCACTCCACCGGCGTCTCGATTTACTCATCATCATGTTCTTATTGAGTACCCTTGACCCGATCGAAGTAAAGGATAAACAATAAGCAACATCAGGTTTTCATAATTGCCCTCAACGGGGATATTGTGATCAACTTTTGAAAATATTTTATTTGCAAAGCCTATGCTATCAACAAGACTAAGCATATACTAAATATTTTCAAATCAAAACAGGTTTCAGGGATAGTATAACAAGGTACGGTAAATGTATCAAGATAGGATACCACTCAACTCCTACACCTAGTGCATCATATCATCAATATAAAATTATAAAGAACTTTTAAAATTCGAGGAAGGGTTTAATGCATCTGGGCCTTGCCTGCATTGCAGAGAAGGTTAACTTGTTAGTCTTGACATCAAATTCTTCGTGGATTCACCTTGTCAGGGTTGGATCATCGCAAACCTTTTCCGAAGCTTGGCCATCGCAAACCATCGCTCTCACGCGTAAACTATACGTAAAGGAATGATGCATGTTTAATGACATGACATGATGCGAGATGATGCAATATGGATGAAACAACTCAAATTATTATTATCTTGAGTACAACTTTCCTTCACGGTATAGTTGTATTAAAGGAAACATAATTAACATCGACTACGATTAATCAATAGTACGCAATCAACGTAATTGAATTACCGAAGGTCATTAGGGTTAATGACCTAGGGTCATCACTCAATCCCAAACTCAATCAACCCTAGAGTGATTAAGGTTAGTTACTAATTTATTAACCATTTTTACAGTTGTTGAAAGCCGCTAATTAAACCTACTAAGTAGTTAACTACTTATACACATGTGATGATAACTATTACTATGTACTACACATGTGATGATACCCAATAGTAACACCACACAATCAAGCCATGAATCATTAGGGTAGAAATGGTTCATGGTCTTCCAATCATACCAAAAGGGAAGCAAATCCTAAGTGATATATACCATTAATTACTTAAGCAAATTATTAAACAAGAAATAAATCAATTAGGGCCTCTAATTAAGCATAAGTGAGCAACACTATACATATTATACATGACCATGCCTTGGACCAGGGAGGTTTACTGATCTAGGGTCTTCAAACAGTACCACAAATCACCTAACATTTTAATTAGAAGACTAATTAACTAAAGGTTATTTTATTAATCATTTTCATAGACTTTAAACAAGGTGTAAATTAGTTATTAAAATAAACTTCTTCAAAACAGTACTAAAATTTTAGGGCAGGTCATTTTTCACATGAAAAGCTTAACCCTAAAATTTCATGATTTTTGGATTAATATACTACCCTACAAAAACCAAAGACTATGCATTTATTAATTAAAACAGGCAATTATTGATAATGACAAAAGTGATTAACATGCTACAAACATATTTTTATATAAAACTACACATCACAAGGATTACACACATATTTTTGTCAAAATTTTATTTGCCCAGAATATTTATTTATGAAATTAGCAAAATTAGGAAAAGAAATTCTTTTTGAAAAAGGAAAACACTAACCCTTCGCTACTGGACCGGCGGCCCAGCCCAACCGGCCCAGCAACGGCCTGGCCTGGCCCGGCTCCATCTCCTTCCCTTCTCCCTTTCTCACTGACAAACGGGCCTGGGATGTCAGCCTCTCCTTCCTTTCTTCCGTTTAAATAGGGCAAGGGAGGGGGCAGCGGCGTCGACTGTCGTGCTCGCGACGGCGCATGGCGGCGACTTGCCGTTGCCGGCCCCAAACAAACAAGACAGGGAATGGGAAAGGTGTAGGGTGCTCACCACAGAGTGCTGCTCACGCTGGCTCTGCCGGAGATGAGGCGGAAGAGGACGGTCGGGGCAGAGGGGAGTTCGGCGGCGTGCTCCCGCCGACGAGGCGACGCTCCGCCACGTCTGGCATGATAGAGTTCAAACCCAAAGGTCGATGATGATCACTAGTTCAAGGTGAGCTCAGGGCACTGCTTGGTTTGGCATGGAGCTCGCTGGTGAGTGCTGGCTTGACGCAAGCGGCTTTCGACGGCGTCCCGCCGGAGCCGAAGAAGGAAGCAGGTGCATGGGCAACTCCGGCGAGGATAGAGCATGCTAGGTGGCTCAACAGGAGCGCAAGGAGTTGGCGGAGTCTGGTGGCAGGGTGAATGGGGCGGTGATGCAGCGAACTGCACCAATTTGGCCGGTGAGTGGAATCGGCGGCGGTGGAGCAGAGAAGGAAGAAGACGATTTCGACGGCCGGCACTTGATGCTTATAGGGCATGGGCGGGGACGGTGAGATGGCTTGAAGCTTCGCGAGCACGGCGATGTGGTTGGCAATGCGCAAAAACCCGGGGAAGGCACGGGAATGCCACGGCGGCCGGCGGCGGCATGGGGAGGAGGAGAAGATGAACTCCCCCCCTCGGTTCTTGTAAGCACGACCTTGATATTTTTCTTCCTTTTGCAAAATTACTTTCAAAATTATATAGAAACTCGAAAAATTTCCAAAATAAGAGTTGTGCAAAATAATGAGCTCTTCAACTTTTATTAAAGAAGTTTCATCAAATTTCAAATATTTGAATTTGCAGTTTGAAATTGAAAAAGGATTTAAACTCAAACTTTTGGGATTTTAAAATTACTTTCAAGTTTTGAATAAAAGATGAAAATCTCCAAAAATAAAAGTTGTTCCATTTTTCAAGATCTACAACTTTCATTTAGAAAGTTTTTCATGAAACCGAATAATTTTTGAATTAAAGTTTAAAAATCAAAAAGAGGATATTTTCCAATTTAAAGAACTTTTGAAATTACTTCAAATTTTATTCAAAAACTTGAAAAACTTTATTTACCAAACTTGTAGAGCTCAAAGAGATGCACAAACTGTATTTTTGAAGTTTTCCCAAATTTTGAATATTTTGAGCATAATTTGAAAAGGGGCAAAGAACCTTTTGAAATTTAGGATTTTGAAAAGGATTTTCAAATTGATTCTTTGGGCAATTAATTAATGGTATTGTGGTACTTTTCAAACCCAACCAATAGCACATTTTCAAAGTACAAAGTTCATACTTGGAAATGGTGCCAATGGTTAGTAACTTTTATTTAGAAAATTGGTTATGGTTAGCTCGTAAATTGAAAATGAAATTGAAATTCCAACACTTAAACCAATTATGGAAAGAGTTGGCATTTGAATTCCAAATTCAATTTTTGTTCTTTCTTTACATCATTTGACTTGTAAAACATGTTTGGAAAGTTAAACTTAGTTAGCCAAACACTTAATCACCCCAAGGTTGATTTTATGTTCATAACTTTTATAAACTTAATCAAACATGTAATGGAAATTTAAGTGCTTTTTCACTCCATTTCCATTAGCAAGCATAGCAAACTATATTAATGAACATTAAGAAGAATTAACATCTCAAAGCATGCTTAGCATACAAGACAAAGCATCACTTATGGAAGAATCATTAACACCATGAAATGCACTAATGCATGTCTTTTCTTGGTGGTTAACTTAATGATGCATATGATTATATGCTAATGGCATTATCATTGAATTAATAAATATGATGCTTAATGCGTAATCTGGTGACATGGTGGGGTTTAGGTTAACGTAACACCAGGGGTGTTACAACGAACCTACCTTACTGTGATTTGAGTAAGGTGACAATTCAGTCCATGGATGGCAGTGTGAATCTGTGTTCATGGAGCTGGCGGTGTGAAGCCGTGTTTGAGGAGATGGTGGTGTGAAGCCGCTAAGAAGGGGTGTCGGTGTGAAGCTGACAACCATGCAGTGTGATGCTGCTATGTTGGTGTAAAACCAATAACAAAGAATGGTGTGATGCCAAGTGCTTGGTGACAAAGCGAGTGTGAGGCTGCTAGAAGATGGTGATAGTGCTTTGCGAGGGCCCTATTAGATGAGGTGGTGTGAAGCCATGTTAGTAAGGGTGGTGTGATGCTACCAAAAGGCCATGGTGTGAAGCTACGGCAAAGCTATGATGGCATGAGGCTGCTAAGATGAGGTGTAGGCGATCTACATCGAAGAATTGGTATGACAAGATTAGGGGGGTGATTGTTAGGACTAATCTTGTCATATAGGTATATTAGTGTTGATTATAAAGTGTAGTATGGATGAGGGAGCTCCATGAAGTTTCTAGTACTAGCTTGTTGCTAGTGGAGCTATGCAATTTAGAGTTTGCTACTAGCTAATAGACAGCAGTAGGACAGCTAGTAATTAGTATCCAATTGTGATTTTACTAAGTGGACAGCTGCTGCACAGCTGTTAGAAAACAGTAGGACGGTTTGTAACCGGCTTAGGTGATGCTATAAATATGTACCCATATGTTAGCAATCAGCAATAGAAAGCTATGTAGTTCTTGGTTGTGAAGACCAAGTGAGTTATAACCTTATAGTGTGAAGCTATAAAGTATTTAGATTTGTGTTCTCATATTCTTGTGTGAATCAAGATAGAGTGCAAGTGAGGAATTGAGTGATTCAGTTCCAATAGCAGCAAAAGAGAGAAACAAAGTGATTTTGTTTCCAACAATTTGGTAGGCAAAATTTGGTGCATCAGCCAGCTGCACAAAAAATGTCATGTGTCAGATAATTAATTACGCGAGGTATGAACAATGTAATCTGAAGATAACACTAGCAAAGAACACCCATCTTGTAGAGATAATACCTCACTCTCTGAATTAATGATAAGAGTTTCAAGATTTGGCATACTGGATGGCAGCTTGACACGAGCATCACCGATGAAGTTAAAATAATCAATGGCTAGTTTCTTCACTTGCAATGTTTCCACATGTGGAAAGTTCAACCTCTGTCCGCTAAGGCAAAGACTAGAGAGATTTGGAGCTTTGCTTTCTATCCCTTGAAGTCTATAGCAACTAGAAACGCTAAGGCTGCTGAGCCGCTGTAGGGAACAAGGTATCTTTAGGCAAATAATCTCCGCACAGCATTCCAGCTCTAGTTGTTCCAAAGCAAGAGAGTTGCAAAGAAGGCAGTCTAACTCATCCCATGTAATGTTCACATGGGACAGATGCAGCCTTGTTAGGCTTCCCAAGGGGCCAAGTTCAACTGTCGGATGGAGGGCAGCACAACGAAGTTTAAGGCACTGAAGTGAGTTTCAAACCCCATCAGATAATAGTGAGCATGGGAAGTTGTATTGTTTTTCTGTTCTAAGCAACAAGAGGGTGAGTTCTTCAATCCCTGGCTTAAGAACAATCTGAAGCCAACTATCAAAATAACGAGAACCACCATCAAAATCAGACATGTAACTGTAGTCAAGATTGAACGTTTTCAAGCTAATCCCTGAGTGCTTTTTAAGAATGCGAGCAATTTTGTGATGGAATTTTTCTCCACGCCCATTTATCTTCAAGCCAACCGTATCCTTATTGAAGATGAGATTTGGATGACATCTCCAGGAATGTAAAAAGGCACGAGATGCACAAGCAGCACGAGCAGCATCATGCATTGGCATCAAGCAATGTATGTGAAACAATATTTCCTGCAGAAGCATTGGATAAAACATCAACATTGAGATTGTAAAGCCATTATTTGAATTGATTGAAAGTAAAAGCACATGGACCATCACTGCAACCCAGGTGCATTGAGTTATATAGGTACATAGTGTGAAGGAGCATAACCATAGGCAAACTAAGTAATGCAACACAGTTGTTAATAGCTAGACCACTAACTCAGTAGAACCCAATCCACCCAACAGCCCATGAAAGCAAACCCCATACCCCACTCCTATTTAATGTTTTGCTGATACTCCACATATCTGTATCGACCGCGTATCTGATACAGGATAAGTGGACATCCGTGCAGTATAGAATATACGAACTAATGACCATGAACTTGGTTGCAGCACAACACTAGCGACATAGACACATAGCACAATTAATAATCCTTGAGTTCATGGCCTAGTTTGACTTATACAAAACTAACCTCTGGCCATCATTTTTCCCACTATAATAGTTCAGTATTCAGTAATACTCCTAGTTGGGAATCATAAAAGGTTAGCGGGCTTTTAAATAAGAATATAATCATACCAATTCTGAGGACATTGCTCACATGTTATAAGACTAATTGGAGGTCAAACTGTGAATTTGGACAGGCAAAGCACACCTTATATGAATGAACAGTGGGAGTAAGAATTGCTAAAAACAACCCATTATATAACAGAAGAAGAACAGATGCAATTATAAATAAATTGTCAAATTCGTCATTAGCTCAGTAGGAGTGTATGATGTGACCAAATAGCAGCAGAATTCTCTGTTTATAAATCATGTAGTACGCAGGTATCCTTGCATTGTCGAAATAGTCAGACCGAGGACTCAATCTATAAAGCTGCATCATCAGAGCTAAAAGGCATCAGTACTACCTCAGGAAGGTCTGGGATTGAACTCATTATTTTACCAGCTCGAGATATTCCATCGCCATCTTGCTGACAGGGTGATCCCTTCCTTTTACCCATTGAGGTAACAAGTCTACCTGCAGCAGGAAAAAAAAAGATGGTAATGGTAGCCCAGACCGACACATGAACAAATATCAGGGGTGTAAAACAAGCAGAAAAGGCACACAAGTCAGCCTGGTAATGGGTCGTGATCCAGCCCTAATCCTAACCCAGTCCTAAATATTTCAGCCGTGGCTTGATCCTAATCCAAACGAGTCCAAATCGATGCAATCTGATCCAGGTCCATTCATTTTAGAAGTGCGCCCTGCTCTAATCCTGCCCCTTTTTAAAATCCTTTGGGCTCGATCCTTTTATATAGTTCAGGCCCGATCGTTGCTGTGGCATGTGAATTTGCCTATACGTGTTGGGACCGGGTGACATGTTCCACCAGGATGACCACAACAATACGTTACTAGCTAGAGTATATATATAGTGTAGTAAAATACTTCACTTTATACGTGAGCCCTGATCAAATTAGGAGCCCTGATCACTAGTTTGATCAGTGAGCCCTCATCAAATTAGAAAAAATACATGCAGCTAAAGAAAACATTGAACCCTGATCATATCTTTCATGTTGCCAAGGCAGCCAACAGTCTGAAACTCTTAACTCTGAAACATAAGGTTCAGATCAGCTTTGCACAAGAAGATACTAGTGTTACATGAAATGATCCAATATCATGACCACACAGCCAAAACTCATAGAAATCATAGTCCAATCTAATAGTCATCATGTTTACTAGAATAAGTACATGTTCCGAACAAAAAAACTACAGACATAAATTAGGCCTTGTGATGAAGGATCCCTCTACAGCAGCAGAGCAGATTCTTCAATAGTACTGCAAGTGCAAGGAAAAAAAATCAGAGAAGAGGGGCAAGCAAACATAGTCAGAACAACAGCTAGTGAAGATCACTTATGTGTTGCATATTCTGGTGAAGATAAAACTATGAATAAATATTGACTTCGAGATGTCAGAATTGCCAAGCAAAATTGATTCAGATCTTTTGTTGTTCCCATCAAGATCAAGTACAATCAAATGACATTTCACCAACACTCATTTTTGACTTGGACAATTACTAAATGGTATTCCCGTAGATCAATTTTAGCTAAGTACTTGGGAAAAGGTCATGGCCATATACTAGGAATATTTCAAGCAAGGTATTACAGCCCTGTATATGGCACTCCCTCTCCACCTACATCGTGGTTGAGTACATGAATCATCCTTGTAAGGGCCCACTTGGCAATTTAGGAAAATTATCTTCAGAGGAATATCATTGCTGACTACTGAAGCAATTAAAAAAAATCAATTTATCAATGTAATATGTTGTCAGGTAATATATACAATATAAATAAGGCACACATTTTTTTTTAATAGAATAATAATGATAAGTGTTCGCAAAAAACCAAAATAATTAGAAAAATAACCATGTAAGACAAGCTAATACATCCTGCAGATAAGTGTTCCTACAGATTCAGAATGGAGTACTGCATGCAACGGAGATGGGACTGATCAAGCGAACAAGAACAGAGTATATGCAATCGACCATATGAGTCATTAATGCGGCAGTATATTTCAACAGAACTTGTCCAGTTAATTTGCAGAATCTAGCAAGGCATGCAAACATAAATGCAAAGAAGCAGCATACGGGGTATTAACCGACATGGCCAGGAATGGCTTGGGATTCGTTTCAATTTTAAAAACAAAAATAACACTTTCTTTAAAACAAGGAAACCCTTTGGGCATAACAAATTCGAATAGGCATGCTATCGTGATCACTGAGCCTATCAAACCAATAAATAAATGAAACCCTCTTATAAATAATTAAAGTCGTCTAAAACAATACCTATGGATGAAGCTATGGAAGAATCCAAGAACAAACCTGATACTAAGATCTATCAGATCGGCCACTGTGACCAGAATCGAAGAAGAGTACATACGTTTCGCATTGAACCTAGAGCGAATCGAAGGTGAACCGAGGAAGAGAACGGGATGGGGAGGGGACCTTGGGTTGGTGATGTTCTGGTTCTTGCGGATCTCCTCGACGCAAGGAGCGACTCCGAGCCACCTCCGTGCGGGCCACGATGCGACGCCGGTCAGGGTGGCTCGGCGAGGAGGCGATGCGGGCGCCCCTGCCCTGGTGGCCGGCGGTGCTGCGGGCGACGCCAGGCCGACGAGGACCTAATCAGGATCCGCCGGCCGACCCTCAACCAGGATCCGCACAACAGACTCGCCATACCCATCTACGAAATAATCCAATCCAAATTGGGTTTAAAGAGCCAGACGAGCTGGGCCGCTCAGCTCAGGCATGGCTGGCTGCCAAGCGGCACCGCGCGGCGCACGCCTCCTGTTGGGTGTTGGCCGTTGACGGCTTGACGCTAGGGGCAGAGGACGGACGGCTGGGATGGTCCTGGGTGGCTGATCGGACGCCATGGACAACCTGGGATGCCAAACGGGAGGACCGGGTCGACGCGGCTTGCCCGCGGAGTCCAACGGCGCCGCAGCGTCACTCCGCGCCGCCGTGCCCTGTGCCCACCGTGTCGGGCATGGACAAGGCCTCTCTCTCCTCGCGGATGCCACGAAGTACATTGCCGAACTCCACGCCCGCGCGGCGCAGCTAGATTTAGAGGCGA
Source organism: Chrysopogon serrulatus (assembly GCA_015844335.1). NCBI lineage: Eukaryota > Viridiplantae > Streptophyta > Magnoliopsida > Poales > Poaceae > Chrysopogon > Chrysopogon serrulatus. The sequence continues at coordinate 76,191 of JADLZL010002028.1, forward strand.
GGCTCGTCGCCGTGCGAAGTGCCGCCGCCGCCGACGGCGAACTATACGTTCGGAAGGTGGGGCGGGACACGACCGTGGTGCGCGTGACGAGCGGCACGTTGCTTATGGTTATGGGTGCGCTCCGGTCACTGGAGCTGTCCGTAGGTACAGCACGCGTGCGTGTCAACGACGTCGGCAAAAGCGATGCGGCGGAAAACGGGCCGCCACACATGCCCGCGTAGAGGCAAACGGCGTATGCGGACGCGGTGGCTGCCCGCAGCCGCGCCGTTTGCAATCTCGTCACTTCGTCAGTCAAAAGGTCGTCACTTCATCAGTGACCAGATTGTCTGTTGCACTTGCACTGCATCAGTGACAAGCAATACTAAGGCCTTGTTTAGATGGGGAGAGGAGAGAGATTGAAAAGTCGCATGAAGACTTCGTTTTTATTTGGTAAATATTGTCCAATCATGGCCCAACTAGGCTCAAAAGATTCGTCTCGTGATTTACAACCCAACTATGCAATTAGTTATTTTTTTATTTATATTTAATGCTCTTTACATGCGGCAAACAATTTGTGAGAGGAGAGAGATTGAAAAGTCCGCAGAAGCATTTCGTTTGTTTGTGGTAAATATTGTCCAATCGTGGCCCAACTAGGCTCAAAAGATTCGTCTCGTGATTTACAACCAAACTGTGCAATTAGTTATTTTTTTATTTATATTTAATGCTCTTTACATGCGGGTACAAATTGATGTGATGGAGAGAGAGTGTAAAAACTTGCAAATCTAATGTACATCTAAACAAGGTGTGCAACTGACAAATTAGTATTGCTCGCCACTTCGTCAGTCAAAAGCTCGTCTACTCCCTCGGACAGACTGATGAACTGCAAATCCGGTTGGGAACAGAATGGGGATCATTTAAATACAGCAAAGCAACTGGCCAGATGTAATCAAAATCTGGAATTCAGATTAGTTGTACAGAGCAAGTTTACAAACTCGATGCGGAGATGAGGATCTCTCCCTCTGCATGATGTTAAACTGACGACGTCACACCACATGAGGCCTCACAGGCTCACAGCAATGACTATCCGTTGAAGAATTCTCATCTTTGTTGCCAACTAATATCTTAGGTTCTCAATATCCTTTTTCTTTTCCGAGGAAATCAACATGCCATCATTTTTCTTCACTTTTTTCAGGGCCTTTTCCTGCAATGGCGCAAGGAATCGGATTAGATCACTATCAGGTGCACTATGATGCTGCTACAAGCATTATTCCAGATTTCAACTTGTAACTTATAAGAAAATTGCAACACACTAACAGTTAGCAGCAAGCATGCATGGAAGGCTTCAGATGTACAGCAAGCTGAAATCTGGAGTGTCGGCTATCTTTGACAAATTTACCAAACTTGTTGGTAGCATGTTCTACAACATTTTTTGTTATGGTTCTGTGAAATGATTCTTTCATCAAGCATGTCGACAGCAAGGAAGCATAAAAAAAAAGAACAGTGCTACTGTGGCTCATTCAAATTCCAGATAAACACAATCCAATACAGAATTTGCAATCATTGGGAATCTGCAGCACCACCGAATGGAAACTTCTGTACATAACAACTATCCAGATTCTAGCTATTCATAGTTGCACATTAGTTATTAGAACCAAGAAAACACACCACTGTTTTCTCTGCTATCCTTTTGGTCTTTGCTTTAGGTTGACCATCTTCACTATTCTGGTCATTTTGATTAGCCTGTGGTTGATAGTGTTTTTCACCCTACTCGTCTGAATCAAATGTGAATCCATCAAGGGTACCTAAACAGATGATAGATCTTTATTATTAGAGAATTGGACCACAACTTCATGAAAAGCCTGGCTGTTACTCATAGTTCACATTAAAAGACTGAAGCTACAACCACAAATGCAAATGCACCAGGAAATAGCTCAATCAAAGATCGATAGGAGCATGCTTACAATTCCAATCGACCTAACCTATCCCAACTCCCAAGCACACCTATCCCAAGAACTAAAGCAGAAAATTAAGAACCTCTGTGGAACTCCTAACCCCTAATCCTGACTCGCCTCTGCCGGGAAGCGGAACTCCTAATCCTGACTCTCCTCTGCCGGGAAGTAGACGGTAGTATCCATCAGCCGTTTCATCGTTTCCTCAATCACACAGAGCTTCTCAATGAACCAGTCTTGGGGCAGATGGCACTTGACAGCCTCCATCAAAAGCTCCTGAACCCTCTCACAGAGCTCAGCCGCCTCGCCTGGGAAGTTGAAAGCTGCCGCGGAAGGCACTCCAACCGCTCTCTCCTTAAACTCACGAACCCATTCATTGAACGCCACCACGTAGCCCATGTTCTCAGCCAGATCTTGGCGGGGGAGGGTGGAGAAGATAGCAAGGTGTGTCTCCAGGGCGGTGTTGAGAAGGTGATAGGAGCCACCGACATTGTTGAGGCCGCGAAGGTCATCCTCGAACACATTCCACGAGTTCTGCCCCTTCTGGGTGCAGAGAAGCATGTGGAGCGCCATGGCGTGCTTAGGGGAGAGTGACCGCACCTTGACACGAGAACCAGAGACGAGGCAGAGCGAGAGATTGTGAGCCGCTCGCAGTCCCCAGATCTCAATCGCGACGGGAGAGGGAACCAGCTCCGCCACGCCCACGGCCACGGGGATCACCGCCGCCTCGGGGATCGCCGCCGCGCCCGCGGTGATTGCCGCCTCGTCCGCCGCGATAGCCTCCGCCTTCTCCTTCCTCTTCTTGTGAGCCTTGAGAACCTTCTCCTCCTTGGCTCTCATCTTCTCCAGCGTGACGGGGAAGTCCACGGTGCAGTTCATCAGGGTCAGGAGGCCTTTCTCGATCTGATTGAGTCGGGTGCGGAACCATTCCTGATCTCGCCTGCCGTTGAGGCCCCGCACCACCACCTTGCGTGCGAGCTTGGAGATGTTCCTCGCCTCCGCGAAGAACTTGGGGGCGCCGACGGAAGGAACATGGGCAGCAGCGTCCTCGAAAAGGAGGCTCCACTCCTTGAACGCGAGCAGGTACCCGCGGTTCTCGGTGGAGGCGAGGTTGTCCGCGACGACGGGGTGGTGCGCAGCGATGGCGGTGCCGACGAGGAGGTAGGACAATGCAAGGGCTTCGAGGGCCTTCAGGTCTTCACGGAGTACCACCCAACGGCTCTGTACCCTCTGCCGCTCCAGGAGGAGGATGAGAGCGCACGCGTCCTTGGCCTTGACGGAGCACACCTTGACCAGGGCACCCGGGGCGAGCTTAACGACGAGGATTTGGGCCTCCCGTAGGCCGTAGATGCGGATGGGGGCCGGCGACCGGACGATCTCCTTCACCTCCGCCGCCGCCGCGATCGCCTCCGCCGTGATCGCCTCCGCCGCCGCGGCCTTGGCACCCGGGATCGCCACCTTCTTCTTCCCCATCTCTCGCCTCCCCCCTCGGGCCTCGGCTAGCAGGAGGGCAGTGGGACAGCGGTCGCCCCCACGGGTGGATAACTGGATTTGATTTGCCTTTTTCGAATTGATTGATTGAGATATAAAAAATGCTTCGCTTCGATGTGATACAACTTTTATAGCGGCCAGAGGGGAGGGCGCTCGTCACGCCAGGAGAGGGATGCCAGAGTGGAGGGGGTGTGGGCCCTGCATCTACTGGCTCTGGCTGGTTTCCGTGCGACGCACGGATCCTCTATCCTGCTCCTGCTGCGCTTCCTTGCACCGCACGGATCCTTTCCTCTCTCATGTACAGGTGGGGGCTAGGGTAGCCGACCCCACCTACCAGTGGCATAGTACCAGTACCCTTCTCTTCCTCTCCGTCGCGTCTCAGACCAAGCACGCTGAGGAGAGAGGGCTACGTTTGGCGCAGTGAAATATTGAAAAAAAAAAAAAAAAAAAAAAACACAGGTGGGTTTCGAAACCCCCCTCTTCCTCTCGAGAATTTTCCTTTGTGCAGTGTATCCAAGTGTATCCTTATTTATTTACTACCCATCTTATCTTACTGTATGTGCACACGCCTATTGAGATTCAAATAAAAAATATAGACTAATAATTAAGGTCATAATTTTTAACTATTATAATACAAGCTTTATATAATTAGAATTATTATAAATAAATATAAATTTATATACATAAATATATAATATAGAGTAAATGAATTGTCAAAGTATAGTCTAGAAAATCGTACTATTCTAACTCACGCTAGATAAAATGGAGGAGGGGGCCGCTAAGACTCGAATGTCTGAATTGACACTCGTGTCCAGACATATCCCTTGCATGACTATCTCGCACGGTCGGCCGCAGCCACGTACATTATTGTTTGGCCCTTGGATACGCCCATGAGATCCCATCCTTACCGCGCCCGCGGCATCCCATCCCCATCGCTCCTTTATCCACAGCCTCCATCTTCTCCATCGGCCCATACAACAGAAAGAAGCAGGCTTACATCAACCAGCCTTCTCTGTGTCTCCAGGTGGCCACCGCGCCTCTCACACCCCCATGAGAGCCCAACCTCCACCTACCGCTTTCTATGGTCGTCCGTCACAGTAGATCAGCAGTCGCCACATTGCTCAAGCAATAGCACAGTCACTAAGGGCTTAGGTTTCCTCCATGCCTACATTCAAATCTACCTTTGCAATACTCAGACTAAACATGATTGCAACATATGTCGTAGAGACATGAAACATCTGGAACATATGCAACATCCATATCTACTTTTCAACACTTAAATGAAACAATTGCAATATACGTCTGAAATAGATAAAACATTTAGAACTAACATTTTTAATCGCAGGCTATAAAATTTAGAGGGAGCTTGACCAAAACACTACTTCGGGCGCTATAGCGCGTTATTTTGACGCTATTCGGTGCTATAGTGAGCTAATGAGCATTGTGGTAGCTGCTTCTAAACGCTATAGCGTGCTATTTTTTTGGTTGTTTAGAACATACACTTGCATGCAACATACTACGTGTATAGCAACTGCAACAATTGCAACATCCAGATCTACTTTTGCAACATCTAAAACACTATCATGCGTTTACAACATGCACTTTTAGCACAGCATCTTCTTGCTGCTCGGGCGAATGGAGGCTCGTCGACGTGTGGAGGTTACTAGTGTAGAGTTTGTCCGTGACGCGGAGCATAGAGGGAAACGTGAGGTTGGCACGATGGACAACGCAGAGGGCGGGTGATGATCGGCAGGTGCCCGGACATGGTTGTGAGGACCGCGGCGCAGCAGCAGTGAGCCAGTGATGATGCAGAAGCCATCCTGATAAACTATTTAGATATACAAATCTGAACGTTTGCATTAATTTTTCAAGATGAACTAAATAAAAAATAATAAAAACTATAAAGTTAGGATAGAAGGAAATATTGCCGATTCAACCGGTAAGTGGTGCTTCTGGCCAGTTCAGTCAGCGACAATATATATTACAGTTTTGCAATTTTTTTTTGGCTTGGATCTTTCTGCAAAAAGAAAAAAATAATTTTACAAATATATAAAAAGAGAAAAATCACATTTTCCTCGCCTGAACCACGTTCATACACGTTGAAACGTTTTTTTTATTGAAGCGAAAATACGTTGAAACAGGTGCTTTTCCTCCTTTGTCCGAACTGCCGAATTGGGTGGGCCCTTATTGGGTTACCATTTTACTAGGTAGGCTTGAAAGCTGGCGATCAGACTTTTGTTAGAAAAAATCTACTTTTTCTCATCTAACTTTTATAAAAGTATATTTTTTCTATAAACTCTAAAATCAGACAAACGGCCTCTCAACTTTTCAAATCGTATGTTTTACCTTCTCGAAGCAGTTTTGAAGTAGTAACGGTGGTTTTATTTTTTCTTTTTATTTATTGTGGTTGAATCAGACGAAAAAAAAAAAAAAACAACCATTATTAAGCAAAACCGCTAAAACTGTAGCAAGACTACCTTCAAAACTGTTCTAGAAAGATAAAATATACAATTTGAAAAGTTAAAAGAGATTATTCATCCAGTTTTAAAATTCAGAAAGAAAAAACAAGCTTTCGCTGCCAGCGTTTCCCACGGCCCTGATACAGGGTGGTGATCGTTGGCCTATCTGGGCCTGGATTTGGGCTCTAAACAAGCAACTAAACCGGCTGAAAGTGACTTCCTAGATCGACCAAAACGAGCCCATATTCCTGCGCCCTCTCTTTGGCATCACTATGCTTCTGTTTCGTTTCTTTCTCCCGGATTTCCTCCCTCGTAGCGGCGGCGTAGGTATCCTCGCCCGGGCGGTGGCGGTCCCGGCGCCGCCGCATCTTCTTCCGATCCGAATCGAAGTTGAGTTCAAAGCCCAGACACGAAATCCGACGCACGGGAGGACGGAACCGCAGTAATTTCTCAGCGAGATCCGCGGGGAGGGATTGTCTACTCCAACGTCCGGCCATGGGGCTACTGGCACTGCAGCGGCTCATGTTCCTGCAGCGCGACCGGCAGCGGCGCCAACGACAAACCCGAGCCCCAATCCTGAGTAAAGGTCCTCACTATGCACTCGCCGGCATCTCATCATCTCTAAGAGTTAGAACTTATTTTTTTAAGTCTGCTGTGTCTGCTAACTGATTCGTTCTGAAATTATGTGAGCCGGCTACCGAACTTTGGTATTACCCTACTATGAGCTTAAATTCTGAGATCAGCATTCTGTTTCAGTTAGTTATTAGATCCCAACCGAGCAAATTTTAATACCCTATCTGCATCTGGTGGGCTGCAGATGGATCGATTGCTGCTTCATCAGTGGGTAAAAGGAAGGGCTCTTCCTTTCAACAAGATGCTCATGGTCATTCTAAAGCTGCCAAAAGAAGGAGACACTCAATCCCAGCCCTTCCGGAGGTATTTTAGCTAACATTAAATTTGGCTGATGGAAGGCTGATATTGCAAGCATAATATCACCATTACTGTTCTAGCCACACAAATTCTTTGGACTATGTTAGCTAAATGTTACTCCTACCTATATGTAAAGATTTCTGTTAAAGATTATGTGAGCCTTAGATCCTCTGTTTCTGTTAAAGATTTGGGAAATTTCTGGAATCACACACCTTTGTTCTCCTATTTCTTTTAGGTATATAAACACACATGCTGACATAGATTGCAGTCTCTAGGATTATGGGCTTAATCACTCTCCTATTTGTGAGCTCCACTTTCAGATTCTGGGGGATATGTTGGACTATATTTAAATCGCTTACTTTTCCATGATGTTTTTTTTATTTGTATGATCCTTTTGGATCTGTTATCTATTTTAGTTACAAAGTTTAATGGCTGTCTTAACACTCTGAACAAACTAGTAGTGCTAAAAGGTAGTAATTCGGCCAGACCAATGGTATGCTTGTTCATACTCTATATAGGGAGTTTGAACCTTGTAAGTAAATATGGTATACTTCCGTACCCTTTCTTATTTGGTCCTATACATGCTACTGATATGGTTAAACATCAATGGAATTTGGATGATACCAATGCACATGAACCAATGTTGTTGACTACTCTGTGGTCTAATGCAAATAGGATTATATTTCGTAGTATATAATTAGTACTAGCTGTTATGAACTCGCCTTTCCTCTGAGAAAGCCAAAAGTACATTCATTAGGGAAACGTCTATGCAGGGATCAATTTATCACCATGTTTACGTTCCACTTGTATAATACAATGCACCTGCAGAATTATCTGAGGTTCAATACTAGTGCCATGTTGATCTGTTATTTTTCTTTCTCTGATACGTAATCATTTGGCATATCTCTATGTTTATCTTTTGTCCCGTGCATGTACATGAAGGACATTTTGCACCATATACATTCCCTATTGCCACTGCGTGATGCTGCCCGTGCTGCTTGCTCGTCTCGTGCCTTTTTACGTTCCTGGAGGTGTCATCCCAATCTCACCTTGAATAGGCATATCCTTGGCTCAAATGCAAATGCACCTCGAGAGAATTCCAGCTATGTAATTGACAACATCCTGAGGAACCACTCAGGCAGCCACATTAAGATACTCAAGCTTCAGTTATATGGTATTTGTGATTCCGACCAGTATCTGGACAGTTGGCTTCAGGTTGCTGTTAAACCTGGGATTGAAGAACTCACCATTGGGCCATATCATAGTAGTTTCAGAAAAGAAAAGAATGTCCCATGCACAGTATTATCTGATGGGGTCCGAAACTCAATCCGGTGTCTTCAACTTTCATTCTGTGCCTTCCATCCCACAGCTGATCTTGGCCCATTGAGAAGCCTAACAAGTTTGTGCCTGGAGTCTGTGCATATTTTGGATGATGAGTTTGAGTGCTTTCTTTCTAACTCCCCTGCTTTAGAGCGGTTAAACGTCAAAAATTGCTCAGAGATAATGTGCATGAGGATACCTTGCGTGCTGCAGCAGCTTCAACGCTTAAATGTTTCTTCTTGCTTGAATCTGCGAGTGCTAGAGAGCAAAGCTCAAAATCTATCCAGCTTTAGTTTATATCCAGGACGGAACGTAAAAGTCTCACTTGGAGAAACATTGCAATTGAAGAACTTTGGCATGTGCCGTTCAAACCTCATATGTTATGCCCGTGCCGAATTTCCATCCAATATGCCAAAACTCGAGTTTCTTTCCATCAGTTCGGGTTCTGAGGTATACTTCTCCCAAAACTTTAGTTGTAGAGTAGGAATGCGTGCGTACACATTCGTCATTATACCTTTGTATATATAATTAATCTGAAGACATCTCTATGTTGCAGAGGGTCGATACACCTATGCTGCCTAGCAAATTCCTCTTCCTCAAGGACTTGCGTATTTATCTGCGCTGGGCCTTTTGCTCGGGATATGATTATTTTTCTCTGGTTTCTTTCCTTGATGCTTCTCCTTGTTTGGAGAATTGGTTGTTGAATGTAAGGCACAGTTCATTCCATCCTGAAAAGATATAAAATCACCCTTGGAGGACCATTCTTTAAGTGTATTTTCTGTTGTCTCTTTCATCTTCAGGTATCCCAGGAAAAGATACAAAATGCATCGGTTTTTGATGGTTCATGGCAGTTGAGGCAGATTCCTGAACAGCACCATGGCTGCCTCAAGAGTGTGAAGTTCACAGGTTTCAATTCAGAGAAGGGCTTGGTTGAGCTAACATGTTACATTCTCAAGAATGCCAAGTCACTTGGTTGCCTTACACTGGATACCACTTATGGTGATCCCAAGTGTGATAACACATTATTGACTGGTGGCATGTGCGCTCCTATGAGTAAGGATTTTCTCATGGAAGCCCGTAGAGGGGCCGTTGCAATTAGAACATATATTGAGGATAAAGTTCCGTCTACTGTTAAGCTGACGGTGGTGGAGCACTGTACTCGGTGCCATGCTGATAACTTATCTGAATAGGATAGATTTGGATGAACCATGTTTTTCTTCCTTGGATTGCAAGCCATGTTCAATGTTTATGGTAGATTCACCATAGCTGTGTAATATTTCTATGGTGGATGAACGACCATGCTTTGTATCTTGTGTAACTGTACCCCTTCAATTTGATGCATCTTTTCCTTTTTTTGGAGATGAGCTGGGTTTTGTTTGTGGTGATAAGTTGGCATCCTCCGTGGATTCAGACCAATGTTTGAATGTTCATGCTTGTGGTCAACAAAAAAAAAACGGTGTTGTGGTTTGGTTGCTTAGGGCAAGTACATTGGTATCTTGGCATAGGTAGTTTGATGCAGTGCCACGTAATTGTGTGATGATTTAAGTGGTAACAAATAATATGTGTTCTTTTGAGTTGTCTCATAATAATTCTAGCCTCCTTAAGTTGTGCATATAAACAAAGGAATGTTTGTGAGTTGCATGACAACTACTTTACAATGGTGTATAAGTTGTCTTGTAGTTCTAAACTTTAGCTTATGTGATAGTTGCTTTCGTGAAACAACCATCTTTTTCTCTTACTTGCCTTTCTCTAATCCATGTCATAAAAATACAACATGGCCCTGCATAAGACAATAATGAGACGGAGATAAGCCTTTATGTTTTCTTATTAATGCTGGAACCTGAGAAGGCTTATTGCCTCAATTGGTAAAAGAAGGTGATCATGTTACAAGATGGTGATGATGATTCGATCTCAAGCTGCCAAAAAAAAAAATGAGAAGTTCAATCCGAGACGGACCTTCCTGAGGTACCAATCGGCGCCTTATTTAAATTCAAATACTGAAGATGCATGCAGGATTAGAAGAGTGATGGATGAGATTGAAACCCAAATTTTGGCAATGTGAGTAATGTGCTATTTTGAACTCTGGTCATCTTTTATGATGTTTATTTCCTTCCAAATAGAAAAAATACACATTTTCCTATGCTTGCCATATGCTACATGGAAGTATTTTGTATTGTTATCACCTACTCCCTCCATCTCAAATTATAAGATATTCCAAGAATCTTAGAGAGTTAAAGTTTTTTAAATTTGACCACATTTATATAATAAAATAATAACACTTATGACACCAACTAAGTATCACTAGATTTTTTTCATTAGTTATATTTTCATTGTATACCTATGTGATGTCATAAATCTTTGTGGTATTTTTCTATAATTTTGGTCAAACTTAAAAAAGTTTAACTTCAAAATTCTTGGAATGTCTTATAATTTGGGATGGAGGGAGTACTAATTAGGTTTTTAGCTTTTGATCTCTGGAAGCTATTTCTTCTTCTTTTCTCTTAGCGAGAGATTATCTCTCTTAGATATTATAGCAAGTCAAGTTCGTTTTGGAGAAAGAGTTGAAATTTCTATCTTTTATATAATGCATGCATCTACCATAAATTGAATAGCTTCCTTTTCTTTATTTCTTCATTTAATATTCTTTGCCCACCCTCTCAAAATTTTTCCTTCAATGTTCTTTGCCCACCCTCTCAAATTTTTTTTCTTTAATATTCTTTGCCCACCCTCTCAAATATTGCTGGTTACGCTGTATTTAATTTTATACTGTTCTTTTTTTGCATAGAACTAGCATCCCTAATATTCTAAACTTCTGCTACTTGTTTGTAGAACACTTCTAAGCATCAAGCACTGAGCAACCTTAATTGAAGATGTCAAAACCAAGGCCTGGGCCAACATTGTAACTAGGTGTCGTAAAGTGCTGTACCAGCTCATCCGCGCAACAGGGCAGCCTGGCAGGAGGCTGCGCCGTCAAATCTTCTCAAATCATCAAGCACTGAGCAATCTCAAGAGCATTCTTCTTGATCAGCATGGCAATGATGATGAAACTGCTGACCACCAAGAACTGCAACTGAGAGCTATGGAGATCCTCACAGAACTGGCATTCAATTTGTCTGTCAACCTCAGCGAGGAAGCAAAGAAACTGCTCTTTACAAAGTTGTTGTAGCTCTTCCTGCTTGCTAATGGAGATGATAAAGAAGAATCTGTCGCCATCGCTAAGAGGGCACTGGTGTCCCTGTCAACTAACAGTGAAAGTAACTCTGCCCTCATTGTCATGACCACACAAGACGACATTATTGGTGGTCTCACTGAAATACTTGATGATGATAACATCACACGGAGAACAATAGCAGTAGAGATCATGGCGAACCTGTGTGCTCCCTATAATGTGGATAATACTATGAAGGAAATACTGCTGCCAAAGGATGCACAGAGGTGAATCCAAACTTCGATAAAAGAATTGGGTGTCTTCTTTAATTGTTCATTTATGCCTATTGCTCAAGATTTACTTTTGGGTGATTCAACTGATCTACTTTTTCTTGTATTCTTTATTGTAGTTTTTTTGGGAATCAACTCACATTACATGTCTAGCAATAATTGGCAGCAAGAGTAGAATCAATGCTCTTGCTTCACCTTCACGTCACCTAGACTAGAATTTCTGACCCTATGAGGCCTAGAAATTTCAAGCTTGACTGGAAATTTTGGTCCTATTATCCACCACATCCTTTATATTTCTATAGACAGTGTAGCAAGTCAAGTTTATATTTGGAGTAAGAGTTGAAATTTCTACCTTTTGTCTAACACATCTACCATAAATTGAATAGCTTCCTTTTCTTTTATTTATTCCTTTCCTTTGGTAATATTCTTTGCCTGCCCATCTCAAATATTATTATTGGGTGCGCTGTATTTTATACCGTCTTTTTTTGCATATATAGAACTAGCACCCCTATTCTCATATTTCAAAACTTCTGCTACTTGTTTGTAAAACCCTTCTAAGAACCATATTAATTCAATTTGGAGAGGCTGTTGGTTACCTTTATAGGAGGAGTTCCGTCCCTATATCACCTACATAAATTCCTGAATTCAACTTGCACAAAATACCATGTAAATCCCTTTTTTTTTACTTAATACCATGCAAAATCCTTATGATTCACTGGTTATGCTGAAAATTTCATACCAAGAAGCTACCACCATTCAACATGCAACTTGGATCGACGCCTTGAGAATTGAGAAGTTGATATATATCAAACGAAAAGGGGCAAAAAAAAAAACTAAAAAAAAGGAAGAAGAATTTGGGCCTAGTTCTTCCTCTTTTCGCCCCTTTTCACATCGGCCTCGTTCGTTTCATTCCTGGGCCGCGCGCTGTGCTGGGCCTGAGCGGAGTTTCTGAGCAGTGGACTCTCTCTTTTGGACTTGCCTCTTGTGTGCTTTGCGGAGTTTCCCTGATTTATCCTTCGGGAGGAGCATCAGATCAGCCATTTTTTTTAAAATCTGTTGTGTCCATAGCCACAAACCTGCCGCCGCCGCCGCCGCTCGCTCAGATGCAAATCCTCCGTCCTATCCTACGTCTCCGACATCCTAATGTTGCCGCCCCAATTCACCGCTTTCCCTGCCCCTCGCGACCTCTCAGCTCTTCCATGGCATTTGCAATTGCAACTCCTTGCTGGTGGCCATCAGCGCACGGGCAAAGAATTTCTGCACACATGGTGTTTGGCAATCCACCTGTCCATCAGGTTTCTCGATTTCTTGCTGAACCTCGTAACATGGCCACCATCAGTCGAGTAAAAGACGACGATGGGTCTTGTAAATCATACATGGGGGCATCCGGGGCAGAAGAGGATCCACCTGATGGGGACAACAAGCATTCTTCTGACATCCAGGACATGAAAAACATGGACACCAGAGGCACAATCTTGGAGGTTATAGATCGAGATGAGACAAGTGATAAGGATGCTTGTAAGGTCACCAACTCAGAGGTTATATGTGTCAAACGTGATGCATCAGGGCAAATTGTGAAAGGAGAGCAAAGGAGCGCAACGGAAAATCACATGGGAGAAGTCGTTGCCAGGGAAGATGATGAAGAATACACTGTCAATAATATACTTGCAAAAAGTAGACACCGTGATGGTTCCATATACAGGGGTATGGACACATGGTGGAAAAGGGACTATCTTATTGGTGACCATAATGAGACAAGGTTGGAGGCAATGAAGTTATCAGATCCCACAAATTGTATTATTCGCAATGGAGCTTGCACGGAACATTTTCCTCGTCGCATGCTGCAAATTTTATCGTTGAAGTTGGTTAAAATTCCAGTGGATTGTGGATTAGCAGAGTTGTATGGATACATAGCAGTGCGGGATGATCTGGATCCATTGCTTAACTATGTCGTCAATTTTAGCAGAGATGATCCCATTGTTATGAAACAGGGTTCCCTCATCCACATGGCTGGCCCTAAGCGAGGGATTGACATGATGGACTTTACTCTGATCGAATATGACATGAGGATCAAGACAGGAAAAGAAGAAAAAGATGACATACAGCTGATTGATGGTGCATCACTCATAGGCCCTGCAGGCATATGGAATCAGCCATTTACAATGCGCATCCCTGGCGATTATGGCGCAGTTGATATAACATTGTCACGTCTTCGTTGTGCAGTTGAGGCGACTGTAGAGGTTCTCATATCTGAAGTGCAAAGCAGTTTTGATTTGTTGCTCAGTTGTTTAACTAGTGGGCTGAATGAGCGAATCTGGCTCTTTGATGGTGCAATCACTCAGCCACGTGGCTTGAAGAGGTCTGTGGTTGCTGTACGAAAGAATTATTTGATAGATCTGAAGCTCAAAATAGGCACACTGTCATCTATTTCTGGTCAACATTGTTGTTCCTTCAAGGCAAAAACTCATGGTCATGATACTCAAGAAATAAAGACTGCTCTTGCTTTAATCTCAGTGAAGGTGACTTGGTCGACCTTACCTTCTGGATTAGACTGATAACACTTCTGCTTCTGTAACGAGTGGGTTCGAGAGACCAGCAAGGCTTCCTAAACTTAGGTGTGGCAAACTTGGATTATGAACTATTGTAATAAGTTAGCCTTTGTACTTTTCTGATTATTCGATTTAGCGGGCAATGACCATGGATGATGCTCCTCTGTCACGACTGCAGATGACGCTCCTGAGTAAGCCCCTCCCTCTCTAAGTACTCGCCGGCATCTGATCTCTAAAAGATCAAATTTTTTTCTTAATCTGCTGTGTCTACTAACTGATCGTTCTGAAATTATCTGAGCCGGCTACCAAACTTGGTATTGCTCTGAGTCTGAGCTTAATAAATTGTGAGATCGGCATTCTGTTTCAGTAGGTTATTAGATCCCCAACCGAGCAACTTTTAGTACCCTATCTGCATCTGTTGGGTTGCAGATGGATTGATTGCTGCTTCATCAGTGGGTAAAAGGAAGGGCTCTTCCTGTCAACAAGATGCTCTGGTCATTCTAAAGCTGCCAAAAGAACGAGACGCTCAATCCCAGCCCTTCTGGAGGTATTTTTAGCTAACATCAAATTTGGCTGATGGAAGGTAGATAATGCAAGCATAATATCACCATGATTGATCTAGCCACACAAATTCTTTGGACTGTGTTGGCTAAATATTACTCCTACCTGTATATAAACACAGAACAGAAGAACAGAATCCTAGTGATGTAGTTATTCACAGTCCCGCACTCCTAAATTGTTAGCTTAGCTTTGCTTCAGCTTTCATCTCACAGGAAGCAAAATGATTCCATCTTTCATATAGTCTCATTAAAAAAAACTGCTGCATCTTTAAGTCCAACACATAGAACTGTCTGCTGTGAGCCTTAGATCCTCTGTTGTCTTGATGAGTAGATTTCTGTTAAAGATTTAGGAAATTTCTGGAATCACACACCTTTGTTCTCCTATTTTTTTAGGTATATACACATGCTGACATAGATTGTAGTCTCTAGGATTATGGGCTTAATCACTCTCCTCTTTGTGAGCTCTCCACTTTTCAGATACTGGGGGGATATGTCGGACTAAATTTAAATAGCATATTTTTACATGACTTTTTTTTTAATTTGTATGATCCTTTTGGATCTGTTATCTATTTTACTTACAAAGTTGAATGCCTATCTTAACACTATGAACAAACTAGTAGTGCTAAATAGTAATTTGGCCAGCCCAATGGTATGCTTGTTCATGGAGAGATATAGGGAATTTGAGCTTTGTTTAAGTAATATGGTATACTTCTGTACCCTTTCTTATTTAGGCAGCACAATTACCACATCTTTTCGTGTGTCTGTACTACTCTCCAATCAAGTAACTGACTCCTGGCCTGAACCACACGTCATCTAAACTGAATCTGGAGCGATCTCCAAGTGGCTGTTGTAGTATCATACAGACCGAACTCATTAACAGAAAGAGGCCAAGTCCTTCCCTTGCAGCCATCGCTTCAACCTCCTCCGCGTCCCTCACCACATGCATGCGTTTGCAACTTTGCATAGCTGTAATGATAAGCAATACGTAATCTGTTGCCCTTTAATGCATGACTTTAGAGGGGACAAATGAGATCGGTAAGAAACTGATGACGGACCATGCATTGCAGGTTTGTAGCCCGCGGGATTTTTGAGGACTGGGAGAGAAGTTTTGAGTATCTCTTCCTTTTGTTTGGAGATGTGCTTACTACTCAAGGCTAAGGTTTCCGAATTCTTGGACAATCGTATGATGATTAATAATTGGATAGGTGTTTCTTCAATAATAGTCGTAATGTGGCCGCTCGCGTTCATTGTTCCGTGCGTCGAGCTGATCATCCTGAACAAGCCTTGGCCTGCGCAGCGATCTCGTCACGGCGCATTGTGAAGCTGAATCATGGTAACGGGGATGATGATGATGGAACTGAAACTGATACCAGCATGGCAGACATGATGGCTGGCTGCACTGCAAATATTCTGTTCTCTTGTGATTTTCCAAGGCACCATGTTTGGGGAATTGTTATTTGCTGGAGAGGGGGGAGGGGGGGGGGGGGGTGGGGTTGGGTGGCGGGCAGGGGGCTCATCAGTCGTCGGCAACCTCCTTGTACTGAGCAACTGGCAGAGAAGTGGGGCGAGAAGACCATCCGCACGTACTTTTGTGATATCAGCGCGAAATGCAGGAAGGACCCTGTATCCATTACGGGCACCTGATCAAGTATGGCGCTCTGCCTTACTGGATTCTGAATCCCAGGAGGACTACCTGTATGATGCAAGGCTACTCAGCGCCTTCGTTAACAAGGGGGAAAATGTGAGCTGGGTGCTGCTTCCCTCAAGCCGCAAGATTCAAAGACTGATAGATTCAAAGACTGATAGATTCACCTATTCTAATTAAATATAAATATACGCCTATATTTCATCTACTACTGTACGATCTAATTAAATGATTGGCTCAGTCGTTTAAAAGCAGTACTACTACAGCAAAGCCCCACAGGGGATAGACGAAATTTCTGGTCAAGAAAGGGAGGAGGAAGAAGCGTTTTTATCCCTTGCTCAGGTGATATGTGATAAGCTGGACAGCGCATATTTGGATGGTGCAATTTCGAATGCCGTTCAGAATGAGAACAATGCAGGAAGCGAGGAGCAACGATGTGAAGCATTTGTTGATGCGCTCAAGACCATAATAGACCACTGCCATCCAACAACAGACAGTCTGAGAATTGTGAAGCTTTGCAGTCAGATTGCTAAATCAGTGATGCACTGCGAACAGTATATTGAAATCTTTAAAAACAAGGGATTGAAGAATTCACTTTCTGAAGCTTCGAAAACAATGTCTGGACCTGATTTCAGGCTCAAGGATTGCGTTAGGCCACTCTTTTCTAAAATTGAGAAGACTTGGTCAAAGATGTAATAGCCACTAAATTGTGACTTGGTCAGATATGTAGTATGCCACTAAATTGTGACCGGTAAACCCTTTGCACTATTCCTTGCTCCGGCACAAGCACAAGACACTATTGTATCTCTAGTTCTTTTTTCGGCAACATATTGTATCTCTAGTTGTCGCATGTATCAATGTATGTGCTTCGTTGCTATGTTTCATTTGTCGCTAATTTTTTAGAAACTATTGGACTGTTGTTTTCACACAAATTATATCCATTCTCTGAACAAGTGTTACCGTTTTTCTATATGTAATGTAAAGGTCATACCAAGTTTAGAGAGCTCCCGCTCTGTGCGGGGTCTAGGGAAAGGTATCAGTGGCAAGCCTTACTCTCGCCTGTGCAATGTAAGAAGATTGCGACTCGAACTCGGTCACAGGCAGTAAGACTACCGTTTGCACCAGGCCTAGCCTTCACTGTTTTTTGATACTCCCTCCGTCCCTAAAAAGAATGTCGTCATGGGATGCGTGCCACAAATTTGACTTGATTTATAGAAAACACGTGCAATATTTATATCTCCAAATAATTTTATTAAAAAACTAGATCCAAAGATCTTTCCGATGATACTAATTATGATACTAATCGATGATATTTATTATTTATTAAAATTGCCGACATTTGTGTCTCAGGAAGCGCAGCAACATTCTTTTAGGGACAGAGGGAGTATGTGCCTGAAATAATTATTTATTTTGGTATTAAAAGTTTTCATGATGTGCGAGATGGTTCCCAATCCAAACTATTTGGTTGTGGTGGCAATCCACCTTGCAATGTTTCAAAGACTTCTCTGATCAAGAAACTATTTTGTTTATCTTTATTTTTAAACGTTTGTTGAGCTATTTTTCATTTTTTGACTATGTTCGACATAAAAATAATAATAAAATGCAACTATGGTTATTTTGTAAGTCACCCTTTATTACTATTAAATTAAATAAACTTTTAAGTGCATGAGATGGTTGGCGGCATGTGTGGATATTAGAAGTATGAGGCCGCGCCGTTTTCGTGGCCTCTCAGCATGGCCACGATAGCCTGATTTGCTGGACCTGTCCGATATTATTTCTATGGCTCAGATCATTTTGTTTCTATTTGTTGTTTACCCACTGCCTTCATACCTTGCCGATCCATCGCTATCATTGAAACAACACCATTGATTTGTCGCTCTCATAGTGTCAGCATGATTTTGTTTTTGTCTCCTCTTCTTAAACGTTATCACCTTATCTTCACACTCCCGTCATATATATAGCTTACTTTTCTTTTTGTCCTCTTCTTGTAGGCGCATAGCTCATGTCTGTTTCTTATTTGCAGTATTCCTAAAGGATGCTCCACGGTTCTTGTGCCCTCAAAGCATGGCCATGATAGCTTTGATTTCTTTGGACCCGTCCGATATTATTTCTATGGCTCAGATCATTTTGTTTCTATTTGTTGTTTACCCACTGCCTCGTACCTTGCCGATCCATCGCTATCATTGAAACAACACCATTGAACCATCGATCGGTCGCTCTCATAGTGCAGCATCATTTTGTTTTTGTCTCCTCTTCTTAAACGTTATCACCTTGTCTTCACACTCCCGTCATATATGTAGCTTACTTTTCTTTTTGTTCTCTTCTTGTAGGCGCATAGCTCATGTCTGTTTCTTATTTGCGGTATTCCTAAAGGATGCTCCACGGTGCCCTCCCATTGCCTATATAATCATCACCTTGCAGCTGCTGCACGGTGCCCGCTCATCTGCCATTTCTTTCTTATCTTTTTAGAATACTGCCTACTCGAGACACTCGTCTAGCCCACTGAAAATTGAGCTAGAAAATATTCAGTCCCAGAATATCAAGTGAGATATAGTCAAACTCATGGTTCCATAAAGAATGTTAGAAAAAATAACACAGAAATAACTTTCATACATTTAGTTTAGTGAACCCCTCGTACCAAAAATAATGCAATTAAATTTACGGGCACGAAATAATCCCTCTATTTAAATTATGTTAGATCTTTTCCTTGGGAATCAGTTTAACAATAAATAAATTATGTCATCTTACCATACTTTCTGTTGCTTTTGAACTTGGTATCTTTATGTATGGTGATGATTTTATGCTTCCTATAGGTGATCCACCAATCATGTTTCATGGAGAGAGTCTCTGCTAGCAATCCGAGGTAGAGGCCGCTTTGGGGAGAAGGCTCCTCTTCCCACCCAGGTGCGCTCTCTTGTTGGTGCATTATATATTTGCTTGATGTGTGTAAATAGGAGATTTGCTATGAATATTGCATGAATTATTACACCATCAAAGATATGGCCAGCTACGTAATTACATGAGCTGGTGTCACATTCTGAACACTAGATATCAGCTTCTACGTACGGAAAAAATGGGCTTTTTAATGCACATGTAAATCTTTTGAAGCGACTTGCACTGATCTGCGCAACTTATGGTGATATCCTTCCACTTAGACCCTCTGCTCCAACCATGCATCCACCAGCCTCGTGTTGGACGAGTCATGTATATTGGACCTGATCCACCAGAAACTCGACGTGAAGAACTAGGTAGAGAGTTGTTCAATCTGTTGCAGGAGTACAGCCCAGTTGGCAATCCCATAATAAACTAAAAGGTACGTTTTCCCATCATGTATCATTTAGTTATTATTTCATCCTAATAAATCTCACTGACACCAACATGTTTCTTGCTCCCTTGTAGGAGATCCAGCAATGGGAACAATTAAATCCAAAGGGACCTTTACAAGGCCGAGATTATATCCTCTTCGTTGTTGTTAGCTTCACCATGCAAGTCGAATTTCCTATTTCTACTCAAGCAGACAAGTAGCCAACAACATTCTAGAGCCTACTATCCAAATTCCCACAGAAAATTTTGTACGATATAAGTAGGCACTAGAAGGCAGCGTATGCAGCGTTGTCTCCAATGTTGTGTTTATATTATTATATTATGCCAGGTTATGTAGCTGTTATTATCCTATGTAATAAACATGCATGTAGTGGACAGTCCTCTCCTCCTTACGTGCTTGCATTTGGTGGGCTCTTGCTTTGGACCATTTGTATACCACGAATGGCAATGTGAGGACCTATTTTTTTCTTCATATTGTTGTCACCTTTTATGTTTATGAGGCCTGCAGGCTGGAAATGTGCGAAGAGGCACGCATCATCGTCCACTCTTGCTAATATAATACTCCCTCCGTTCCACAAAACATGCAATTCTAGCATAGTAACATATTTTAGTTTATCACGTTTGACTAATTATAAATAAAAAACTATAAACTTTTATAATGTTAAATAAACATCATTAGATTAATTATGAAATATATTTTTCTAGTAAATTAATTTAAAGCTGAAAATATGAATATTATTTGCTAGAAACTCGGTCAAATGTAAACTATTTTTTCTAGCACGCAACCCATATTGTTGCATGTTTTTTGGAACGGAGGTAGTAGTAGGTTGTCGATCATCCCTTGGGAGTAATGCCACCATTTTTTATTGTGAGCTCAGTGAACATGAGAAATTAAATATATTTTAGATACAACAAAAACTAGAAGACTCATTAAATATAGAATTAATATCTATGGCCTACAACAAAAAGATGAGGTTGTCGCCCTATGCTGGCAGCAAGTGAGAGGAGTATAGAGTAGAGGCGTGTGGAGGTGGCTTCTCCAGTCAGTGTCGACCTGCAGTGCTATTGGACTGCTGCGCTCGGCTATGGGGACCAGAAGTAAGGTGCAGTATATAGTTGGCCAGGACTGCTGCTATGCTCTCGGCCAACAAAAAGAGGGAGAATGTTGGCTTAGAAAAGAATAGAGACTGGGAGGGAGAGATAAAAGAATATTATTCTTTCTTTATATTTCTAAGCCATCGGACAACCAAAAAAGAACACTTTTAATTTAAAAACCCAAAACAAACATCACATAAATGAGTATGTAGAAGCATAAATGGTACACCATGTTCCTATGTCCAGTATTTTATTTTATTTTTAGTCTGTCATTATTGCAGACTCAAATGCATAGTTAAATCAAATTCAACATATTACTGAAAATGCAAAATTTAGTGTTTTCCAAGGTGAGGTACAGCAAAGTAGAATAAAGGGTGTCATAGAGCTGGGTACTTCAATTTTTTAACGGATATAAGGGAGTATATCGTACTAATGTGTAGATAACCACCATATGAAGCATTGTCATTAACATACATGATACAAGCAGTGTAAGTGGAAGGTTCCCAAATCAAATAATAATATATCTTTGAGGCATGAAAACAATAACACACATTATAACTAACACGATAGCATTCACATATATTAAAGATAGTTTCATTGGATTTATTTAATTACTTACAAGAGCTCACACAGATAACCAACATTATCGTTAGGTATGTAAAAACTTACTCACAATAGCAATTATTGCGGGAGAACAACTCACATCGTGTTCCCATGATATGTCCTCCATACTATGGTCTGCTCTGCTTAGATGGGGGCGTATGGCTTTTGTAGAGTCTACTACACACATATTTGAGCCCTAACCACCAGCGAGATATGGCGAATCTTTGTAGCTTGTGCTTTTGCAAGGGCTTTTGTATTTGCTTTCATTTCATCTATCGAATCAGAAAGAGTCATGTCTCCAACAAAATATTTGCTTGGTTCTCACACACCAATTGCCTTAGCCAGCCCAGTGTGGTTGCCAATCTTATAATCTAGCGTAGTATCAAAATACTCTTTTAGTTCCTCAACTAAGCCAGAATGAACCATATCACCAATACAACGATATAGATACTCATTAAGAACCAACTCATGATCATGGACCCATAGTACACAACTTCTAAACCTTAAATTTGGCCTATACTTTGCTATTAAAAAGGATTGGCAAGGGAGTGATCACGACAAGGGGAAGACCACAAGGTAGTAATGGGTAGGCCAACTTGGGCCTGTCAGGAACATGCTAGAAGTGGGTTTTGGGGGCTCTTTGGGCCAAGAGCTAACCAAAAACCAAACCATATATTACTATGCAAAGTCGATGCTTAATACGTGTTAATCAAACAAAGAACAAACCTATTGGCTAGCTAGCTTAAACTGAAAGCCAAAGGCTTAATTTTGCTTGATAAAAAATAATTTTCAGCATTACTTGATATAACCAAAAGCAATTTCTAACTTTCATTCGGCATTTTTATTGAGCCTGTTAGGCTACTAGAAATCGTCTTCATACTTAAACACATGTATTAACACGTAAACAGGTGACTCATGAAATGATTTGGCAGGATATTAAGTGTGTAAAACTGAGGGTGTTACAACCTACCCCCTTAAAAGAATCTTGTCCCGAGGTTCAGAGCAGGTAAAGAGAAATAGAGAAAACACAATTACATTACATAGATTTAAAATTATATCGAGATTACATGACCAAAACAACCCGACACTTCTAACCACTCAATCTAGCAGCCGAGCTAAACGGGAACAATGAAGGAACAACAAAGTAATGGTAATCCAGAACATAGATTCAGAGCAGGCAAAAAGAAATGGAGGAAACATGATTACATTACATAGATTTGAAATTACATGGCGGTTATACGACCAAAGGAACTCGACACTTCTAACCGCTCAATCTAGCAGCCGAGCTAAACAGGGACAATGAAGGAACAATAGGATAATGATAATCTAGAACATGGCGTATGTCCAACATATCCAGAAGCAATCGAGTGGAAAGGGAAACATTGTGAACTCTAAGGCTAAACTCAACCTCTAGGGATGGAAATTAGATCCTCTGCTTAGTCAAGGCCTCTGACAACCTAAATCCACATGCTAGGCTTGAACTCCTAGCACTGGCCTGCAAATCTTTTCCCCTAGCTAGCTTCTCCCTAGATCTAGCAGAGCTTCATCATAGAAGATAAATTCGCTCAATGATTAGAGAGTTGGGGTGGCGAAGGAGAGGAACTTAGGGTTGCATTTATAGCTCAGCGGGAAGGGGTGAGTGGTTGTGTGGTATGGTGCACCGAGGACAATGAGGCTGAGTGGGAGGGAAAATGATGGCGGGTCACATGGTAGGGTGGCCACAGGCCATGGTGCGCTTCGCACTCAAGCCTGCGCATGAAAAAGAAAAGGAGGGTATAGGGTTCACGCGAAGTGGAGGCGCATGGGCGATCGAGGAAAAAGATAGGGGTCCGGTATGGACTTGAAGGCGAGAACCAATAGAATCAATTTGTAAAGGAAAAGAGCATGGCAACGTTCATCTCACACAGGTCTAAAACTATGCGGAGAGGAACTTAGGGTTGCGTTTATAGCTCGGCAGGAAGGGGCGAGTGGTTGCGTGGTGTGGTGCACCGAGGATGGTGAGGCTAAGTGGGAGAGAAAATGATGGCGGGTCACGTGGTAGGGTGGCCAAAGGCCATGGTACACTCCATACTCAAGCCTACACACGAAAAGGAAAGGGAGGAGATAGGGTTCCCGTGATATGGTGGCGCATGGGCAATCGAGGAAAAAGATAGGGGATCCAGTATGCACGTGAAGGCGAGAGCCAAGGGCGTCAGTTTGTAAAGGAAAAGAGGATGGCAATGGTCATCTCGCATAGGTCTAAAACTATACGAAAAAGTTATACTGCTTCCTAGAACTAAAGTGACTACCTAACCATTTAGACTAATTATGAGTAGCAAGATATTAAACACGCATCACAATAGTTATTGCAAGAAATGATATGCTTTTTTAGAAGACCATACATAGCTTCATGAGGATACAAGACAAACACATTGCTTCAAAGTACAACAGAAGGGTACAACATTCGGAGAAAGGCAAGGACACGTGCTACAGAACCAAGGTACATCTCCACAACAGCTAATCCACTTCATCGAGGCAGATGGCTTCACGGCTGTTCTCCTAAGGTTCTCCGGTGGGGTTAGACTGTGCGCAGAAAAGGGGAGACTCCACCTTAGAGGCTTCCACGGGAGTGGGCGGTGGAACGGTGGGTGTTGCCACATTCCTCTCTCGCTCCAAGGGATAGATGGGTATCCCTTCTAGGATCGAGGATTGTTGCATATCTGGGGTAGGCGTCCTCTGTTGACTTCGGGCGAAGAGGTAGGCGTCTCTCAGCTGCTTAGCGTAGTGGTCTCCCGCCTCTCGCATGGCTTCCGCAGTGACGGTCTCACGGCTTTCAGCAGTGGTGGCTTAGGTGTGCGCCATGGCAAGGCTCACATGGAGCTTCCGGCTGAAGCGCTCGGCCTCTTCAGCTCGGGCGATGCTCTTCCTCAACTCAGTGGCCAGCTGGTCATATTGCTCATCCAGGGCTAGCAGATACGTAGCTAGGGATACCACAATGGGGTCGACTGCTTGCAGGGGACGTCCTCGCAGAGCCTCCATGCGGGTTCTCCAAAACGGAGAGTCCTGGTCCGACGGTGGAAAGAACCTCATGGGGGTGCGGGCAAGGGAATCGGTGTAGATCTGGCATAGGATTCGTAGAGCTTTGCGAGCTACAGCTTGGTAGGTGTCGGAAAAGCGAAAGCCGATGGTGGTGGCACTCCAACCATCTACGCCGGGGGAGTTCTCACTCTTCCCAATGTAGACGGTGACTTCACACTACTCAGTGCCATGCTCTACGAACTCACAACCCTCATACACGGGGCGATCTCAGATACCTAGCCACTGCGTGGTGGTATATAGAAGCTTGGGAAATCCCTCTACGCTCTGACAGGTGCTGCTGGTCCAAACTCCTTCCTCCTGCCTTATGGGTTGGATAGGAGGGTTGGTAAGTTGAAGGCAGGGGTATAGTGGCTCTTATGAGGCCATGGGCTTTTGCTCTGGAAGGAAAAAGGTTAGAGGAATGGTTAGCAAGTGTGGGGTGTGGTGAAGATAATTGGGGTGGCTCCCTTTTGTAGAGGTCTGAGCAAGGCGTCTCCAAGAAGATTGACCAGTCTATAGTGGTGGGGATAGGTCGACAGGTTGTACTTGGGCTTAGTGTGCTGGCATCGGCGGCTTTGGAGGCATGGCCGCAGCATCACGCTCGAGGGGGAACAACAGACTTCACTCAATGTGAGGTGAGTGAATGACGGAGGCCACGCGGGGATGTCGAGTACGAACGTAGGGGTCAAAAAGGAGGACCGACATGAGCGCAAAAGGAGGGAGATAGGAAACATGGGTGAACGAAACCGAAGTGACCCAACGGGGTGAATACAACATAGTGATCGTGAGCAGCGTGATGGGGACATGTGTCACAGGATTCCTGGCTTGTTCTGTGCCAACCAATAATTTTCAGCCTTTGAATCATCCTCTGATTTTTATTTTTCTCTTTCTTCTTTTCCGTGAATATACCTAGAATCCATGGCACACTGTCACAATATACTGAAGGGTGTCATCAGAAATAGGAACTCAATTACATATAAAACTGTGATGAAAAATACATATTAGCTTTTTGTGAGATATTTTTTAGTACAGTGTACATATGATTCTTAAGATTTGATATATCAAGAAGGTCATCTTCCACAATATGGTAATACAAAACCAATTAGCTTCTATTGAGATAGTTTCGAGTACCACATATACATGGTCTCTAAAGTTTGATATATCAAGCAGATCACCCGCAGCGAAGCCCTCTGACGATCTAGATCCATAGGCTAGACTTGAACCCCCAGCACTGGCATGGGTACTTCTACTCCTTTCTTGTAGTAAAATAATATTTGAAAATAATCTTGTGTCCTAATGGGAAATCCACAATATGCTGACAAAGTAACGCATTTTTTTAGGACAAATAAGTTTATCATGGTCTGGATTTAAATGAAAGGTTGGTATATGATGAGTTTAAAAAAGTTGAAATTTAATTACTAAAGAAAGCAGGCTAGGAATCCTGTGACACCTATCTCGTCATTCTGTTCACCATTCACCCATGTTTCCTTTCTCCCTCTTTCTACACTCACATCACTCCTTCGTTTTCACCCTGGCGTTTGTATTCCACATCTCCGCGTGGCCTCAGTCATTCGCTCGTCTCACATCACGTGAAGTCGGCTGCTCCCCTCGAGCGTGATGCTGCAGCCATGCCCCCAAGCCATCGATGCTGGAACACTGAGCCTAGCCCCACCTGTCGATGTCTCGACCACTGTAGACTGGTCAATCTTCTCGAAGACGCCTCGCCCAGATCTCTACAAAAAGCGAGTCACCCTAGTTGCTTTTCACCCACACCCCATGCTCGCTAACCATCCCCAACCTTCTTTCTTCCTGAGCAGAAGCTCATGGCCTCATAAGAGCCACGATGCCCTTGCCATCAGTATATCCACCCTTCCATCCAGCCCATAAGGCAGGTGGAAGGAGTTTGGACTAGCACCACCTGTCAGAGTGTTGAGGGATTTCCCAAGCTTCTGTATACCACCACGCAGTGGTTGGGAATCCGAGACCACCCCGTGTATGAAGGTTGTGAGTTCGTAGAGCGTGGCACTGAGCGGTGTGAGGTCACTGTCTACATCGGGAAGAGTGAGAACTCTCCTTGTCTAGATGGTTGGAGCGCCACCTCTATCGGCTTTCGCTTCTCCGACACCTATCAAGCTGTAGCTCACAAAGCCCTACGAATCCTATTCTAGATTTATAGGGATTCCCTTGCCTACACCCCCATGAGGTTCTTTCCGCCTACGGATCGGGACTCTCCATTCTGGAGAACCCGCATGGAGACTCTGCAACGGCACCTCCAGCAAGCAGTCGATCCCACCGTGGTATCCCTGGCCATGTATCTACTGGCCCTAGATGAGCACCACGAGCAGCTTGCCTCTGAGCTGAGGAACTGCATCACGTGAGCCGAGGAGGCGGAGTGTTTCAGCCGAAAGCTCCATGTGAGCCTTGCTATGGCACACTCCCAAGCCGCCGCCGCCGAGAGCCAGGAAACCGTCACCACCGAAGCCATGCGAGAGGAAGGAGACCGCTACGCCAAGCAGCTGAGAGATGCCTACCTCTTCACCCGAGACCACCAAAGGACGCCTACCCCAGCCGTGCAGCAACCCCCGGTCCTGGAAGGAATACCCATCTGTCCCTAGGAGCGGGAGAGGAGTGTGGCAGCACCCACCGTTCCGCCACCCACTCCCGTGGAAGCCTCTGAGGTGGAGTCTCCCCTTCTCTGCACGCAGCCCAACCCCATCAGAGAACCCCTGGAGAACAGTCGTGAAGCCCTCTGCCTCGATGAAGTGGATTAGCTACCTTGGAAGAGATGTACCATGGTGTTGTAGCACGTGTCCTTGCCTTCTCCAGATGTTGTACCCTCCATTGTATTTTGAAGCAGTGTGTTTGTCTAGCAGCCCAGTGATGTTGTGTATGGTCGTCTAAAAAACATATCATTTCCTACAATGATTATGTTTATGTGTGTTTAATATCTTGCTAATCATAACTAGTCAGGCTGTTAGGTTGTCACTTTAAGTTCTGGGTAGCAATATAACTTTTCCATATAGTTTTAGACCTGTGCGAGATGACCGTTGCCATCCTCTTTCCCTTTACAAATTGATGCCCTTGGCTCTCTTGTTTTCACATCTGTACCAGACCACTCCCCTTCTTTTTCCTCAATCGCTCACGTGCCACCACGTCACGCGAACCCTATCCCCTCCCTCTCCTTTCCCCGCTCAGGCTCGAGTGCGGAGAGCACTATGGCCGTTGGCTGCCCCACCACGTGACCCGCCGTCGTTTTCATCCCTCTTATCCTTGTCATTCTCGATGCGCTGCACAACGCAACCACTCGCCTCCCTGCTGAGCTATAAACGTGACCCCGAGCCCTCCCTTCACCACCCAACTCTCCATCTCCACAACACAAAAATCATCAAGCAAATCTCTCCCCTTGATGAAGCTTGGCTAGATCCAGAGAGAAGTTAAGCCAGGGAGGAAGGATTTGCAGGCCAGCGCTGCAAGTCAAGTCTAGCCCAAGGAATCTGATCTTCGGAGATCACCAAGTGCACCGGCGAAGCAGAAGCTCTGATTTTCTTTCCTAGAGGTTGAGTCTAGCCTCAGAGTTCATGATGATTGAATTCCCGTTAACTTGTTTCTAGATCTGTTGAACATATGCCATGATCCGGATTATCATCATCTTATTGTTTCTCCATTGTCCCCGTCTCGCTCATTTCTTTGGATTGATTGTTTAGGTGTGTTGAATTGCTTCAATCATGTAATCTCCCTGTTACTTTAGATCTATGCAAAGTGTGCTCACGTTTTTCTTGTTCTCTTTACTGCTCTAAATCTTGGGACAAGATTTTTTTAAAGGGGGTAGGCTGTAACAATCTGGTGTTACATACTTAATCTCTTGCTAAATCATCTCATAAACATCATCATGTAAATTTGAAATGAATCAACTTCCATTTTGCTACACTATAGTAATTCTTTCCGCTGTCATATAATGCTCTGATTCAATGTAAGCATGTGATGTAAGAAATGTAAGATTGTTGTAAACTTTTCCTTATTTATGATCTGATGAAAACTGTGGATCTTTCAGTTCTCCCATTGGGTATGCTCGACGAAATCAATTAAATTAGTGCGCTCCCTTGAGTACTTAGTGTTTAATGGAAGAAAAATAGTCTTGTGAGTGTATTAATTTAGACAGTTCCACCACAGTACACAGGGTGATCTCGGATTCCTAGCCACTGCGTGGTGGTATACAGGACCTTGGGAAATCCCTCTATGCCCTGATAGGTGTTGCTGGTCCGAACACCTTCCGCTTGCCTTATGGGTTGGATAGGAGGGTTGGTAAACTGAAGGCTGGGGCATAGTGGTTCTTGTGAGGCCATGGGTTTTTGCTTAGGAAGAGAAAAGATTAGGGGAATGGTTAGCAAGCGTGGGGGTGTGGTGAAGACAACTTGTGTGACTCTCTTTTGTAGAGGTCTCGGCAAGGCCTCTCCGAGAAGATTGACCAGTCTACAGTGGTCGGGACGGGTCGGCAGGTAGGACTGGGGCTCAGTGTGCTGGCATCGACAGCTTTGGCCGCATGGCCTTGGCACCACGCTCGAGGAGGAATAGCAGACTTCACACGATGTCGAGACAGAAACATAGACCAGTGCGCTCAGGGTGAAGACGGAGGAACGACACGAGCGCAAAAAGAGGGAGAAAGGAAACATGGGTGAACGAGACTGAACGTGACCCAATGGGGGAGTGGGTGCTCACCATCATTGATAGCATTGAGCGGGTATCGCGGGGCTGAGCTGATGGCACTACACGATGTCGTGGGGGACAGCACCGGCAGCCTCGTGGGGTGCAGAGGTGACAGCACGAGCAGCGTCACGGGGCGGTGGTGCGGTGTTGGTCCTACGGCTATGTGCATGGCTTTTGGATGCAGTCTGCTATGTACTCTTCCGGGTTGCACTGGTATGGAATGAATGTAGCTGGCTCCAGTAGCTCCGGACTTGTTATTTCTCCTAGCTTAGTTTTGTTTTATTTGTGTGGTCATGTTATGCTTACCACTATTTTGGTAGCCTCCCACACAACCTGCACAAAGGAACACACATGTTCATGAATAACGGAGCATTGTGGATATGCCGCCCACGCCTCCACCAACCGAGTCCTCCTAATGAATTTCTAAGACAGAGTCAGCCGATGGAGAAAAGATTTTCCTGATGACTCAGGCACCACCAGGAGATGGCGTCTGCCCTCTTTCCATCCCCCTGGTGGATTTTCCAAGCTACGAAGAATGATCTCAGTGGAAAAAGGGTCGCTCAAGAACCGTCACTGTAGTGCTTATTATTTCCACCAATAATGTAATAGCACATAGTGTTGTGCTTTGGGTTTAATGATGTTAGTTTATTGAATTCCACTTGATCTAACTTGAAACAGGGTCCCTCAAGAACCCACACCGTAGTGCTTATTATTTCCACCAGTAATGTAATTCCACGTGATGTTGTGCTTTGGATTTAATGATGATGTTAGTTGTTTGAATTTCACTTGAGCAAACATTTCTCTACACCAACATGCCAATCATTCTATTAAATAACACTGTGATGGAAAATACATATTAGCTTTTTTGAGATATTTCTAGTACAACGTATATATGATCCCAAAGATTTAATATACCAAGAAGGCCATCTTCGACAACATGGTAATACAAAAATCAATTATCTTCTATTGAGATACTTCCGAGTAGCCCATATACATGATCTCTAAAGTTTTATCTATCAAGCAGATCACCCGCAGCGAAGCGCGGGCACAAGTGGCTAGTATAATATAATAGAAGAAACATGTATAAAGGTATTTCTAGTTCTTTTTTCGCTTCATTCATTTTCATCAAAAAAGAGACTCAGAACGTACACACACACACATTTGCTGGCAAGTATACGTGTATCTGAACCCTCTGATCATAAAACGGAAGAGTCCAGTCCAGTCCATGCACCGCCGACCCAAAATTCGCACATATTCCATCCAAACCACAAATTCCATCCACACCACAAATTCGCTCCGATCCATCGGCGAGCCAGGAAGCCAAAACCGTGATACAAATTAGCTGCGCTGAGTTTGTTGATAATACTACTACATTTTTTTCCCCTTCTTAACCACGAGTAAAAGAACATTCAAACATCGGGCTGAATCCGCATAGGATGCCAGCTTATCACCACAACGAAAACACAGCAGCTCATTACCATCCTCTAACAAGAATCCACGTATGAGACAGATACGGAAGAAACGTGATATGATCTGAAATGAAGGGCCGGTGCCCAATAACACAAGATACAAAGCATGGTCTATCCATGCCTACAAATACTACACACCTGTTCTGGTTCTGAGATAAACAATGAACTGGCCTTGAAATCCAATCCAATCCAATCCAAGAAAGCAAGCACGCTTCATCCAAATCTATCTACTCTAACCTATTTATTCAGATAAGTTATCAGCATGGCACCGAGTACAGTGCTCCACCACTGTCAGCTTAACAGTAGACGGAACTTCTTCAATGTACGTTCTAATTGCCGCGGCCCCTCTACACGCTTCCAAGAGAAAATCTTTACTCATGGGAGTGCACCTTCCAGCCGCGGACATTGCGCTATCACACTTAGGATCACCATAAGTGGTATCCAGTGTGAGCTGGCCAAGTGACTTGGCGTTCCTGAGAATGTAACACGTTAGCTCAACCAAGCCCTTGGCTGAGTTGAAGCCTTTGAATCTCACAGTCTTAAGGCAGCCATGGCGCTGTTCAGGCATCTGCCTCAACTGCGAGGAGCCTCCTCCAAAAATTGATTCATGCTGCATGTTTTCCTCAGCTACCTGTGAGGGGTGGAAAGATATCATAAAATAGAGTGAAAATGGATCCAGCAGTTTCCAGATATATATTTTGCAAGATGGAATGAACAGTCTTACATCCAACAACCAAGTCTCAAGGGACGGAGAAGCGTCAAGGAAAGAAACCAGCGAAAAATAGTCATAGGATGGGCGGGACAATCTCAGATAAATAGACAGCCACTTGAGGAATAGGAATTTGGTACGAAGCATTGGTGTGTTAACCCTCTGCAAAGTAAAGGTATTTCAGGTTAGATATATACATACATCCCCTACTCTACCAAAACTAATGTTTTATGCGTACCTCATACCGTGAGCTGATGGAAAGAGTCTTGAGGTTTGGCATACTGGATGACAATTTAACACGGGCGTAACAGACGAGATTGGAACGGCTCATGGACAGGTTCTTCATATGCAATGTTTCTCCAAGTGAGACTTTTACATCCTCTCCTTTAAGGACAAAACAGGAGAGATTTCGAGCTTTGCTCTCTATCACTCGCAGCTTCAGGCAACAAGAAACCTTCAGGCTATGGAGCTGTAGGATGCAAGGTACCTTCAGGCACGTTATCTTCTCACAACCACAGAGGTCTAACTTCTCCAAAGCATGAGAGTTGGAAAGAAAGCACTCTAACTCATTATCCAAAATATGCACAGAATGCAGGAGCAGATTTTTTAGGTTTCTGAAGGGGCCAAGTTCAGCCGTGGGATGGAAAGTGCAGTGGGAAAGTTTAAGATACCGGATTGAGTTTTGGACACCATCAGCAAAAAGTCTGCATGGGACATTGTG
The DNA here is from genome assembly GCA_015844335.1 of Chrysopogon serrulatus. Classification (NCBI taxonomy): domain Eukaryota; kingdom Viridiplantae; phylum Streptophyta; class Magnoliopsida; order Poales; family Poaceae; genus Chrysopogon; species Chrysopogon serrulatus. The sequence continues at coordinate 108,193 of JADLZL010002028.1, forward strand.
CTTCATGCCAACAATATAATGTGGCTCAATGGTGAGTTCTTCAATCCCAGGTGTAACAGCAACCTGAAGCCAACTATCCAGGTACTGGTAGTAATCATGAATGCCATATAACTGAAGTTCGAGTTTCTTAATGTGCCTGCCTGAGTGGTTCTTCAGGATGTTGTCAATTATGCAGCTGAAATTCTCTCGAGATGCATTTGCATTTGAGCCAAGGATATGCCTATTTAAAGTGAGATTGGGATAACATCTCCAGAAACGTAGAAAGGCATGAGATGAGCAAGCAGCACGGGCAGCATCACGCAGTGGCAATAGGGAATATATTTTGTGCAAAATGTCCTGCACGAACACAAATGGGATAAAAGTTAAACATTGGGATTGTAAACCCAAATGGTACTTATATATAGTTATAAGAGAAAGGAAAACAGCAGAACATGGAGGTAATATTCTACCCTAGGTAATCCTCCACATGAGTGCACATGATATATTGCATTACACATTGCACATATCCCAAGAATCTGCAAAGTGAAGAGCTCACAAATGGGGAGCGTTGAGCTGCTTAATGTTGTAAATTGTAATTAGCCCATGGGCTTGTTTAGGGCCAACTAAGAAATTGAACAGACTATCAGAGCTGAACGAAGCCAAGGTACCAATTTAGGAAGGCTGGGAAGAGTGCACTGAACAATTGCAGAATTAAGAGCTATTCGATGTTTATAGATAGTATATTAAGCTAACATAGTTCGAATAAATTTTGTGACAAGAGCTGGCCTTGGGATATTATGGTGCCCAACACAAAGCACCAAGCCAAGGATTCAGTATACCTAACTAGTGGCTGAGAAATACAGCGCCGCACATTTTGGCGAGCATTTTTGGCACGAAAAAGCAGAGACAGTGCCATAGATTCTTTGACACGCCAGATACAAGGTGGCAACCAAACAGACCTGCAGCGCGCCAAAAAACACGGCGTGGCAAGCTGCAGGAGCAACCAAAGACACTAAAATTACAGTGCCATAGATTCTTTGACACGCCAGATACAAGGTGGCAACCAAACAGACCTGCAGCGCGCCAAAAAACACGGCGTAGAAAGCTGCAGGAGCAACCAAAGACACTAAAATTTATGTCGAAGTACCTCGGGAAGGGTTGGGATTGAACACATCATTCTTTTGGCAGTGTGAGAATCACCATGAGCATCTTGTTGACATGGTGAGCCCTTTCTTTTATCCATTGATGAAGCAACCGATCCACCTGCAGACCAACAAGGATGGTTAGCCTATGCCAGAATTGAATATGAATAAGAATAGAAAAAAAGACAATCTTTTGCAAATAACTTTGTACTCCGTCCAAATAATGAAAGTAAAACTCGTTTTTCCATAGGTCTCAATCAATCAACCTCAAGTTTAGGTACAAAATTTATGATGTGTTAGTATGGTTAGATTAATTATGGAATAATAGAGCTATTGAGATACAGATCTTGGTACTATTTCTCATTACTGGTAAAAGATTCTCAATCTGAACCTAGGAATACATTCTTTTTAGTACAGAAATTTCTCATTACTGATAAAAAATTTGGGTGCAAAGACAGGCGCATAAGGAGACAGAGAACTAGGTAGCTAACTGTGAGCACATACGCCTTTATTTTTTAAAATAAAATCAAAGGCACGTATCACTCTCTCAGACTAGTACAAGTTTCATCACCGGCTCACTGTGTTTTTAAGAGATGAATCAATTAGTGGATACAACAGGTAAGAAACATATTTGAAAATGAATCAATTAGCGAGTACAACAGGAAAAAAGTGATTTTTCGGCTGTGAACTGAAGGAAACATCCACAGGTATAGGAGATATAACATTTAACATGCCCGGGAGTGGTAGGAAGGGGCTTACTCAGGGCTCGGGCTCGCCGTTGACGCTGCCGTCGGTCGTGCTGTAGGGACATGAGCCGCTGCAGCGCGAGCAGCCCCATGGTCAGGGGCGGATCCACTGCAAAAACTTCGAAGTTAGGAGGCTTGTCAAATCAAATAGATAAATAGCTTTAGGTTAGGGTTTCAGTGCTCAGCCTCGCACAGCGTAAGGGAAGCGAAGAGATGGGGTGGGAGTACCTGGTGGGTGCTCGTCGCCGGCGAAAAGACCAACCAAAGCCTTAGCGTCTGGCTTAGGGCGGCGGCGGCCGACCAGACATAACGAAAGGGAAGGCAGGTTGCATCGACGGGCTTTCTTGGACGGGCTTTCTTGCCGGCCGGTTTTTCTTTTTATTTTTTCCTTTTAAGGTGGTGTTTGGATAGGTTTAGGATACGATATCCCACCCTATTCTATGTATCTATTTTTGACACTCATTTAATCCTATTTTTCTGGTCTCTTTTCTTATAAATTTTTATAAAGTCAAATCTTATTAACTATTTCTCTCAACATACAAGCTATTCATCTTATCAGTCTACTATTAAATATATTTATAGTCAACTAGCATTTGCAATTATGATTAAGACACATCATATATTTAGTTATCCATATCGAGTGTGTCACGTCATCTTTTAATATTCAATTATAATTGTTTATCTCTTTATATAAGTAATTTTAATGCAATGCAAATCATCAACAATTTTCAGAGTGACACACGGGGTATTCACTTAGTTTCTTAATATCTAAACACCACCTGACGGTTTCTTTAAATTTTTTCTTTCTCTCTCTTTTAACTTTCTTTATTCTTGTTGATTTCATATCTATTCTTGGACAACAATTGTTTTAAATAAAAGAAATAATAATGATATTTACGACAATGAATAAATGGAACTTTTTATATTTTATTAAGATTGAATATTTTTTCTATTCAAGCTATAAGCTACTTTCACAAGAACATATACCAATTTCACAAACCAATAATCTATAACAATATTTTTCTAAAATAAAATAATTGTCTCTTTGTGATAATTTTCTAAGTGAATATATTAAATATTTTTATGCTAAACATGAAACAATAGCTCTCAGAACTAAGAACATTGCTAACCACAATAAACAATTAATATGGATTCATTAAAAATTTGTCTTTCATGCTCTAATAAAAACTAATATAGAGTACCAACAATTGAATATCTCGTGTTGAGTCTTCGTAGCACTCTCTTTTCATTTATAATTTACTTTCTAAGAATTTTTATGTTGTAATAAGGTTAATGATTAGGTTGTAAAATACTATGATATGTTAGAATAATTATATTTTAAAAACTTTAAATAAATTTAGCTAAACGAGTGTTTATCATCATTAAGGCACAAAGAAAGTAGAGACGTCTAGAGGCGCTAAGTCTATAAAAAATCTAATTGAAAACAATGGTATACAAGTTGAAAAGATAGACGTGGATATGAGGCAAGAGCAAAAAAAGCTTGACATGATAGGATAAAAATAGAAATAGTATGACAAAAAACAAATATGTACTCCCTCCAACCCAAATTATAAGACATTTGACTTTTTTGACACTAAGTTTGACCGCTCGTCTTATTCAAAAAAATTTACAAAACATTTTTTTTGTCGTGGCTTGCTTTATTAATGATAGTTTTTCAAAAACAACCTAAATTTAGCAATATTTGCACAAATTTTTTGAATAAGACTTTAAATAAATTTTGGGGAAAGGAGAGAGAGAGAGAGAGGGAGAGGAGGCGGGAGAATAGGAATAAAGGGAATTAACCTAATTAATTCTTGATTTCAGTTGATTACAACCCTATAATATTTATAGTTTTGATTGGACTCTAACGGAAAAGTCCTTATCGAGCATGGACTTTCCAAAGCTTTTCCTAATCTGAATTCTTTAAATAACTAATAATAAAAGGTAACTCGTGGCGTATTCGGAGAGAAGGCGGCCATGGTGGGGCCCACAATCCCCACCGTGCGGTAGAGGCGGCGGCGCCCCGCCCACGCCGCCCCGCCGGTGGCGGCGCCCGCCGCCCTCCTCGCCCTAGGGCGGGCCGGGGGGCCCCGCTTGCTTCTCGTCTTCCCCTTCTGTGCCTCTGTAGGCTTATTAGGTTCATCACCTGTCATTGTCCTCATCTGAAGTGTGATAGTACTATATATCCCTGTCAACGCCAATCCAAAAATTTATTCACACTGTTCGATTGAGCTACTTGTACAATATTTTGGCTTTTTAAACAGTATTTTTCTTTCATAAAAATTAGCTATTTCGACTTATAAGTCCCGTCGAACGGCTTGATTATAGTCCTATATATATCTTTGAAGCACAAAAACACTCTATTTTAAAGTTTGACACACAGGGCCAGAGTTTGAGTTTGTCAACTTCCTGTTAGATTTAGTCTAATCTCAATAGAAATTTTAAGGTACTAAATAAATTGGTATGGCATGAAATAAATAAAGAGAAATAAATAAAAGTTTCAAGGGATAAAATGAGTTTTGTGGGAGATGACACTTATGTATACTGTTTCCAACACATTTAGTGTAAGAAAATGGGACATGAAACCACTTTACAACATATGTTTTGTATGTGTAATAATCACATATTCCCCGTTTTAATTTATAGGTCATTTTGATATTTTTTCTGGATACAAAATTCTTATAATGTATCTACTCATATTATATATCTATATGCATAATAAATGCTGCTATATAGTATGTAGAAAAACCAGAACAAACTATAATTGGGACATGGAGTGGTATGTTTGAATGATAATCACCAGAATTCAAGTGCTAGTATCTGAACATTCCATTTTATTAGGATGATGAGTTTGATTGGTTGGCAACCAAAATTTGCCTTACCAAGGATTTGACAAGCCAAATCTTGGGTAAAAAAATTGCCAAAGATTTAGCAAGCCAAATGTGAATAGTTAGCAAATTTTGGTAGCCAATCAATTACTAGCCAAATTTTTTTTTGTGACTATTACTAGCCAAAATTATGGCTTGCCAAATCTATGGCGTGGCAAATTTTAGTAGTCAACCAATCAAACCCGATATATGCGTTTTCCAGCAGATGCCGTGAGAGAGAAGGAATTTGGCTGTAAATTATGACTTGAAGGTAAAAAAAAAAAAGGAACACATAATGATGTGCCTAATCTCTAGAGACCCCGCAGTGTCTGCCGCACGGTTTTTCTTACCGATCGGTAACCGGCCGGTAAGGCCGGTTACCGACCTTACCGGTCCGCACCGGTTCGGTTTTGGACCGGTACAAACCGTTAGGGTTTTTTAAATTTGAAATATGAATTTGAAAAATGAAAAATTCTAAAAAAATTTATAAAAATAGTTCATGATTTATAGAATTCAATTGTGTCAAAATTTTTCAAATTTGAGTTCATTTAGTATTTATTTTGACCTTTGCAAATTTAAAAAAAAAGGAAAAAGAAAAAGGCCGCGGCCCATTAAGGCCCATCAAATCATGAAGGTCGAAAAATATACTAAACGCACTCAAATTTGAAAAATTTTGACATCATTGGATTCTATAAATCATGAAGTATTTTTAAGAATTTTTCTAGCATTTTTTTAAAACATTTTTCATTTTTCATTTGAAAAATTTTGACATCATTGGTTACCGGCCGGTAACGGGTTCTTCTTACCGGGCCGGTAAACCGGTCTAACCGACCGGTAAACCGGTTCTTACCGTTTGAACTACGCCGGCTTCGAAATTCAAATTTAAAATTTGAATTCATCCGGTATAAATCGGTAACCGGTTCTTACCGGCCGGTAAGCCGTTACCGGTGGCCGGCGGTTTGGTTGTCCGGAACGGTAAGTAAAACCCTGGTCTGCCGAATCACTCTCTGCTTCTCCTCTCCTTGTCACGTGTGCCGTCCCACTCGGCCGCGCCGGTGGCTGCCGCCATCGGTTCTGCTCATTCCGCCCCAAATCCTGTGGCTAGCACACCGGATCCATGCACTCACGGCTGGCGCCCGGCGGCCTCCTCTTCCACTACGTGGACGGCGGGGCGTGGTGGCATTCGCCGCCGCCGCCGCCGTCTCTTCCTTCTCCAGCGTGCTGGCCGGCCTCAACCTCACGCAAGGTGATCTCGGCTTCCTCCCTTCGCCTTCCCCGTGACGAGAGGCCGGTGCACGTGCACCATCGTCTCCTCTCCCCACTTTCTCTGTCTCTGTTTTCGTTTTTAATAGATATAGATCGATTGGCTCTAACTCCATGACCCAAATCTTCCTCCGGCAGATTGGGCCACGTGGCCGCGAGGAAGCTGCCCGCTGGCAGCAGCACCGGATCCCGGGACCATGTGAACATCACCACTGCAGTTACCTCGACAACCGTAGTATCATCGGTCTCCGACGCCGATCTGGTGGGCGACAAAGAAATATTACTAGTATTTCTTCACACCCTTGCCCTCGATTGTGCAAGGAATTTTGTCTGTATCTTCCAGTCAGTCTAAATACTGGTCCAGCGCATAAGTTTTGTTTGGCTTCATCTCTATTAATGTTTCTTCTATGTACAGGGATAGAATCCCTTAACTTGCTCCCACCGTCTAATTTGCTTTCTTTGAAGTGAAGCAGCCATCTATCTATACCATTAAATTCACTCCCCTGAGTGTTGCCTTTCCAACAAGGCATTGTAGATCCACATTGGATGAAATCAAAATAGCCTATGCCAACAATAGCAGTGATAATGATTTCCTGTCTGAATACTCTTCTAAATTCCCATGTATGACTTTGGAGAACAATGTCACACACCAGGTGGACCATTATAATATGCTTTACCTAATTCCCGCTGCTCCTGCCTTCCTGGCATTTCGTAGCACAATCAATCTTAGATTATATGTTATTCTACTTTGTGCAAGATCATCATGAAAAAGATATTTCTCTCCACAGTGTCACTTGGAATCACCAAATTATATAGGAAATTGTATTTAATGTCTTCCAGGCACTTACTATCCCTTGCCCAAATGATCCCATTTCCTATTCATACCACTTTTCATGCTTTTGAGCTATTGTTGAAAACATTTTCAAATACTTATGCCCTGTTCAGGTCATGAGCTGATTTTTAATATGCCTAATGCTATAGCTAAATAACAACTTCCTTTAAATAGCTCGTGTCAGTTCTCTTTGTGCTCTTTCCATTTACTAGATAACAGATTTGCTTGACCTGTGCCATTTGCTATTAGCATATTGTCTGAATATCAGATATATTTACGAATTCGACATTTATTTTATGGTTCTGGACATTACAGATCTATATCAGAATCAGTCATTTTGCTCATCCATTTCTATGTGGACTTCACAATCCTGCTGCCAATTGGCAATAATTTTTTTTTCCTGACGCCCATTTATTCTATATCAGCAATATACTTTGCTTAGCTTACTAGCACATATGCTATTTTTCACTCTTTTAATAGTTTCATGGTCTTTGGATAATTTATAGATGATGCTGTTGTCCATGGTACAGTCCCACATTGAGTTACCTTGGAGTATGTATTGTTCGATGATTTATTCTCTATGCTACCACTGTGATTAACTCAGGTATGACAGCTTCAACTCAATCCTGCTCAAATATTTACAGAGCAATGGATCGCTGTCCCGCCTGTGCACAATTCCATGTTAACTTTGACCTTTTTGATACCATTTATACCAACTGATCTTGGAAGAATATTTTCCTGTTTCTTACTGTGGTTTTGGACATCTCCTTGTGTTGCAGGTTCACTGGGTCTTCTGGTTCAGCTTGGTTTCCTTCGGTGTCTGCTCGGTCGTTGTTTCTGTACCTGCATCCTGGTGTGCCACAGGTTCCAGGTGGGTTCCAGTGGAACATGATTTTTTTCCTTTTGTAGCATGTTCCTTTTTAGATTAGGAGGCATGTCCTGCTTATTTGGGCATACGCGCTATTCTATGCCCTATCATTTCTTACTCCTATAGTAATACTATGTCCGGAATATTGCATTTGCTGGTTTCACAGATTCAGAAAAGGATGTCACTTGCTTTTTATTTGTTTAGTACATGCTTTTTTCTGCTCGATATTTTCTTCCTATGTGTTCTCCTGGGTATCAATATAAAAGTGAAAGCCTTCTGTCATTTTAATTAAGTTATCTCACCTGCACTTACTCTTGAGCCATATATATAGTGTATTAGTGTTACTTCAGACATGAAAAATTACCAATATTCAATCAAGCATGGTGTCCAAGGAATGTACCTACATTTACATTTCTGTTTGTTATATGTCCATCAGATCAATTTGGTTACCTGTGATATATACTTCCATTCTTTTTTATCCTTCACAAACAATGGAGTGCATAACTACGTATTGCTGAAGGATTTTGCTCCTGAACCTGTTCAGGCAGCTGTTAAAGTGAGAACAGTCATGTCCTGTGACTATCTGAGCAACAAAAACTGAGGGTTGCTGTTGCAGATGAATTTGGTGTTGCTAGATGAGCCATTCCCTATCTTCTTAGTTATAACTTAAATTATCATCTCTATGTGTATCTAAGTGCATGATTGTTGACTGCCTTTCCATGGAACTGCTATGGAAGATCAGATCCCGTTGAAATGGATCCCCATGTTTAAGTCTCAGCTCAATGTAATGTTTTTTTAGGTGGTCGGTACACAATTCTATCAACAAGGCATATTCTTCAAACAAACAAATATACCCCTCTCTCTTACCGAATTGTTTTCTCAGAAGGCGGATACATCGCCGACAACAACAACACCAGCCACACTGCTATCACCTCAGGTGTGATGCTAAGGCTATATAGCTTATGTATCCATAGTGAAGTACAGTTCCTTACAGCGCCATTAAATTTCAACATGTTTGCTTTATACTGGAATTTAGGTGTCCTCATCGAGTTTTGCCAGGTGTCACACCAGCCTGTGGCTGTGGCTCCGCGGTTCATCATCTTTCCCGATCCTATACCAGGTTAGTATAGTTTATCTTCCCTCTTTGGCTCCTTCTGATGCCAATTTTGTTTGGTCCATTGTTGGTGCCATGTCATTCATGCTGTTTGGGCTGTTGTCAGTAACTTACTGTTGCTGAACCATACTAAATGAATATGGATTGGCTACGACCTCCTGGATTAGATCTGCTGTATTGCTACATTTTGCCTCGTGACCACAAATGTGCCTTAGATGGATTATCAAAGTGTGATACCAGACTAACCCATTAATAGATAATGGCCAATCTGTGGGTCTTTATTTAGCAGTTTCCTGTTCCTACATCATACAACTGATTTGGTCTCCTGCTGTCACTCCATTGTTGACTGTAGCCTCACTTGGTTGCTTTGTTCTGGTCTTTTGGCTAACCTGCCTTCGTTCTTTTTCCATCTCATATTATCATATCTTATGGCCTGATATTATCCTATCTTATAGCATCACGGGTGTCCTGTATACATTGTAGTGATTGTTTGATCTACGTAGTTTTGGCATCCATGCTATAATTTCCATGATTTCAATCAGTGGATTGGTAGTTTGTTTTCTCTTTTCAGTGCTTTCCTGTTGTGCTGTTTTGCTGCCTTTCTGGTGTAGTGTTGTGTGTCTTTGTCCTTGTGCCGATGCATCCCAGGAGAGCCGTGCGTTGACGTGCCTCTGCGTGTGCTGTCCATCCACGGTCAAATAGCCCTAGCCTATCAGTTTATGGCAGTGTTCGCTGTTGCAGTTTACGTGGTCTGCCTGCTCGTGCTCCTGCTATTGTCCACACCCATGGGTATTAGATCCGCTGGTGAGCTAATCCTCCAACCATTGCCAAATCATCTACTTCCAGTTGTTAAAATAGGGCTCATAGTTCCATCACTGCAATTAACGTTGTTGCACAATTTAAATTGTTGCTCATTGAGATGGTATGAGGCCTAGGTGCCTAGAGTGTTAACTGTTCCTACTGACACATGGTAAGCATTCTAGATTACTAAGAGATGTTAATTTTTCTGTCCCTGTAGTTCTAATCCGTGTCTTACCAGTAACTACTTAATTGCTTTATGTCAAGAGCATTGAGGTGGTATGAGGCCTAGGTGCCTAGGAGTGTTAACTGTTCCTGCTGACACATGGTAAGCATTCTAGATTGCTAAGATATGTTAATCTACTCTTACCCTTATTCCTATACTCACTTTTCTGCTGCCTCGCGAGGCCACGTTGCCTATAATTTCTGTCCGTGCGATTCTGATTGAACGGTCAGCCCAACACCATTGGCACCGAACCTTCAGGCAGTACCTGCCCAATCTAGCTGCCATCCGGTGACCCTCCCCTTCACCATTCCTCCGCCTGGGCCAAAACAGATAAGAGAAAATCCACTGCACCGCTCCCCATGCTCGCCTTCACGGTGCTCCTCGCCTTCCCGGGCCATATGCCATCTCCGACACCACCTCAGTGGGCATGCCTGGGCTGCAACTACGTTGCCCAGCTGCCTCCTTCCGCCCCGGATCGGCCAGTGTCACGGTGTCAATGCCCGCCAGGCCTCGCACCGGCGAGCGCTGGTCACTACCTCTGCCTTCATGCCCGTCGATTTTGCGGGTTCGTCTTTTTATTCGCCTGTGCCTGCCCTGTGATTTCTCATTCCTTTCCATCACTCCATGGTCCCAAACTGCTGTGCCCTCAACCCTTGCTGTTCTAAGCCCTTCCATTGCTCGATGAAATGTCCAAAAGGAGTATGCTCTGCAATAGGTTAAGTTATTTTGTTCATTATATCATTGATGCTACTATACATCTGTAATAGGCTTACACATGCTGACACATAAGGATGTTGCTTAATGTTGCTAATATAGAGGCAACCCTGTCATGTTTCTGTCCAAGGTATGTTTTCATATTGTGTCTGTTTTTCTAAGTTTTTAAAAAGATATCTTACATCTGAAATGTCGTCATTGTGGGTTGTCATAGTGGTTTTATATGTTTTTATTAGTATCAGGTGAGCAGTGCCAGGAATAATATCTGGTGACCGCAGTGCCAGGAAAGAGGAACTGCAAGGATTGAAAGCTTTAGGCAAAATATTCCAGGTAGGCTGGTACGGTTCTTCATATATTTTCCTATGCATTTTGTAAGTTATCCAGTGTATTCACGATATAATTTGAGCTTTTGTTTTGTAGCAAGTTAGGCTTAGCGCTTTCGAATGATCAGCAGCGCTCCACCTCCGCCATGGATTCATTGATACCAAGCTTTTTCAGCAGACGGTTAAATAGAGTTGAGCTTCAAGAGTCTTCCCTCCTTTCTTCATTTGTGTCCACATCTTCTTTGCCTTGCTTTCCATATTTGGAGTACTAGCTTGGTAGTGTTTGTTTTTTTGCTAGAATCTGTGTTCCAAACATGCATGAAGTGGACTTCGCAGGTCAGGTAGCATAGAGAAAAAACCAGATAGAGAGGTGAGTAACTGAGTATCCTTTTACACAGGCACTCCCCTGTCTGAAATATATTAGTAGAGGTAAAAACAAATTCTTGGCAATTAAATATAGGAAGACACAAACATTTGGCGTGTCATGAATCAACGTATCAGTCAAATGGGATTATATCCCCTCTATATATTTGGAGCAAATAACATTCTGCACTTTGCAGGTCAGATAGCATAGAGAAAAAACAAGTAGAGAGGTGAGTATCCTTTTGGGCTTTCACAGAGGCACTCCCCTGTCTGAAATATGTTAGCATAGGTAAAAACAAATTCTTGGCGATTATATAAAATCAGACACAAACAGTCAGTTGAGTGTCATTAATCAACGTACTATGGCATATAACACATTTCAGTTTCAATGCCCTAAAAAAACAAAGCCACTATGAGAAAATGAATATGTGACTTCAGTAACGGCATTGACATTTTAATCAATTCAGGCAGCAGACGACCACAAGAATGAGCAAACTGATGACTCCACACAATGAATTGAAAACTGAAGCCCATGTTGAATTCATTGCCACAATTGGGTGGCACTCCATGTAGCAGACCAGCAACCTTGGAGCAAAACATTATGCCTGAACCCCACATAGTACCAGGTACAACGTACCCATTTTCATTCCATCATTCAGTAAAAGCACTTCATTTGTTTTGTTCTTACAAATTATAATTATAATTTCCACTACCCTTTTATCAACTTCATTCACCATATAGTTACATGGTGTGTTATTCCTACAAGTACCTGTGCTTCATAAGCCATAATGTTATGCCATATGTTTAGTTTACTGATTTTCTAAGGTCAAATACATAAACAATCAGGGTTCATGACAGATCAGTTGCTTCATTGTCTCCCTTCTTATCCATTGAGTTCATCACCAATAATTTGCTGGTCAGCTTAACAGTGCAATACCAAATACTTCATCACTGCTAATTGTGAATCCAGATTTAGTGAATCTTGATTTCTTCTAGGGAATGAAAATAAGAATTACCACAGGCCTAGAATAATGTGATCTCAAGGTAACTCTACTCTCAATTCCATACAGTAGGATGTGAGTGTCCTCGAATTCCTCTTGAATATTTGATATGTAGATAACATTTCTGTCCTGCAATAGTTATTGCTTCTCTAATTTATTGAAACAGACTCGCTACGTGTAATAATATATGAACCTACTAATGTAATAACGAAGTTCCTCATCTGACTTATGTGATTTATGGGAATTGCCTACATGCTGCAACACTAAGATCTCACCATCCTTTTCTCATACAGATATAAATCCTACGTTATCTTAACTAGCTTGGCGAATATTGAAGAGATAGCATACAGAAACCTTGGGGGTTAACAGCATGGCGTTTCTTCATCAATCTGATAATATTGACGGGATGGCATAGAGAAACTTGGGGTTTAATGTCATGGTGTTCCTTTTCATCAATCTGATAGTTTAATTTCTTTCTCCCAGTCCAATTTATTCCATCGTTGTGTATGAATAGAAAAACCTATAGGTTCCTATGCTTACTTTCATAGTCTACTCTACACTAAGATCTTTGTGTATGTATATATGTGCTTTCAAATTACTCTGCCTCTACAAGTGTCAGGTTTCAGAAACTTTTCCAACTTATTGGTCTCACGTCTCAGTGTGGTCAATCTTTTTCTTCTATATATTTGCTGATTGGATACTATCATATTTGAATCAAGTTGTTGTCCACCGGTTGGTAAGTGACCAGTTCTACCATACAACTTGCAAGTTTTTCACCTTCCTTTGTTATCCCCGCGGCAACGCGTGGGGTTTGTGCTAGTTTTTCTGTCCCTGTAGTTCTATTCTGTGTCTTACCAGTAAATGCTTAATTGCTTTATGTCAAGAGCAAAATGATGATAATAAACTATTTGTTTCCATCTTTTGTTTTGGACTATTTCTTGGAATTGTGATGTGGTTAATGTGCAAACAAATACATGCATTTACATCAGATGCACATTGAGGTTTCTGAATGCATTTGTATGCTTTGGTAGACCGGGTACATCACATGTATGTATAATCATTTTTTTGGAGTTAAGCAGCAAAATGCTACTGACATACTCTTTCACGCGTTGGCAGTTAAGGTATCAACATGGAAATCGCAGGAGGCTTTCCATAGATTATATAACAAGGTTCCTCCAACAATGTTACTTGACCTTCCAGACTTCAGGTGTTCTCCTAAACCTTTTGATTTGTGGACTTAATTTTCCTTTTTGCTTATCTGTGGCCTATCTTTTTTTTTTGGGAGGTGCAAATCTGTATGACAGTGATTGTGCTAATATAACTAATGGGGCACACTATAGACAATTTTTTTGGATTGCTTCTACAAAACCATTTATTTTTTGGTCTTTTTTGATCTCAGCAATGCACTGTGCTAACAACCGATGTAGATTATTTTTTTCGCTGCATACAGATTTAATCCACAGCGGTTGTTAGCACAGTGCATTGCTGAGATGAAAAAGAGCAAAAGCTGCAGCCACAGCCGCTGCTTTAAACCTACCGAACTATTCAGGATCTATGACAAAAAAAAGTCTCACATTCCTTGCAGATTTTACTCAACAGTTCATTGGTTGCTAATGACACGTCAAGTTTCCGCGTCGAGATAGTTTGTAGCAGATCTGTTTTTTACTTGAAATGGAACTAATGTATGAGGGAACAACCATTTGCAGTATATTCCCCCCTTTAGGCCATCTGTATTTGAATTTTCACATTTTCACAAGTACATAATCGTACCTGCCATATATGAGAAAGGACTGCCAAGTTTATGCTCAGTTGCTTACAAAAGATGCAAATTGAAGTTGTTCATTATTGCCTTATGCTCATGCTATGCAGCTTAGTGCCTAAGGGGCTGTTTGATTGCTAGCCACCCCTCACCTTAGGTAAGTTTGACCAAGTTAGCAACTAAGCTTAGCCATGATTCTTTTGGGCTCCACATGTCATAGAGTAAGAAAGTGTGGCAAGATTCCCTTTGATATGGTAAAGTGTGGCGACCAAATTGCTAGCCGCACTTGCCTAAGGTTAGTTGTGGTAAAGATAGCTAATGTGTGTGCTTAGTGTATAGTGTGTGGGATCACAAACAGAACACAATCATGAACAAATAAGTAGGGTGCAGCGAAGCATGCCTACTTTTATGATAAGGGCCATAAAGTTTGATTGTCTATTTCTTTTGTAGTTTACAATTTCTCATTGAGCTCCAAATGGCTGATTATTGCCTTTATATTCATATGTAGTTAGCAGAACTTAAGTCAGATATAGCTGTACCTACAATAGAAGTGAGGTGTTTAGCCTTTGTCTATACAAATAGATGTTCTCAGCCGCCCCTGACTTTATTTTTCCATAATATGCAAGAAATATCACATTGTGTTATCTTTTCTCAGCTTATAGATAACTCTGTGCAGCTGTGCCCGTATAGAAACTAAACTAACTATTTGATTTTTTCCAGAATGCAGGTGTTGGCATATTTTGCCTCATAACAATTAGCTCTGCTATCATCCTGCACCTTTCTACTTTACATCATATATAGGTATAACCATCAGACTTTTGGACTATAATGTTGTCAGCTTGTGACTGACGACTTTAGTTCTTTTGCTAGTGCGTATAGTTCTCCTTCTCTGTAAAAAGAAGATTGCACTGTTTAGTTTGTTAATTTCCAATTGCAACTGTTTGGCGCTTTGTATTCATGGCCACCTACAGTTGACATCATTCAAATGTTGTTTGTACTAAAAAAAAAACAGTGAAACCAAGAGAAAATTTACAAAACTGTCCCCATATGCTTTCTTTGTGCTCAGACCTGCATATTTTAGCATAACCTATGGTGCAAGTACCTGTTGAGGCTACTTATGTGTATATGTGTTTATTAAATCATTTGAGAGCTAGTATCTATCATGGTGCTGGGTAATGTACTTTTCCTCTGATTGCTATTCATTGTTTTTACCTTGTGATTGTGGTAGCATTGTGTTCTCCCAATGAGGTTTGGTTGCAGATGTGCACATCAGTTGCTTGTGAAAATAACTGATTAGTAAGGCTGCAAAGAGGACTAGACATTAGATAGCTCTGTTGTGTCGTCATTTTATTCACAAAGGTTAGGACAAGTTTTAAACATGAAAAATACTCTTCCAACATGTTCTGAGTAGTTAGTTCAACAAGCACCTCATATATGTCATAACAAAACATGTTTGGGGATTTTCGTCGTAGTTTGATTCTGTTAGCAACATTTTACACCATTTTCTGTGTGTTTACTGTGCAGCAATGATCATTTATGGTGCATCAGTTCCCAATTGGTCTGGTTATTGCTATTTTCCGATCAGCTTTTGCTCCTCTTCTTCAGTCAACTTTTTTGCTCCTAATCTTTCTGATGATTTTACCACTGGCAGATTCAGGATCGTCAAATGTAGGCAGTTTCTTCATATTTTGCCAGCTCAGCCATTGATCAGCTGCAAGTTTCACTACACTACCTCCACATCAACTGCAGAGGTTTCTTTAGATTCAGGGAATTACGTTTAGGTTATCTGCTTCCATAGGCTCCGTCTACTTTACCTGGGACCTGAAAGTGCTGTGCTCCTCTGTCCAAGAGGTTGGAAAGGATGGTACTATATGTAGATGTAGATTGATGAATGACATGTAAACATTGTCGAAAATCGTGTGGCCGTTCTTGCCAACATTCCCGTGCATGTGTATGATATAACGGCCTCTGTATGTGTTTGCTCAGCTGTTAACGTTCATTGGCATGTGTTCTTTATGTTCGGCCTGATGCGTGGTAATCGATTCCACTCCCCCGCCGCCTACAGCCTACTCTCTTCCTCACCCCAGGAACTCCAGCAGCAGCTCTGCTTGCGTTTCTTCCATCTACACTATGGCAAGGCTCCAGCTTACATGCCGGCCGCCGGCACACCTACCGCCGCCCGCGCCGGTTGCCGGTGCCCCCACAACGCACCCAACAACGCCGTGCTTGATTCAGCCCGCCTCGGATCGCCGTCTCCTCCAGCTCGCAGACGCAGCATCACCACGGACGGTGGGCCCACCTCCTCCGCTCGCCGTGAACGGCGAAGCGAAGCCTGCTCGTCGGCGTGAGCGTGCAGTGGGCCCACCGCCGTTCACCGTGCGTTCCAAGAAACCTTAGTGGGCCCGCATCAGCTCGGAGCGGTCGCCCCCGCCCCCAGGTGATTCAGGCCGGCCGGATTGCATCGCATTTCAGCACGCATTGCTCCGGGCTTGTGGCCGATCCTATAAAAAGAGGTCGCCTCTCGCATCCCCGGTCACGCACTCACGCCACAAATTCAAAATCTGTTCACAAACTCTGCCCAGAGAGAGAGGAGGGGGAGGTTCCGTTCCACCATTGCCGAGAGGCTTGCGGGAGGGCGGAGGGAAAGGGCCATGGAGTGGGAGGCTCTGACGGAGGAGGAGTGGGAGGCTCTGACGGAGGAGCAGTGGGAGTCGCTGATGCAGATCGAGCGGGAGAGGGCTACGATGGAGATCGAGCAGGAGAGGGCGGACGACGCCATGCTCGCGGAGGAGGTGCCGGAGATCGAGGACGAGGTGCCGGAGATCGAGGAGCCCGAGAAGCAGAAGCCGAAGCAGGCGGCGCCGCCACCACCACCCGTACCCGTTGAGGTGTGGTCTCTCCGCTCCGCGCAGGCCTTCGCGACCAACATCCGCGGTCCGGCGTCGTTCCGCCTTCGTGCGGTGGCCGTCAACCACGCCACCGCGCTGGACGCCCTGCTCGGCCACCACGTCGCCGTCGATCACTGGGTGATCCCCGTCTCTGCACGCCTCAAGCTCACCGCCCTCGCCCGCCTCGACATGCTGCTGACGCTCGGCATCGAGGCGCACATCGCCATCATCGCCGACAACCTCTACACCGTGCAGTACCTGGAGTCCTTCCGTGAGTGGACGTGGGAGCTGCAGACGGCTGCGACCGAGTTCGGTGGTGTCTTCAGCAAGTCCGAGCCCGTCAAGCGCATCTGCCAGGGACTTCGCAAGGTTGTTGCTGGTGCTCTGAGCCGCGTCACCGTCGCACGGAGGAGTGGCTCATGCAGAAGCAAGGCTGGGCTCGCTGATCTCACGGCGCTCAAGGTGAGCACAGCCTTTTTCGAGACTCGTCAGACTTAGCCTCACGGTTTCTCACGACCTCTTCCTTGGTGATCGTGTACTGATTCGCTGATTCCTTGGTTTCTGTTAAAATCAGGCTTGTCTAGCAAATGAGATGTACTAGTACTTGCACTGCTGATTCCTTGGTTCCCGTTCTCCTCAATCAGGCTTGTGTGGCAAATGAGATGTACTAGTACTTGAATTCCCGTTGAAATGTGGCTGTGGAAATGCAATCGTGAAATGCTCCTGTTAAAATGTAGCTGTGGAAATGCAATCGTATCTGGCATTAATAATAGATGAAAGCAGTCTTCAACATATTCTGCATTTTTTATGTACAGTATGAGTGCTCTGTTGATCACTGCTACTATTCTGAATTTTTCTGTTAAATGCGAATTGATCTGAAGCAGACTCCTCTGTTCATGCTTGCCTCTGCTACTATTCTGCATTTTGTTTTATCGTGACACGAAGCGTGACATTTTTTCTGGGGTAATTTTGAGTTGGCACAGCGGCTAAAGCACTGTATTGTTGCGTGTTGCTACTAATAACTGGGGTGAGAGGTTCTGGCGTTCTGCTACACCAGCTACTTTTTGCCCGAATGTGTTCTGACTTCTGAGTGCAATATTTTGCGTGAGGTGTGACCTGAACAGTGAACTCTACTGTGTGCCTGCCTCTAATGTACTGTGTACTAGCACTATTGCGGTGGGTCTTTTTATGTGACAATGCACGGCCACATCCACAATGTCCCAGTTCCTCTCGCCAGCCGCGCCACCCGCCACGGTCTCATCAGTCATCACATCACACGCCCCGGCGCTGCGCTACGCTCCGAGCCACCTCGCCATGCGCCACACAACAAGGATCCAAAGGCCAAAGGAGGTGAAAGTGAAACTAGTCAGAAGACGATGGGGAGAGAGAAGTGGCATGGCCGGCTAGCTGGACAGAGGACTCCCCAGTAATACTCTGGTAGTGTAGTTGGAGAGAAGTGGGTCACGTTGACCGGACGCAGACTCACGTTGTTAACTTCCTCTACATCTCCACCGTCCACGCAAGATCAAAGGGCTTGAACCGTTTTCAGTCTTGGCTTGGCTTCTCCTCCTCCCCCGTGAAGACAGACAACAGAACAGGAACAGGGGCAGCTCGCTGCCAGGGCTTTTTCGTTGCGATGCAAGGGCAAGCGTGTGCAGACACATACAAACGCGCGGACCTGGCCTGGTGCGCTGCGCTCCACGGCCAGCGCTGCTGCAAGCGTGCACAGCTAGTCGGCTAGCACAGAGAGCGCCGCGGCGAGCTAGCAGCAGCCAGCACTTTTTTTCGAGCGTGCGCGGCCAGCTCGCGGACGGTGCTTCGTCAGGGCCGGCGGAGGGCCGACAGGCGTGGAGGTGACTTTTGAGCTAGGATGCGCGCAAAGTGTGGCGGCGACGCGTACGTCGTCGCCGCGTCAGGGGCTGGCTGTATGTCGCACGGTGGGGCGCGGCGCAGAGCGAGGAGCACGGAGGTGGCAACGCGGTGGGGCTTCAGCAGGGACGAGGAGGCAGAGTAGCCCCAAGCCGCACCAGGTCGGTCGGCTGCGGCCGCGGCCGCCGCGTCGGTCGCCCGCCAGTGTAGTGTAGGGCGACCAAGGGGAGCAGCGCTGCACGGTAGAGGCGAGGCGGCTGCTGTCCGCCGGCTAGTCTGCATCCGCCCGCCCGCGTGCTCTCCAGTTCGCATCCCGCATCATCGGCAGTGGCGGCACCAAATGCATGCATCTGCGCCTCCAGTGGTCTGACTGACCTCGGCCTACATACACCTGCTTGCCCGGCAGCCGAGACAGCGGCGGGAGGGATCGGCGTGGTCGCGGCTGAGTGACGGGTCCCCTGGCGTCGAGGGCCGACGCCATGAATACCGCCGGCGCCTCTGCCCCCGGATTTCTCTCCCTTTATTTTTTTTTTTAAAAAACCGAAATGAACGCAGGCCCGGCCCGATGCCCTCCGTTCGGATGACACAGGAAGTAACTTTTCCTTTGCATCCCAAATCGTAAAGCCCAGCTGTGGTTCTGGCCCAAATACAGCCCAACTCAGGATTATATATCGAACAGAGAAATATCAGAGTTTTACTAAAAGTATTTCATCATAGCAAAATTAAACAGGCGTTTTACTTAAGTATTTTTAGTAGTTACATGCTCCAAATAATAACCAAAATAAATTCCAGCCAAAAGCCATCTGTTAACGCACATTTGCTAGGAAATTTTGTCCGAAAAGAACAAATATCCTCCTTTGTGATATAGCAACCTAAAGAAGATCTTTAATAGACATATAGTCAAATTTCGCTAGAACCTTGAAAGACAAAGGGGGTGTTTGGATGGAGGGACTAGAGTCTAGTAGGTGTCACATCAAAATGTCGGAGGAATGTCGGAGGGGTGTTTGGATGCCAATAAAAAAAACCAATTACAGATTTCGCCAGTAAACCATGAGACGAACATATTAAGTATATTTAATTCATCATTAGCAAATGTTTACTGTAGCACTACATTATCAAATCATGGACTATTTAGGCTCAATAGATTCGTCTCGCAAAAAAGCCCCAATCTGTGTAGTTAGTTATTTGTTTAGACTATATTTAGTACTCTATATATGTGTCCAAACATTCGATGTGACAGGGACTAGAAAAAAGTTGAGGGAAACAAACACCCCAAAAAAAATAAAAATAAAACGCAGCTCAGCTAATTTGTGTCACGGTTTTGGCTTGCTGGCTCGCTGATGGATCGGAGCGAATTTGTGGTTTGGAAGGAATATGTGGGAAATCAGTAATATATATGTACGAGTCTGTGTAGTATATCAAATCAAATGAATTTTCTTGTGTGGAAAATCAATCAGTAATGTACTACTATATATATCCAAAATGAAAAACATTTCAGTGGCGCGCTCGTTGCCCATGCAAGTCAGATTCTTGTCCCTGCTATATATATCCAAAATGTACTGCTATATATATGTACGAGTGTTGACTATTTTAGCCGTACTCTCATCGGTGTTGTGAAAACAACCCGGAATGGTTGGGTTCAGGCTAGGTTGTAGCCATTTTGCACTTCAACAATTAGTTTGGACCGTAGGCCCTCATCCGAGTTACGTACTCTAGAAGTCGGGATAGGTCGAGCTCTCTGTTGGCTCTCATCTAGTTCTCGAAAAAGAAGCTGGGATCTTTGTAATCTTTATTGATCAATAAGCCTTTATTGGAGGAATAGTACATGTATTTTTGATTTCTAGGCAAAAAATCGTCACAACCGAGAGATGTGCCATGAATTTTTTATTGGTGCTCCATCTTCTGTTATTAGTTCGTAGGATCCAGGTCCTGTTACTTTTGCTACTATGAAGGGGCCTTCCCATGGACTGAGTAGTTTGTGCCTCCCGTCTGGTTTTTAAATTTTTCGGAGGACTAGATCGCTGGCTTGTAAGGTTCTTGGTTGAACGCTTTTGTCATAATATCTTCTTAATCCTTGCATGTATCTTGCCGATTGTAGTGTTGCATTGACCCTTACTTCTTCTAAGCTATCGATTTCTAGTCTTCGGCCTCTCTTCGATTCCCCTTCGTTATATTGCTCAATTTTGGGGATGTCGGATCAAGTTTCTTTGGTAGTACGGCTTCCGATCCGTATACCAAGAAAAAAAGGTGAATAGCCGGTTGCTCTACTTATTTGAGTTCTTAGCCCCGGACTACTTTTGGTATCTCATCTATCCACTTTGCTCCGTAATCTTTGAGGTCTTCATATAGTCTTGGTTTTAAGCTCGCCAAGATGAGACCGTTGGCTCTTTCTACTTGCCCGTTTGCTTGAGGATGAGCTACTGATGCATAATCAATGCTGAATCCACAGTCTTGAGCCTAGCTTTTGAATTCATTAGCTGTGAATGGTGATCCCAGATCTGTGATTATTCTGTTTGGCATCCCGAATCTGTGCATGATTTCTTGGATGAACTCTTGTGCTTTGGCCGAGCTGTATTTTACCAATGGCTTGTATTCTATCCATTTGGTGAACTTGTCTATGGCCACAAAGATATACTCGAACCCTCTCTTGGATTTCTTGAGTGGTCCGACTTGGTCGAGTCCCCAGCATGAGAAAGGCCATGCGGGTGGAATGCATATTAGATTGTGAGCTGGAAAATGTGCTTGTCTTGTAAACATTTGACAATTTTTACAGTGTTTGACTAGTTCTTCAGCGTCTTTCAGTGCTGTAGGCCAATAGAATCCTGATCGGAATATTTTTCCGACTAGTGTCCTTGAAGATGCATGATTCCCGCAGCATCCGGAGTGCATTTCTAATAGTATTTCTTTCCCTTCTGCTGTTGAGACACATTTTAGTAGTACGCCTGATGATGTTGCTCTTTTGTAAAGATTATTTCCTACTAAGACGTAGTTTTTGCTTCTTCTGATGACCCGAGTTGCTTCTATTTTGTTACCAGGTAACTTCTTTTCTTTGATGTAATCTATGAATACTTGCATCCATGTTGAGTTGTCTATACTGATCATCAGAATTTGCTCTTGTTCTCGTCTTCTTCTTGTCTTCTTTTTTTCGCCCGATTTGATAGATGGTTTGTTTAGTTTTTTACAAAAACTCCTGTGGGTACTTTTGCCCCTGTCGAGCCTAGTTTGGCTAATACATCATTTGCAACATTTGAATCCCGTAATATATGATGGATCTCTAGTCCTTGAAAATTCTTCTCAAGTTTTTTGATTTACGCACAATAAGCATCCATGTTCTCCTTGGTGCAATCCCATTCTTTATTGACTTGGTTGACTACTATTGCTGAATCTCCGTAGACTAGTAGTCTTTTGATTCCAAGTGAAGTTGCGACTTGTAGACCGTGGATGAGTGCTTCGTGCTCGCTTCGTTGTTGGTAGCTTGCCATAAGATTTGCGTAACATATCGAGTTATTTTCCATCAGGTGCGATAAGTAGTACTCTGCGCCTCCCCCCCTCCTAGTTTTAAGGATCCATCGAAGTACATTTTCAATGGTCTAAGATAACGTCTGGAGTTGGTTGTTGTATTTCGGTCCATTCTGCGATGAAGTCGGATAATGCTTGGGATTTGATTGCTTTTCTTGGGGTAAATTCTATTTTGAGTGCCCCGAGTTCTGCTGCCTATTTTAAAATTCGTCTGTTGAGTCTCGGTTCCTTAGGATATCTCCAAGTGGAAAATGCATTACGACGACTACTTTGTGATCTTCAAAATAATGTCCGAGCTTCCTTGATGTTATTAGAATTGTGTAGAGTAGTTTACGCACGTGTGGATATCTCACTTTTGATATTGTGAGTACTTCACTTATGTAGTAGACCGACCTTTGTACTTTGTAGATATGCCCTTGTTCTTCTCTTTCAACCACGATGGTCGTGCTTACTACCGAGGTTGTTGCGTAATGTAGAGCATGAGGTCTTCGTCTTTTCTTTGGTGGTACTAATCTTTGGAGATGTACTTGATATATGCCTTTAATTTGTCGAAGACTTCTTGTGCTTCTTCGTTCCAAGTGAATTTGTCTGTCTTCTTTAGTAATTTGAAGAAGGGTAGGCCCTTTTCCCCAGTGTCTAGAGATGAATCGTTGAGTGTCTTTGCCATGCAACTTTGTTAGCTTTTGTAGATCTTTGATATCCGTAGGTGGGCCCATATCGGTTATTGCCTTGATTTGTTTTGTGCTTGCTTCGATTCCTTTTGGTGACTAGAAATCCGAGTAGTTGTCGATAATACGCCAAATACGCACTTGTTGGGATTGAGTTTCCACTTCCATTTTTTGAGATTGTTGAAGGTTTGTTGTAGGTCTTCAATCAGGGAATCCGGGTTCTTTGTTTTGACAACTACGTCATCCACATATGCTTCTGCGTTCTTTCCAATTTGATCGCCTAAACAAGCCTGAATTGCTCTTTGGTATATTGCCCCTGCATTTTTGAGTCCAAAAGACATTGTTTTGTTATAATAGGCGCCGAAAGGTGTGATGAAAGAAGTCTTGCTTTGGTCTTCTTCTTTTAGTGCGATCTGATGATATCCCGAGTAGCGATCTAGAAAGGATAACAAAGCTGATCCTATTTGTTGAGTCCACTATTTGATCAATGCGGGTAAACCGAAAGGATCTTTAGGACAATGTTTGTTGAGGTCTGTGTAGTCGACACACATACGCCATTCATCCGTGTTCTTTTTGTGTACCAGAACGGGGTTTGCCAACCAATCTGGATGTAAGATTTCTTTTATGAATCCTACCGCTAGTAGTCGGGCTATTTCTTTCTTTATTGCTTCCTTCTTGTCTGGTGAAAAACGTCGTAGTCTTTGCTTGATCGGTTTTGCTCCTTTGTTGACTTCAATTTTGTGCTCAGCCAACTCCCTTGGAACTCCAGGCATATCAGCTGGTTTCCAGGCAAATATATCCTTGTTGTCCCGTAAGAAGTTGGTGAGCGCGAGTTCCTATTTGATAGGTAGATGTGCACGGATCGTGGCAGTCTTAGATGGATCGCTTTGTTTCTAGATCAATCTTTCTCGGTGCCTTCACCTTCATTTGTTGTGAGGGTGCTTTGTTTTTTAATTTGGGATCTCTAGCTCTTCTGTTCTTATTTCTACAACTGCCGAGTTGATTTCGCCTTGTACTTTTGAGGATATCTGTATAGCTTGCATATCACATTCGTAGACTCGTTTTAGGTCTCCTCTGAGAGAAAGTACTCCGTGTGGTCCTGGCATTTTGAGTAGTAGATATGGATAGTGTGGTATAGCCAAGAATTTTGCTAGTCTTTGGTCTTCCCAATATTGCATGATATGATGATTCGAAATTTGCAACTTCGAATTTGATGAGTTCTCAGGCGATAATTTGTAGGATTTCCAAATGTTCTTGGTAGTGTAATTTGTCCGAGAGGCATAGCCTGGTCTCCCGGGTACTATTCCGTAGAATGGTATACTTGTAGGCGTGATCATTTTTGAAAATTCTGGTCCCATCTTCTTCAAGGTGTTAATCGAAAATATGATGTTAAGTCCTGCTCCTCCATCAATGAGTACTTTGGTTATTGTTATGGCTGCAATTGTTGGTCCGAGTACTAATGGATATAGTCCTGTGTTCCCAACACTTGTCCATTGATCTTCACGCGAAAACTGAATTGGATATTGAGACCAGTTTAAGTATCGGGTGTTCTTTGGCTCTGGCTGCCATGATTGTTCGCCAAGCAAGTTTGTCTTCTTGTTTGCTTCCGGAACCGGGGACTCGAGAATATTACTGATACTGTTGCTCTTGGATTTTGAAATTCGTTGTCGGTTGGGTTATCTTCTTCTTTCTTCTCTCTGTTTTCCTCTTTGTCTTGTTTGTCCTTCTTCATATATTTTTCTTGGAAGATGCGACACTCTCTCATAGGGTGAATTCTGTTGGGTGATAGATGCATTTTATATTCTCGGATCTTCAAACTTTCTTCTTTGGGTAATATTTCTTTCTTTTACGTGGAGGCCACCATATTGTCTCGAATATCTCTTTTTTGTTGTGGTACTCCTGTCTATTGTCTTAGTTGTTCCATCTTCTTGAGTTGTCTTGGAATCTAGAGTTGTCTTGGTATCTCGAGTTGTCTTGGTTGTTCTATCTTGGGTTGTTTTGATCGTTCGAGTTGTTTCTTCTATCTGTGTTGTTTTTTCTTTCTGAGTTGTTCCTGTTATCTGGAAATCTTTCTCGTGTCTTCTCTTCGCCGTAATCATCTTTTCAATTGTTCTTTTAAACTCGTCATTTGTTCGTGGGTTTTCTTTTGCGTAAGTCGTGAAACATCCATCTTACTTTCAAACCATACGAAAATGCTTCTATTACTTCTCTTTTCGGTGATGTCATGTACTTGTGCTCGAACTCCCCAAATCTTCTATAGAAGTCTCTCGAGGCTTTCTCACGGATTTTGTTTCAATCCCTTTAATTCGGCTTGTGTTATTGGGTGGATGAGTATTCTGCGAAATTTTCACAAAAAGCTTTTTCGAAGATCGCCCCATGTTTTGATGGATCCGGGTCGTAACTTGTCGAACCATTGAAGTGGTAATGTTTCCAGTGCCATTGGAAAAAATAGTGCTTTAATGTCGTCATCTGCTCCAGCTAGTTCTATTGATTGAGAGTAAATTCTAAGCCATTGCATTGGTTCTGTCTTGCCATCATATTTTGAGTGATTGGACGGTTTGAATTTGTGAGGTAACTTGACGTAAAGTAGTCTTCTGCCGAAGCAAGGAAATCTGTCGTACTTTTTCCGGATTGTAGTCGGAGTCCGCCTCGACCGTCGTATCTTGAAATAACCCCGGGAGAACTTCGAGGTGGTGTTGGTAATCTTCCTCTATTTTCTCCTGTTATCTCGATCCAATCGTGATGTGGTTGAGTTCTTCTGCTATAGTTTGGAGTTGATAACCTTTCGAGCGTGGAAACTCTCCGAGTTCTTTGACTTGTCTGTTCAGATGGTATATGACGGGAGGTACTCGGTCATCTTGTATTCTTTACGCGGTATCTCTGAGTAGATTTCTAAGCCTGGTTTGTTCTTCACTTGGTCGTTGTATGGTGTCGATTTCATTAATTAATTCTTGTATCTTGTCGACTAGATCAAGTTTGGTCCTTTCTTTGTAGCTCTTCTTTCTTCGGCTTCTTTTTCGGCTCTTTTTCGGTTGTACTCGGCTAAGTTCTCTTCGTATTTGCGCCACGCTTCCCCTGCGTTCCTGAACTCGGTTTCTTCTCCCCCCTTTTTCTTGTTTCTTCTTTCTCTCGCTGCCCTCTGGCTGTCAGTTTTCTCTTCTTTTGTG
Organism: Chrysopogon serrulatus; assembly: GCA_015844335.1. Classification (NCBI taxonomy): domain Eukaryota; kingdom Viridiplantae; phylum Streptophyta; class Magnoliopsida; order Poales; family Poaceae; genus Chrysopogon; species Chrysopogon serrulatus. The sequence goes on from JADLZL010002028.1 coordinate 134,299, forward strand.
GTAGAGTTTTGTGGGATATCTCGCTTCGACTCTTTCTCAAGATCTCAGTAGTCGGGTTGGACTGGCGGTACCGGGGGTTGCCTCATCATGAACACCTCTTTGTACTTACTTTGGGTGGATAGCGGATTCTTCCTCTTCTAATGGTTTACCATATTGAAAAGGAAGGGAGGTGGAGTACTTATCTTGCTTGAAAACGTTCCATTGGGCGAGATCGTAAGATTCCATTGCCTTCTGAGTGAGATTTTGATATATCCGTGCCGAGTTGTGAGGCCGTAGTAAAAAGAACTCGGCTTGTCTTGTAGATTTGAGTTTTCGGTTTCCTCTGTCAGTTTGATTTTTGAAAAAATTTCTTGTATTTTCAGCTCGGGTTCTTGAAGTAGTCGACTATGGATAATTCCTTGATCGTCTGCTTCGCAGACCCAGCTTTCGAAGACGAAAGTTGATCCTCGCGGGAAAATCATCGCGTGTAGGTCCGTCGAGCCTTTGACGTTAATTTCGCCGAAAGCCCCTACCTGGCGCGCCAGCTGTCGGTGTTTAGCCACCGATAGCCTGCCACGGGGTTCCCGTAGCAGTTGATTCGGATCTCGGCGAATAACTAGAACTCGGCGGTTTCGCGTGAGAGACACACGGTTTATCCTGGTTCGAGCCCTCGTCGTCGAGTAAAAGCTCTACTCCAGTCGGCCTTGGCCTTTTGCGTTGGATTGATGTGTGATTGTGTGTTGTTCGTCTGTTACAAAAGAAGGTGCTCTGGCTCCTTTTTATGAGGGGAAAGGAACCAGAGCTGCGGTTTCTAATCCTAGTCGGACTTGTAGGAAGAGTTCCGCCCCTATTACAGAAGTTACTTTCTATTTGTCTAACTAGGATGATCCGTTATCTACTCGGATCCGGCCTTCTTGCTTTTGTCCTGACGGGAGCCGTGCTGGTGAATAGCCGTCTACGTCCCGTATCGACAGACGCCAGCCTCTCGAGGATGATCAAGCCTTGCTGAACCAGCTCGTTGCTTGTACCTCCTTCCCTCTTGTGCCGGTACTGTCGTCGGTACTGTTCTCTGCTCACCATTCTCTACCTCCTTCCCTCTTGTGCCGGTACTGTCGTCGGTACTGTTCTCTGCTCACCATTCTCTTCTGGTCTCTCATCAGCCTCCTGCACCATTGTCCTTCTAGCATCCGCATGCGTTCCTCTTGTAAGTGCGCTGATTCTATCAATGGCCCAATTGGTCGCTGATCGGGGACTTGTTTGCTGTTCCGATTGGCAATTTCGTCTTGGTGGTGCTGGAGCAGGGAGGAGATGCACCGCATAGCCCCAGGGTAGTTGGATATATCATCTATGTGGGCTATGTGCCACGATGCTCGCGGCGAGCTCTCTAATCTTTTTGCTCTCATCTAGGCCGCTTCTTATGCACCTCAGTGAATCTATCACTCTCTGAATCTTGCGGCTCGATGGAAGCAGCACCCAGCTCACATCTTCCCCCTTGTTAACAAAGGCGCTGAGTAGCCTTGCACCATACAGGTAGTCCTGGAATTCAGAATCCAGCAACTCAGTGGCATACTTGATCAAGTCCATGCCCCTTAATGGATAGAACATCCTTCAAGCATTTCTCGCTCATATGAGAAATGTACCCGCAGATGGGATCCTTGCCCCACTCATTATGCGACAGTTGCTCTAGACAATGGAGGCGGCGCCTCACAATTGCCCCGTAGATGCGCATAGGTAATAGCAATACCAAGGACATTGGCGCCTTGGAAAATAATAAGTGAATAGAATATGTTCAGTGCTGCCATCATGTTTGCCATGCTGTCAGTTCCATCCATGTTATTACCGTGATTGAGCTTCGCTATGCGCCATGACGAGATCGCTGCACAGCCCAATGGCCCGGAAAGGTAGAACGGTACGACCAGAAAGGCGCACATAAAAATCAGCATTTCGAATGGGAATACTAGTAGTCGTACTAGTGCAGGAATATGAGCGGTAAAAAATAAGCCATCGGCACTGGCAATATGCCTGCAAAATCGATGATATATTGTTGATTGGTCTCCCAGAATTCATGGAAAATCCTGCGGGCAAAAATGCATGCATAGTCCGTCAGTGTACGACCCATCTCATTTGTGCCCCTCCAAAAGTAATGAAAGAGATTATTACTTTGTCATTGCAACTTCGAAATACATCTCTCTTTTTCTTAGAGCACCTCCCAGAGTTTTCTATTTTTCTTCTTAATCCTTAGTTTTTAGGAAGATAAAAAAAATCTCTATCCAACAACTCATACTCTATCATCCTAAAATTTACGCAATTGAGAAATCTGACCCTGTTGTGTGTCAAGTTACTTGTGAGTAGAGATCACGCATATCCAACTTTGATCTAGTGTGGGAGGGCTCAAATGGATATAGAAACAAATTCAGGTTTCCTTATGAGAAAAGTGCAAGAGAAAAGGATCTAGTGGGAGAGCTTAAATGGATATAGAAACAAATTCATGGTTTCTCGTACAAAACATCACAGATCGTGAGACCAACCAAATTTTGATTTTTAGAAGTGAAATATTAAAAAATATCAAAGATAGCTTTCTTTTTTCTCTCAATTCCTTTTTAGGAGTTGGAAACATGTAGTTTTAAGGAGGAATATTTAAAGAACTCTTGAAGATGCTCATAGCCACCAATTTTGATCAGTGTGTTTAGGTAACACTATGGATTTAGGGGCCACTTGGATCAAAGGATTTTCATAGGAAAATCAAAGGAAACCAAAACGTAGGAAAGGAAAGAGAATAGAGCGTTTGGAACAAAGGAAAGTAATGTGATGACGTAGCGTCTTTAGAATTTCATAGGAAAGAAAAAAAAATGTAATCAGATCTCTGGTTTTTTATTTGAGTTAAATGCGCTATAGGTCCATTAACTTGTGAGCAAGTTTTAGTTAGGTCTATCAACTTAGAAAGTGGTCTTTTGGGTCCATCAAATTATAAACAGATTTTATTTAGATCCATCAACTTAGAAAGTGACTTTTTAGGTCCATAAACTCGTATGACGTATCACTTATGTTCATATCCCTCCATGTAGACTTCTTGCGATGATGCGGCCTACTAATTTGTCCATCCGAAGCAGTTGTTGATCCTTCATTTCGTCAAACACGTTGTGAGCGAGTGAGCGAGCGCCGGCTCGCCGATGCGGGCGCATGAGCGAGCCACCGCGGGGTATGCGGTCGCGGGGCGACCGCTGCCACGGACGCGAGGAAGCGCGAGTAGGCTACCTTGGCTGCGGCCGGCGAAGCTCGCCCTCACGCCACGACCACGAGGGCACACCGGCGAGCACTGCCGCGCTAAGGCCACACGGGCGTGCGAGTAGGCCGCCACGTCCGCAAGGACTGGTGGGCGATCGCGCGCCATCCTATACTCGGAGTTCATGACAAACATGAGCGCTAAGAAACACCCGCCCACCCATGTGCATAGGATGGCCCGAGTGGCCACGGCGCGGCGCCTCGCTCGCATGCCCGCGTAGCCGTGGCAACCTGCTCACGCGCGTCGCCGGGCCGCAGTGGTAACGACGCTGCCTCGCATGGCCGCAGCAGGCCTGCTCGCGTGCCTACGCGCCTATTTGGCCACGGCGGCGGCGTTCTCTCACGCCTGCATCGGTGGAGGTGATGCCTGCTCGCATGCCCATAAGGTGTTTGATGAAATGAATGTCACCAACTGCTTTAGAGGAATAATTCAGCAGGCTATGTTGGCACGAGAAAGCCCCACATAGAGGGATATGGACTAAAATGATACGATATATAAAGTTTATAGACCCAAAAAGCCACTTTCTGAGTTGATGGTCCTCATAAGTTAATGGATCCCGAAGCCACTTTCTATTGATGGACCTAACTAAAACTTGCTCATAAGTTAATGGATCTCTGGTGCATTTAACTCTTTTTTTATTCCTGTGTAAAAGCCCCAGGTGACTACAACTCATCGGATGGGGTGGATTAAAGGCACGGTTGTTTAAGGCCAACCTCCATGGAGAGTTTCATTAAATCTCATAGACATAAATAAGTTGATATGTCATTATATTAATGGAAAAGAAAGATTATAAGAGTTTCATGAGAGTAGAGAGAATTTTATGGGGATAAAACTCTTCTACATAATTTCCATAATTTGGATGGGTTAGAAATTAGGTCATGAAACCCCACTGAGACAAGCCGGAGTGGTGGGGTTGTTGTACTTGTGGGCGTACTTGCTGCTTGCTGCTGATGCTCACAGCTCTAATGGCGTCAAGACAAGCAGCAGCTGTTTTTTCCTTCGTTATTGACTTCCTGTGTTCCAAACACTTTTGTTATATTCTTATGTTTTTTCTTTCCTCTATTTTGGTAGAATGCACATATATATAACTTTTATTTGTTTTCCCCGTTTCTCTGTTTTTAAGATTAGGAGTAATTCCAAAACAACATTTTTTTGTGTTCTTATTGTAGTGAATAATTACCGTTGCCCTTCATATTTTCTCTCTTCTCCCAATTTTCAAGTTTTTTGGAGATGGACTCTCCCCTAAGTCGACCAATGCAAGTGGTGAAGCTGTAACGTGTGTTCTTTTATGTTTTGAAAAGAAAACAGGAGGGGGTTCTGAGCCCCTACTATGAATATATTAAAAACATTAAAAAAAGCATGTCTTCAAATTAGAACAAACAAGAAAAAATCGTGGTAAATCACTTGTCATCCTTTAAAAAAAACGTTACAGCACACGGCCAACACTTAGCTAGTAAGTTAGTATATATTATTAGAACAAAACGAAGACAACATGTATATATTATTAGAACAAAACGAAAACAACATAATATATAGAATGGACGGACTCCGCTTGAAACTGCTGTATCATAAATATATAGTCTTCTTGTATCGGAAATAAATATGTAGTTATAGAGAGAAGGGACAAAAATAGATCGAGGAGATTATTACTGACCTGGCTGCTTGTATCACGGTAATAGCCATGATGCAGAAGAAATCCATCTTCCCCAACGACTGGACGTAGCCGCCAAGGAGACAACGAGGGAGCCAGGAGGCCTGGGATTTTTTTTATTTTTAATCCTTTAAATAAATATATTGCAAGAAAAAACTGGTTCAAAAAGATATTGCACGCCATAGCCCCTTTGGTCGCGCCAGGGATCCCGGCGTGACAGCAGAACACTTGTCACGCCACATGCACCGGCGCGCGACAGGCTCGCCCGGCGTGGCGTGGTGGGTGTTGACCGGGCTGGCGTGGCGCCGTGGTGGGGCCCACCCTGTCACGCCGCATGCGCTGGCGCGACGGGATTGTCACGTCAGTAGGGCTGGCGCGACGGAGACTTAAAAGCCCACCCACCCGAGGCTTCCCCTTCTTCCTCCCATTCACTTTCATACTTCTGTCGAACCAGGCATGAGCAGTAGTTCTCCTCTTCCTCCCTCATTTCTTTTTCTTCCATTTTCTCCATTTTAGTGACATAGAGAGTTTGAGCACCATTGGTTGCAAGTATTTAGTCTTTGAGGTAAGACTCCTCCATCCTAACATGTTTTTTTTTTGTTTGCACTGTTTTGGTTTACTTTCGCTATTCTTTTGATTTGTTGTGCTTTTTGACTGGTGTGGTTTTGACAGCTGTGCCTTAGAGATGGTCTTCTCAGACTGATACTTGATGCATTTATGTTGTGGTTATATACCTGTGTCTTGTGGAAGTTGTTAGGGTTGTAGTTGATATGGACACTATATTAGGGTTTGCATTCATCGTGGTTAGAGAAATGCTGCAATTTATTCATTAGTGGTTTTGACAACCATGCCTTATACATGCTCTTGTCAGATTGATACTTGGTGCATTTAGGTTTTGGTTATATACCTGTGTTAGGGTTATAGCATGCGCTGGACACTAATTAGCTAGTATTATATAGGTAGCTTTTTTTGGTACGGATATGCTAATCATACAATTAATTAATTAGTTTGTGATTAGAAGTAAGTGGTATTGAGTATGCCTTTTATACTGTTTTAAGGTTTGAAGTGACATTTATGTTTGTGTGATGATTCCTGTTGTTTTTATGTAAGCATTAAACCTATGTTTATATGTTTGTAAGATTGTGATGGTTTTATATAAGATTTTATAATAGAATCAATGGAGGTTGGCGACGAGGATCCGTTTGTGCACCATCCGGCTGTGCATGATGACATAGATACTCCATTTAAAGATGGTGATCCGGTCCCGAACTGTTTTTGTGGTGTACCGGCCTATGTGAAGCAGTCGAGGCATCCTAGGTCTTCTGGGCGGGCCTTTTTCTGTTGCCCATTTCGACAACACCCCCCTCAGTTGGAGGTATAAACGGATGCGACTTCTACCAATGGTTGGATGGTGATGCAATGTTAGATAGACGCATCATGTTTTTTCCTTACGACCCATGGAAGAGTTTTCCATATGCTGAGTTTAAGAGGTGGGTGCCTCCCCCCTCGAATCCTCCTCCTATGAGTGGTATTGAGCAGTGTTTTGCACGAGCTGAGCGGCTACAGAATCCTCCTCACTGCCACTGTAGCAAGGTTGCGGTTCTCCAAGAACCAAGCAAGGATGGAATGTTCACTCCATTCTTCCGTTGTGGTCAACATGACTGTGTAAGTGTTCTTTCCACTTTTGTTCTTGTCCATGTCATATGCGCTAGTTGAAATTCTAACACAATGGTTGCTATTGTTTACAATTTCAGCGTGGATTTCCAGCTTGCGATTTCGATGAGTACGTCTATGGACCTAGATCGCATTGGCCCTCTGAGGAGGAGGTTAAAGAGTTTACATTTTCAAATACATGGCCATGTTTGAAAATGCCGGACCGCAAGTGCAAATGTGGCATCAAGGCTCGCGAAGGAGTTGTTCCTTCGGAGCTAGGGTGGGGCCACTACTGTGGCAATGCTTTCGGAGGCCCAAATGAGTTCTTCGTGAGTTTACTTACTTATCAACTTCTGTCTAGTTTTTTAATACAATTTGTGAACCCGTATTATGTGCTCACTAATCTATGTTTGTTAAGGCGGGGAAGACATGTGACTGGGAGGATTTTCCCGGTCGTGGAGAGTTGTGGGCGGAAATCTACGAGAAGAAAGTGCGTTCTCCTTATATGAATGAAAGGCAGAGGATTAAACTGCACAACGCCAGACAAACATGCCGCATAAAGCACAGTGTTATAGGCCCATCCATTGACACATGGAATATGCTTGGTGATGACTTTGACAGAGCGACCAACAACAAGTTCAAGAGAGTTGGCCGACCGCATGACAGTGAGGAGCTCATTAGGTTTTGGCGCACGAACAAGAAGCGCTACGACTTCATGGATGACGAGCGCCGGAGGGAGATCAATTTTTTTCATCGTCAGAGATTGAAGAGCGAGGACCATTGGCGTGTGCAACATGGGAGGCAAGCTAAGAATATGTGTCGTGAGCTTTGTGAGTACTTAGTGTGTAACCAATGATCCAATCTAGTGCATGTTGTGCTTGGTGGTGTTAACCATTCTTCGTTACTTGTAGTTCCCGAATCGCCACCGAACGATGGACATCTCCCGGCCCCTAAGGAGGATGACGACAACAGCGACGACGGGGCACCTCCCGACTTCGACTATGACCCCGACGCCAAGCCTGAGTGGACCGCCCAAGACGTAGGCCTGAGGCCTTCATAGCCAGCGAAACGTAGGCGTGAAGTCGTGCGTACGTCAGAGCGTGGTCGTAGGCCCGAGCGTGGTGGTACACCGGCCGACGAGCCTGGGCCAATGACTCTGCTGCCGGAGTCCGAGCATGAGCACTCGGCCGCCGCTCCAGCTGGTTGCCGCATCCACCGGCGTCGTTACTCCCCTCTCCTTGGACACTATCAGCCATCATCAACGATGAAAACGGTACGGATATTTTCCGATAGTATTCGAGACCGAATTTGTTTAGAGGGGTTTTTATCCGTTCGTATCCGAGTCCGGACATTCAACATCCGGTACCGTATCCGTATCCGAATACTCAAATTGCATATTTATGATGTCGATATCTAATCGTATACTATCCGGCATAATTAATACTATCCGTATTCGAATCCGAATCCGGACATAAATATAAAAATAAATATGGTATAAGTAATATTCGTCTGTATCCGATCCGTTTTCATCCATAGCCATCATGCATCCCACTTAATAGCTAGGCTTGCTGCTAGTGACCGGCGGAAGCCTTGGGAGCGCGCTTTGGATGAAACTGAAAACAGCTGGACACTTGCTGCTTCCTGCTACTAGATGTAACGAAGCTTCAGGAGGTGAAGATCCATGGGATGACTAAAATTAGCGCTAACGCAAGCACGCTAATGTTCTTGGACTGGGAGAGTAGCTAGGATCCGGGAGGTGCCAGATATATATATAGGAGTGCTCTTTGTCAGCTCTCTCACGCGTGGACCGTGGCCAGTAGCGCCTACATAACGAGAGCCTAGCTAGCTACTTGCTCACGCTGATTGGTTTGGAGGATGATGAAGGGAATCGGGACGGGACGACCCCTTTTGACAGTGTTAGGTTCTAAGGCAACTGGGATAGGGTTCATCCCCTTGACCTCTGGAGAACATCCACGGGCGGAATTTAAAACAAGGGGACGGCGTGGGACGATAGAGTGACAACTGAGACCCACATGGCAGATATATAGCTTCTTGTCTCATATGTCTCTCTCTCTCATATCTCTCTCTCTCTCTCTCTCTCTCTCTCTCTCTCTTTTGAGAATCTCATATGTTGATCTCTGAAATCAACTATGGAACAGAAACAGTCCCTATAATATGAGTGGGAGGAGGACTGGTTTGGAAACCCGCCGGTGCTAAATGAATGGTGAGGCTGCCTGAAGCCGTCATCTGGGACAAGTGCTGTTTTTAATTTGATTGTCGACAATAATGGGAACCCTCACCTGTAATTCGAGCACTGTTGTCGAATCTAGCTAGCTGGCAAGAAAGGGAACATCAAAAGAAATTCCAGTAGCAGAAGCTGTGGCTGCATGTGGCGACGGTGGCGTCTCCGATCCGATCCGTCCATGGAACCAGACGTCCATCTTCTCCGCCGAGCGCCGAGGAAGTGACTGCAGTTCTTGGAACCTAATTAAAGCTTTGGTGGTGATGAGCTGGAACTTAATTGAACCCGTCTGCTACCTTCCAATAGCTGTTCAAGTCAAGTCGACGCTGAGCCTTGTCGGCAAACGGGCAGAGAGAAGAAAGAAAAAGGCGAGCTTGAGCACTGACGCAAATTTACTTCGTTCCGACTTCCGACGATTGGTGGTGCGCGGCCACGTGGCCGTGTACAGTTACTACAGCAGAAGTAGTGATGCACAGCCACATGCACCTCTCTATCTTTGCTCCTCCGGGTCGTCCAGTCGTCCTTTGTTGCCGGAAACCGGAAAGATGGCCATTCATCACAATCACAATGGCTGGCACTGCAGCGCCGGGCCTGGGTCAAGTCTTGACGTCGCTGAAGCTAGCAGCTTGCCGGAGTAGAGAGGCCACCCGGCGATGTGTCCTGTGTGTCACTGTGACGACGTATGACAGATCAGAGATGGACGACGTATCGTGCTCCGTTCCCACCAGGCACTAGGGACGAGTGGCTGACGAGTGAAGGCTGAAGCTACGACTGCTTCGCCTCCTAAATGCTCAGTGCCGCTGCTGGCTGCCCCACCTCAACTTTACATACGCCGGCACGAGTGGCGGAGACAGTATTTTCATGTGTGTAGGGAAGATCTAATACGTAGAAGACATAATAAAAAGATGTAATAAAAAGACCAAGGTCCAAATACAGTACAAGAGCAAAGACAGTTTGTCCATTCACGGTATAGAAGTTAAATAAATATTATGGTTGTCTTTACTTTTCTTTTCTTTTGGCTTCTACTCTCGTAGAGATCTAAGATCAAAGATTCCTCTGTGCACGATTAAATATATCTACATTATTGTTGTAAGGCATATTCATTGCCCCCATAATCTCTTTTCGGGATTTTAAAACGAGTATTCAATATCCTAAACGAGTTATCAATTGCAAAATTGTAGATATCTTTGACTTCTAGCTTTGACTTTAGCCATTTTTTTTATCCGAGATCATTTGAAAATTTTTTAATTTCAAACATGAGCAATTGAAACATAATTTTCCTTGTATAAATAAATTCAAATGAGAAAATTGTCAACTATAATGTGGTATAACTCTAATATCTATATTTTTGGTTCTTGTCATTTCTCCATCCGAGGTTATTAGAAAATTTTGATCCAAATTGTTTCAAATAGAATTTGAAATTCAAAATACAAGAACTTTAAATAGAATTTGATGGATCCAAATTGTCTCGAATGAGAATGTTGTCAATAAAAAAAATTGTATATCTATTCGAGATATAAAACTTCAATATAAAGTTTGTCTTCATCTGACTTCATTTGAGAAAGCTATGAATTTTACTTTGTTGCACATATTTTTAGAGACAGCTCTAAATCCAGCTGCTTCTAGACATCTGTTTATAGAGGTGGTTGCATATAGAGCTGTCTCTAAAGTTATAAGGTCTAAATATAGCAACCTCTCTACAAATTCTAGAGACGGCTCGTTTCGAAACTATTTGTAAAGGTAGATATTGATCGAGTCGTCTTTATTAATAAAAAAAGTGTCTCTAGAAATCAAACTTGTAGTAGTGCCATGCATTATTCATTGACTCCCTCTCACAGCCTAACTCTTGTAACCAGCGAGCTTCAAATTTGAAGCTTGTATGTATCACCTCCTGCTCCCTCTGCGTGTATGTTTTTAGATGCAAGTTACTTCTCCACTAGGCATGCATTGGCCACTCCCAAATCCAGATTCTCCCTAATGTACACCTCTCGTGTGGCTATGATTATGCCACGTAAACTGAACTGAGCCTATATATTTTTACTGGCAAAATGTCAGCGAAACTTGGTGCTTGCATAAATTAAGGACAGTTCATGAGCAATAGGAGTTTTGCCATTCTTCTCTTGGGCCCAAATTGAGTACATGGCCATGCCCGTGCCTATTTTTAGTATGGGCCTGAAGATAACCCTTTTCTTGAGAACCAGCTTCACCTAATATGGCCCGCAGGACCTCTTCTCCTGGGCCATTCTCAGCCCATGGGGCCACACTGGAAGAAACGCCCTGCCAGGCACCATCGGCCGCAACCGCCACGGTGTCACTCGCAGCCTCGCAACGCGGGCGGGCATCTCGGTCTCCCCTCTCTCTCGCTCGCTCGGTAGCGCCAGCAACGCTGCGAAACCACAGCTTGCCTGCGGCGTCTGGCACCCACCGTCAGCTTCAATGCTTGATGCATGGCAGCGCTGCCCCCTGCCGCGACCCCCATGGAGCTCTGCTTCGCCGCACGCGCCGGGAGCCCGGGACGGCGGCCTCTCGTAACTCTGTTCGGCTGCACTACAGCAGCCAGCTTCTGCTAGCTGTTGGCTGTTGCTACAACAGTGAACAATGTCCTGTGAGGAGGCCTGCAGCCGTAGTAGTATAGATTTCTCTATTACCTACACGGCTGCACATGCCTTTATTATTAAACATTTGTCATCCACTGCTCGTTATACGCTTATGCCTGTTTTCTGCTAGCTATTCGTGCCATTATTATTATTAGACTAAGTGAAGCCAACCACACCATCTCGTGCACTTAATAAAGAGATCAAATAAAATTGACTTCAGAAATACTCAAAGTTGTAAAGGAAATTTTATGTCAAACATAGTCGAAAACTGAAAAATAGGTCAACAAACGTTTAGAAACCAGGATTTCCTCCGCACCAGCAGGTTTGAGAACCAGCTTGCACATTTCAATATATAAACTTTTAAGACCAATGTTGTTATTCCAGGCACATACAGAAAAAAGGTAACATTCTTGTTCAGAGAACGGGTACAAATTTGTCTGAAAACAATACAGTATATTATGTTCCATTAACTAAAATAGTGGGAAATGAAACAAACCAAAGCACATATATAAATATGCGAATGCGACAACTAGAGATACACACTAGTGTCTTGTGCTGGAGCAAGGAATAGAGCGAAGGGCTTCATTACCATCACAGTTCATGTTCTATATCTGGCCAAAGCTGTTCTCAATTTCGAAAAAGAGCGGCCTGACAGTATTCCTGACTCCGAAATCAGTCCCAACGAAAAGCATGCAGCTTTCAAGTTCAGACATGGTCTTGGAAGCTTCAGATAGAGAACTCTTAAATTCCCTGTTTCTAAAGATTTCAACATACTGTTGGCACCGCAACATTGATTTAGCAATGTGACTGCAAAGCTTCACAATTCTCAGACTGTCTGCTGCTGGATGACAGTTGTTGTCTATTATGGTCTTGAGCTTATCCACAAATGCTTCACGTCTTCGCTGTCTTTGCTCCTCACTTCCTGTAATGTTCTGATCAACGGCGCTCTGAATTGCACCATCCAAATCTGAATTGTTCAGTTTATCACATATCACCTGAGCAAGGTATAAGAATGCTTCTTGCTCGTCCCTTTCTTGATCAGAAATTTCCTTTATTTCTGTGTGATCACCCTGTGTAGAATTGTTATGCTGCCTTTCTTCATTTTTCGTGGATCCAGAAGTTCCCTGGTTCTCCTCGTCTCCTAATTCAGGATTGTTGTGGCCCGTTGAAATTTGTCCTTGATCAGAAATTTCCACTATTTCTGTATGGTCGCCATGTGCAGAAATGTTATGTGGCCTTTCTGCATTATTCGTGGTCGTGGATGCAGAATTTCCCTGGTTCTCCTCGTCTCCTAATGTAGGATTGTTCTGGCCCTCTGAAATTTGTTTTTGTTGTGATTTTCCTTTAATGTACATTGTTTTTCTGAGGACCTGCAATGACAAAGTTACTTAGTTCTCTTTTTCTTTCTTTGGTAATGACTTAGTGCACTAGCTAGCATTTTGCAGGGTGCCAAGCTCGGAATACAAAGTCTCCTCTAAAAAGAATGGGAATGGAATTCAAACCAATATAATGTGCACATGGTACATGTAAATGAGAGGATAAAATACTGATGTGTTAGCATGCTTCAATGTATATTTATTATTTCCAGGAAAAAACGGTAGTTTTGTGCTACTGATGTATTTTGATCGGTTGGATTAATAGACTTGCGCACTCACCTTTGACAGTATTTCCTTCATGTTGACCACATTGCAGTGAGCACACAGGTTTGCCATGATCTCTGCTGCTATTGTTCTCCGTGTGATGTTCTCATCATCAAGTATTCCAGTGAGACGATCAATAATGTCGTTTGGTGCGTTCATGATGAGGGCAGAGTTACTTTTGTTGTTAGTTGACAGGGATGCCAGTGTCCTCCCAGCCATGGCGGCAGCATCTCCATTAGCAAGGAAGAGATCCAGCTGCTTTGTGATGAGTACTTGTTCTACTTCCTCGTTGAGTTCTGTGAGGATCTCCATGGCTACCAGCTGCAGTTCTTGGTGGTCAGCTTCATTGTTGCTCAGTTGAAGAATGCTCGTGAGGTTGCTCAGTGCTTGAACTTTATTTGAGAAAATTTCATGGCTGCCATCTGGAGCGCGGATGAGCTGGTACAGCACTTTGAGGCATCTGGTTACAATGTCAGCCCAGGCCTTGGTTTTGATATCTTCAGTTAAGGTCGCTGAGTAGACGGGTGCCGTGATCTTGGGAAGGAGCCTGGGGGCGCCGCATATGATCCTGCGGTTGTCGCCGCTGTTGGACGCCAGCCTCTCGAGGATGGTTAAGCCTTGCTGAACCAGCTTGTTGCTTGTACCTCCTTGGCTATTCCGCCGGCGTTGCTCTTCCCTTATCACCGGTCTCCTTGGGTCCATTTTGTCTCTCGTCAGTAAAAAATTCCGTATCCCTTCTCTCATGTCGTCCTTTTCTTTTCCCTGCTTTCCTTTTGTCAATGGCCGCTGCGGATCGGATATGCACCGACGATATGTCTGTGTGGTTTCCTCTTCGAGGAGCAGGGAGGATATGCAGCACATACCCCCAGGGTACCTGGCTACATCTATGTGGCCAGCAAGATCTGCCAAGATCGTCGCCGCGAGCTCTCTTATCTCCGTGCTGCTCTCGTCTAGGCCGCCTCTGCCTATCCACAGTGAGTCCAACAGTCTCTGAATCCTGCCCGTCGAGGGAAGCAACAGCCGCCTCACGTCTTCCCCCTTTCCCTTTGTAATAAAGGCGCTGAGTAACCTTGCACCATACAGGTAATCTTCCTGGGATTCAGAATCCAGCAACTCAGCGGCGTACTTGATCAAGGTCAAGCCCTTAGTGGATAGAGGATCCTTCCTGCATTTCACGCTCATATCATAGAGGTACGTGTGGATGGCCAAACCGCCCCACTCCCGAGGCAGCTGCTCGAGGTCATGGAGGCGACCAGTCACGACTACCCGGACGGCGCTAAGGATGAAGAACAACACCACGAACACGGCGCCTTGGAAAATAATAAGTGAATAGAATATGTTCGTTGCTGCCATCATGTCTGCCACGCTGTCAGTTCCATCCCTGTTACCGTGATTCAGCCTCGCTATGCGCCATGACGAGATCGCCGCACAGGCCAAAGGCCCGAGCCGCAAGACCAGGTCAGCGCATAAAATTCCGATCAGGAGTGGATATAATACTGGTAACAAAGGAATCAATAGGAGGGGCGAATTGAACGCCGAATAGAGAAGTTTTTCAATGAGGAAGAAGGATGTAAACACAAAATCGAAGAGATACTCTGCACTCTTGCAATAGTCCTTGAAGATCCTGCGGCCAAAAAGCATGCATAGTTCGTACGGTGTCTTTAAAGGGTTTATATTATTATATATATGGTAATAACATCCGTAATATAAACTAATATTGGCCATAATATGACAATACCCTATTAAGTTCCTATCAAATTTAAACTTCAATCTTGATATATTTTTTTCTTTCATTAGCACAGCGATATTGTTATACTATTTATGTGTCATATAGTTAAATATCGAGTTCCATGACTTTCTGTATAGAACCATAATCAAAAAATTGGTTGGTTCGCTAATGATTATGATAGGAATTATATGACAAAGACCTCCATCTTTTTTTCATATAGACTTACACGTGTGTGTCACGTACATGTTTAAAAGCAAGTCCTTTTTTGTGGTTTAATTGCATCTTACTCGTAGCCTTTCCCGGCAGTTTATATTCGTAGACTCGATTTGCACATGGATGGACCTCGAGACGTTTCTAGTGGCAATGGAGATCCCCATTGATTGACTACACCAACCTGTGAAGACTCGTACCACTACTTCCTCAACATCGCAGATGTCATGGTAGCACCTTATTTAGAGAATCCTATTAGGCATTGCAAAGTAGATTACAAGCGCTTTACATTTATTCATTTGCTAGTATATATGATGCATGTATTGCTTGAACCTTAATTTCCTTGATTGAAAGCCATCTTCACCCCGATTATCTAGCTTCACGCTCGCACTTATATATGCCTACCTACTTGCTTGCATTTACTTCCATCATAATTACCTATGTGCCTTTGATATGTGATGTGTGATGGATGGTTGATTGATGTGGATGGTGGATTGGGGTTGGCTGTGAGGCTTCCTTGTGAGATAGATGGTAGGACGCGCGATGGGAGCGATGAATCTTGTGTGGATGGTGGTGATGTGAGGTGATCTGGAGATATCCTTGTCCTCGACCTATTCCGTTGGAGACCTTGGCTGGAGTGAGATGGCTACCGCAGGTGTGCGGAGTGCCCCGATATGGCTCCTATGGTGGGAGCATTTCGATGAGGTTCCTGTAATGGGAACAAGTCCTAGAGGTAAGATAGTCGTCGAGGGACGTGGGATATGAAGTTTGGCTGATAGATCACCTCTAAGGAGTCCCGTGCTTAAGGCATGTTTTGGTGGAAGGTGCTTGCTCTGGCCAATTAAGGGCCATCATGGGGTGATGCCTGGAACATGTGACTTTGACAAATGTGCATGCCACATGCCCTGTATGAGGCGGGGTCCCTTTTTGTGAACTAGTACGGACTACCACCAGTGCTGCAAGAGAGAGTAGGCACGTGGCCTCCCAGGCTGATCTATGCATGGACCCTGTGCGCATAGTGTAGATATGACCCAAGCATATATACGGTGATGCTCGTTGAAAGCCCTATGTTTGGTTTTGGCTAATTGAGACAACCAAGTGAACTAACCCTATGCTCTAGTGTTGTTTAGGTTGGTTCGCATCCAAGATTAAGCAAGGATGGCAACCATGAAAATGATGGTGATGGCCACAAGTGGTGACCAAGCGCTCAACATGGAAAATAAGAAAGAGAAAAACAAAATGCAAGGGCTCAAGGCAAAGTTATTTGCTAGGGCATTTGGTTTTGCTGGTCAAGAAGCAATAGAGTGCATGATCAGATTTAGGATAGATGGTCATACTATTAAGAGGGGAACTTAATTGGACAATTTGTCCATCTTTGTGCTACTAGGTGTTGGAATTAAGTGCATTGCATTTAGGCCTAGTGATACACTCGGAGTTCAAGAAAAATATTTACGAATAAAGACACTTTGAAAAGGCTAACTTGGCTCTAACATGTTTGTGAAAACATTTGAGAGTTAGTCCGCTTGCAAGATCGTGGTGTTTGTGCACTTCTTGGTTCTGCCCAGGGAGCACCGGATGTGTCTGGTGTAGCACCAGACACGGCACCGGACAGGTGAATAGTGCACGCACAGCAAAGCCATCGCATAGCCAAGCACCAAGTACTCAGGTGTGCACCGGACATCCCTCACCAGACATGTCCAGTGCTGCAAAGCCAGGTGCAAAGAAGAGTGTGAGTGTGGACCAGTCGTGTCCGTTGTGGCATCGAACGCCACACCGGATAGGGCACTCATAGAGGTTGCAAATCGGTGCTTTGAGCCCCACTGAGCACCGGACGTGTCCAGTGACTTATCCGGTGTGAGCACCAGATTTCTAACAGTGCACAATGGCTAGTTTTGAGCCATTTGGGTAGTCGTTGGGCCTGCACCAGACATGTCCGATGCCACCAATTTGGTGTCCGTTGCACCCGCAGTTTGTGACTCAAGGGGTAATGATTGGCTCTTTGGCTTGGGGCTATAAATAGACCCTTGGCTGGCCAAGGCCATTCTCTTGGACCTTACCTTTGTTCAGTAGTGGTAACCCCTTGAGAGAAAAAGAACACAATCCACTCACTTGCATTACTTTGGATCACATTTGGAGTGAGATTGAGTGCCTCTAGTGTATTGCTAAAAGGTCCTTGTTTGGTTTTGGTAATTGAGTGACAACCTAGGTGCTTATATGAGATTTGCAGAGAATTAGTCCATAGGTACACATGTATGAGCAACTATGCCATGGAGGTGGAACTGGCTTGATTTATTGCAAGGTTTATACATGTGATGATGAAGGAGCTTAATGCACATGATACATAACATGGAGTCATGTGGCTAGGTGGAGAAGATCAGGATAAGAGTTGGCTTGATGGACCGATTGTGATGGTGAAGGGCAAGTTGGAGGCTTTGAAGCCGTTGGTATTGAGTGTCGGGAGGCTTTGAAGCCGCTGAGCAAAGACTTGGAGCCGAAGGACCAAAGTAATGGTGAAGAGCAAGTAAGATCAAGATTGATGGACCAAAAGCTATGTGATGATATGAAGTGGATCATATTGTATGTGGTGAGATGTTGGTGCATGTGTTGCATCGACACTGAAGGTGATGGAATAGAAAGCGCAAGGCAAAGGTATAACCTAGGGCATTTTTATTTCACCAGTCATAGGTGTATAGAGAAGTTTATGACCAGATTTAGGATAGATGGCCATACTATCAAGAGGGGCAAACTTATTTGTATATCAGTCATCTAGTGCCACTTGAGTGTTCTAACTTTGCATACGTGTTAGGATTGAATGGCATGGTGAGAACAAGTAAAAACCTTTGTAAAATGTTTGTGAAAATGCTAACTCACGTGCACAAAGTGATGGAACACTTTAGAGTTGGCACATTTGCAAAAGAGTTGGAGAAGAAGTGTGGAGAAAGGTCCCTTGGTCCCTCTCGCTCATGCCAAGCTTGTGAGGCAGGATTCGGCGGTTTTTCTAGGTGACCGAACGCTGGTGCCATGGGCTCTGGACGCGTCCGGTGCATGTCCCGAGCCTCGGGCATGGTGGCGGCCTGACCGGGCGCTGGAGAATGTCAGCGACAGGATGCGCCGGTGGTAGCGTGTCCGTGTCTGGTCGTTGTTGGCGGTCCGTAACGATAAAATTACACCCCGCCAATATAAGACAAAAAGGGATGAAGAGGGCATATTCCATGCATATACAACTTATTATTAACCTAGTTCCACTTG
This sequence comes from Chrysopogon serrulatus, assembly GCA_015844335.1. Taxonomy (NCBI): domain Eukaryota; kingdom Viridiplantae; phylum Streptophyta; class Magnoliopsida; order Poales; family Poaceae; genus Chrysopogon; species Chrysopogon serrulatus. Next base: position 152,532 of record JADLZL010002028.1, read on the forward strand.
TATTGGAGATTCACTCATTTTCAGGTATACAAGTGAAAAGAGCCAAAATGCGCAATCAAAGAAGGCGTATTTACCCCGTTTTGGCTTGGGTTATGAAAGGAGGCCCATGAACATCACGAATCTGGGCGAACAACGACATACCAAGAGTCCAGGCCCAACCAGGAGTCATCTTGAAAACTTGAAACTTGTGGGATGCACATGCTTAATTCTTGTCTAAGTTGTTGCTAGAAATGATTTGGTATAAGTAGAATTTGCTATGACTTTATTCCATGAGAAACTAATCTCTGGAAATTTATGCTAAAATTAAAAGTTCATGAGCTTGCTAAATTGATATGATTTAAGTGAGATTATTTTGTTATGCACCCAGGATCGAAATTCACTTGCACTAAAAATACTTCTTGTGTAGTGACTCTCTCTATAAAAAAATAAGTCAAAAATAAGAGAGTATGGGGCTAAAAATGGGCACACAAGTGTCCGAGTTATCAACCGGCGATAAAAACAATAGGTACATTGATGCCCACCAAAAAGAAAAGAAAGAGAAAAAGCCCATACTTCTCAAAATTCAAAAGAGAGAGAGAGAGAGAGAGAGAGAGAGTCATGCATAGGAGTACAAAAAATATTTTTACATTTGCACATTTTGATCTAAGTATATGACTAGGTAACTTCTTATGATCATACTTTTAGCATTGCAAAACAAAAATCTTTTTGAATTAAAACTCCAGAGATAAAGTTGATCAAAGAATAGAAGATAAGCAATTCTATAAAAGCAATCTATCTTGCAATCGCTAATGACTTGAAGATGGCTGATAAGCCCCATAGGTGACAAGATAATAAAGGTGGATAATGTTGATATATTCAAATTAAGGAAAACATCTTTTTTATAAGCATGGTACCTTTGAAAAATAATCGGCATTGTAGCAACTTCTGATCAACAAATCAAAGTTTTCTCTCTTACTTGGGACACGCAAGGTGTAAGCTTGGGGAATCTTGTTGGTGGTCCTTGGCGATAAAATTACACCCACTAATATATGATAAAAAGGGATGAAAAGGACATATTCCATACATATATATCTTATTATTAACCTAGTTCCACTTGTATTGGAGATTCACTCATTTTCAAGTATACAAGTGAAAAGAGACAAAATGTGCAATCAAAGATGGTGTATTTACCCCGTTTTGGCTTGGGTTATGAAGGAAGGCCCATGAACATCGTGAATCTGAGCAATCAACCGACATACCAAGAGTCTAGGGCCAACTAGGAGTCAACCACGCGAAGGCGGTGGCGAGTGGGCCCACCAGGGGTGCGCACCACCCCTGGCTCCCCTCAATCCCACCTTTCTCTGGAAGTTGCATGGCAGCATGCTTAGGCAGTTTCCGATGGTTTCCATGTTTATCTACGTCGAAACCGATCTCTACCTAGTATAAAACAAGGGGAAGGGCACCTCCGAAATCACAGAACACAACCATACTTGAGTAGCATCTTCCACCCTTTTGTATTTTATCATTTGTAGTTCTAGTTGCAGCTAGAAAGCTACCTTGGAGGGCTTGACTCCTTAGAGAGGGTTCTTAGTATGAATAATATACATCATTTCTCCAAGTTCTTATTCTTATTCTCATTCTATCATTATAGTTATGCTATTCAATTAGAGTATAGTTTAGATGTTATAATCATGGCATATGAACTAGTCTATAGTTCATATGTGATGACATCAACATATATAACTTTACGCTTAATCATTCAATCTTTATGTATAAATCTGATTAGAGCTAAGTTGAGATGGTGGTTTATCGTGCTTCACGGTGTGCCCAAGTCTTTTACTTGTCGATCCGTAGGCTCGGAGTCCCGGGGGGACTTGGGTAGTTTCTTTATGCGCAAGCATGGTGTTTGTGTATACGGGAATAGGTAGATGCATTTCATAATCCATGGTTGAGGTGGTAGGCGGCAGGTGATGACAACCCTGTCCATTCCTTGTAATCCCCCATGTTTGGCTATGGTGTAGGAGTACCTAAATTGTCACATGAGGTTGCTGGCAGACCAGTACTCGGTGGCCTTCCGATCCATTTCGCTGTCTAGCTCTAGTTAGTATTTATATATGAATGATGACTATCAACTAATCTTGCATAACTATATTAGATAAGATAGCTCCACACTAGACCATTCTTTATTCTTTATTCTTTATTCTTTATTTCTTTCATATTTTCTCCCTTAAGATACGCTTAAGTATGTGTTCCTCCACTATCATGAAAACCATTGTTTACCCCTGTATTGAGTATTGGTCTATCATGCAGTCATATTATCTAGCTCATATTAATACTATGCTCTACCAATTTGCCTTTCTTTGGAAAAATATAAATAACGATACCCTGAATACTTCCTGGTGAAATGCTACGGCGGTAACTCTGTGCGCTTGCGGAACTATATGTAATCATAAAGAATTACCTAGGCACATTAGCTAAACATTGTTAATAAAGATACATTTATGGTATGAAATGCTACATGCATTTCCCGGCGCCGTTACCAGATTATATACTTGATAGCAAGGTTAAGATAATACCACTGTGTGTTTCTTAGCATTATTGCTAAAGATTGATTTTATCTATTCTTAGTGATGATGCTAAGAAATGCCAATAGTCATGACATGGCGCAGGCGACCGGACGCTGGGCGAGTCCGGTCAGTAGTGACCGGACGCGTCCGGACGCAGAAAAGAGGCTTGGGGAGCTCTCTGGACTCGATCAGACTTTGAGGGGTCGCGTGTCCAGTCTAGGTGGCGAAGCGCGCATGCGAAGTAGCCATTGTGCGAAGTAGCCATGGGCATGTGGCGTCGCAGGAGCAACCGGACGCGTCCGGTCAGGTGGAGCAGCATGTCCGGTCATCACGCAGTGAGCCCAGTAAAAGGGGCAATGACTCTTTTGAGCTTGGCCCTATTTAACCAAGTGTTGGCCGGCCTTGGCTGGTGGCTGAGCTTGTTGGGACTTTGTGTGCCTGCTTGGTAGTGCTTGAGAGCCCTCTAACTGGCTTATGCTTGTAGTGATTACATCCGATTGCAAGTGAGTGATCGCTAGTGCGTTGTATTGAGAGATTGCAAGGTGTGGCACTAGATGATCGAGTTGCAAGCCGATGGTGCTTATTACTCTTGGAAGTTGCCACCTCTTAGATGCTTGGAGGCTTGTGGGCTCCATTGTAGAATGCTCGGAGCTTGAGTGGTGCTCCGGAAGCAGTGACGTTGTGAGGGGTATTGTGCTCGTCCCGCGGGGACCACGAAGAGCAACTCTAGTAGGAAGAGACGCGAAGGGCAACAAGTAGTTCAGCCGGTCAAGTGCTAGAGTTTGTGGTAAGCACTCCACGTGGGAGAGTGTGACTTGCGGGTCACCGCTAGCAAGAGGACCAGCGACAACCTTGGATCTTGTCTCAACAGGGGTTTTGGCAAGCCACTGAACCTCGGGATTAAAATCATCGTGTCAATCTCTTCATCCGTTGTTTTGCAAAGTCTCCATTCACTAGCTTGTTCTTACTTGTTCATTACTTGTGCTAGTGAGTAGTGGTTGCTCTTGTATAGCTAGCTAGCTTGTGTAGCTTGCCAGTTACCTTCTTGGCTTGTGTAGCTTAGAAGTAGCTCTTATGTGGCTAGTTGGCTTGTGTAGCCTTACTATCACATTGCTTAGTTTGTGTAGCTAAGCAATTGAGCTCTCTAGTTGGGTTTGTGTAGCCTTGCTAGTAAAAACTATTAGATTGCCTAGGCTTTGTGCACTTTGCAATACTAGTATGTGTAGGAGCTCTATGGTTGCTTGAGTACTAGTTGCATAGGTTTGTGTGAACTTACAAACTAGAATTGTATAGATGAGCTCTACCTAGCCTAGTACCTTAGTTGCTCATTTAGGATCTCTTTGTAAGGTATTTAAGAACTTAGATAGAGGGGTGTAGTCTTGGCTAGACCGAATAGTTTTAATTCCGCATTTGTATCGGTTAGCCGATGCTATTAGTTTTAGAAAGGACTATTCACCCCTCTCTAATCCGCCATCTCTACCCTACAATTGCATTGAGTGGCACTAGTTAGGCTGAGCAATTCTTACTCTTGGTGATTACTATCACCTAGCTGCCTGGAGGTTGTGGTGATTGTTGAGCTACATTGGTGCTTGTTGCTAGCTTCGATCGGTGATTGTAAGGGGCTCTTGTGCTCATTCCCCGCTAGAGATTGTAATGAGCAACTCTAGTGGAATCATGGCTAGTTGGAGTGCCTCTCTAGTTTGATTTTTGCGGTGCCCGTGTGGTGGGCTTGACATTGATACCAATTAGCGTGCAAATCAACTAGCTTGGACTTGCCACAATATGGACGTAGGTTACCAGCAAGCAACCAAACCACGGGGATAAATCTTGGTGTTCAATTGGTATTCAATTGCCTATTGCCCAGTTTGGTATAAAGCTCTACCTTGCAATTTCTTTTGATATACTTATCCTATGGTAGTTGCTTGCTTGCCTGTCTAGCGTATTGTAGTTGTAATTAGCTCTAGTTACTCTTGTTAGTAGCTTTAGCCTTTGTAGCTCTCTAGTTGGTAGACTTTGTTTGTGTGCTTGTGTGTATCAACTTAGAGATCATAGTAACTTGCTTGTAGTGAATTAGAGCTTGAGCAATAGTTTGCATAGTCACCATCTTAATTACTAATCAAGGTTGCTCTAGTGCTTAAAGGAATTTTTATAGGCTAATCCCACCTATAGCCATTTAGATCCTATCACCCGTGCAAACACTCCGGCTTGGTGGGCAGTCTGGTGTTATATTCGGCTAGTTTGTGGGGTGGTGTTTATCGAGGTAGTGGCCACTGCTAAAAATGGTGAAATTGTGGGTACAGGTGTACACACTGCAGAGTTAAAACTATATATGTATCGCCATGATCTCGATCATGATTATCCGTGCGAACTATTTCATCTCGCTAGATTTTCTATTCTGCTGCTTCACTCCCCTGAAGATAGGTCCGACTTGAGGCTGTTGAGATGAGGGGCGTGTGGAGACCGCCTCATTGCTTAGACCGAGAGAACGAGGATGATGTGAGGGTTGTTGAGTGGTGAGCTGTGATGTGGAGTGGATGGTGAGAATGAGATTGCCGGTTGGGTTTGAGGAGATTTATATATTATATTATATTACTTGTGCTTTTCTATATGTGATAAGGACACAAATCACATCCAAATTATTAGGATCCCTAGATTCTTATTTTCTATTTTTCACTAAAGCTCATTGGTGTTGACCATGACCCACACATATTTGATGGTGCGTAGATTTATTGAATTGCCATGGTGTTTGAAAATAGTAGTTGGTTTTGTCCGCACTTAAGAATGCCTCTAGATTGGAGTTTCGTCGAGCTTCGCTACCATGATTAGGATATCGATGTTGTTGTTTCAGGGAAACAAACTTATATCATAGCGTAGGGAAATGGTTTACTCGGTGTCAGAGTGCCGAGGCGGCAGGCTGAAGCGCACTGAACCGCCCAGGCCTCCTCTCCTTCTTTTTTTCCCCCCTGGGGGACTCGAGCCCCCCTCTATTTATACTCACCAACTCACCATAGGCCGGACGATTTCACCCCCTCGTCGTCGAATCGACACATCACCCGGCGCAGGAACCCTAGGGGCATTTCCGTACATTGCACAGCCATCATCCTAACCGACTCATCAAGGCACCGCCGGCTGGCCCTCGACGGCCCTGCTGCGCCGCCGTGCCACGGCGGCGTGGACCCTCCCGCCACACGGTTTCACACCCCTTAGTCCATGGCGCGGCCCACCCGCTCGGCGGAATTCGTCGGTTCAGCGCCGCTCCAAAGCTGCGCCGTTCAGCGTCCAATCCGCCCGGCCAGAATCCGCGCTTACGCCGTAGTCGGCGAATCCGTGCTCACCAAATTCGCTGCCGGATCTGCGCCGCATTAGTCACCTGTTTTTCGTTGCTCGGTTCTGCCTTGCGACTTGGCCACACTAGCTTGCCATCCGAAACCGTGTCGCGCGGTGGCTCGAGGACTCACCCCCGCCGAATTCGTCACCCGGATACGAGCCACGCCAGGGTCGCGCTGCTTTGGCTCCGCCTTTTGACCAAGAAATTGGCGGGCCAACTCGTGCGCCCGTGGTGACACCGATTAACGTTTCGATCGTCATTTTTAGCGTCGAGAACGACTCCGCCTCGTGGCATCCACCATTGCTTCCGCTTCTTTGACGAGTTCGGCGCCCTTTCGCCAAAGATGCCGAGGAGGAGGGCCAAAAAGGGGGACCTTGCCCCCAACAATTGCCCCTTAAATCGCCATTCGAGCGCGGCTCCGGAGGGCGGGTCATCCCAAAAAGCGCCACTCGTGCGAAGGTGAAGCCTGGGGCATTTTTTTGATAACCGTGCCCCTTGGCGCGCGTGCGCCTGTCGGCGCCCGCGCCTGTTCAAGTTTCTCGGGGTGCGCGTGCTCGCGCCCGTTCGCGGGCTATATAAGCCCTTGGTTGGCCTTGGGGCCGCCTCACTCCTGCCATTTCCATCCCGTCGTCCTCTATCACATTCGCAGCTCTCGCTGGTTTTCCCTATTTCGGCGTCGACTTCCGCCTGAGGGATTCGCCTTCGCGACTTCTGTCTTCTTCATTCCCTATTTCCCCAAGGTGAGTGTCGCTTTGTTTGTAAATTTTGGTTGTTTTCATATTCGTTTTCTGATTTCGCGTTTGCTTTTGAGGTCAATTCGGCGTCTGCTATCGGGTGGCTTCTTCCTATTCGCCTTTTGTTTGTCTAGATGTCTTCGGGAGAGGCCTCTAGCGGAGCGCAGTTAGATGGGCAGGAAGCTGTGTTAGTAGATGATTTCGGCGCTGGGCGAAATGAAGCGAATGCCCCTGTTTCCTCTGGAACTGCCGGATCGTCTTCGTCAGAGTCCTCCTCTTCCGGGACGTCTTCGTTCGAGTCGCCCTCAATGGATGGCTCGGAAGAGGAGGGAAACGGTGCTGCGGTGTCCGGTGGGTCCGGTGCGTCCCCTCAGCGCTGCGAAGAGGAGGGGGCCCTACAAGCCCCATCGGATGGTTCAGAGGATGCGGAAGGGGGCAGCGAATCTGAGTCAGTTGGCACCTGCACTGCGTCGCCCGCCTCTAAGGGCGTGTTTCATCTCGGGCGATCTCTCGTGGACTCTGCTCAACTCGAGAGCTATGTTGCGAAAAGGTTTCTGACAGCGTCCGAGCCCGCACCCTTTCGTGCCCCTGGACATGAGAAAGTGCCGCAGCCAAGACCGTATGAGGCAGTTGTGTTTCGGGACTACTTTACGGCTGGCCTGCGGTTTCCCCTAGATGTTTTCGTTGCCGGAGTACTTGAGCGATATAATCTTCAGCTTTACCAGCTCACTCCTAACGCCATTTCACGCCTGTCTGTTTTCTCTTTCGCTATGAAGATGCAAGGGCGACTCGCCTCTGTTGATGCTTTCGTGCACTTCTACACTTTGCATCGGAGTCCGTCTAAAGCTGGTGATGCAATAGTGTCGAATTCGGGGCGTACAACTTTGTACGGAAGACGACCAAGCAGATTCGGGGTATTGCTCACATGTATCGGAACAAATGGGACCATTGGCACAGTTTTTGGTTCTATCATCGTGTCTGCTCTGATTTGGATGTTACCTCTGCCTGCAGTCGAGGCCTTTCACGTGCATCGCCACTTGTGTCCGAGCTCACTGCTTGGGTAGGGCACAAAAAACCGCGATATACTTCTGAAGCTCCCGGGTGTCGCGATGTGAGGACGCGTTCACCCGTACTGCCCAGGTTCAAACAAGTCGCGACTTGGTTGAAGAATGGATTGCGCTGCGGAGGGCTCCCTTGTGCTCGAATCATGTATTCGCTACGTTTACTGAGGTTAATGGCTATAGGCGCCCGATTTTGGTCTGCCAGCGGCCAGAGCAGTTTTCGAGTGATGCCTCTTTCGTCCGCTCGATTGAAGAACGCGCGAAATTTATATGTGGCCCTGTGACTTCGCGAGAGCGGACTGCGAAGAGGGCAGCTCTTGGCGATCGTCCTCGCTTGAACCGTGCCTTCGAAATGATGGGTGTGCAGTATGGTGAATGGGACGAGTCTGATCCGGAGACGGAGGCGCCAAGTGTTGTTCTGGCTGTGCCTGCCGCCGGCGGATCCCGCCATCGCAAGAAGAAGGGCACGAAGCGAAAGGCGAAAGAGCCTATGGATGTGCTTATTGGTCGTGAGATTGCGAAGCCGGTGAAAAGGAGCCGAAAGGTGTCCTTCGACTCTTAGGCGCCTGTAATTGAGATTGATTCGGGGTAGGGGCTCGCTTGCTTGACGCTGCATGGCTCATTTTTGCTTTCGAGATTTTTTTTCTTTTTTTTTATTTATTTTGCGACGCGACTTGACTCATTTCGGCTTTCAGGATTCGGATTGCGGTGAAGCAATGGCTCCGGTCAAGCCGCGCCCCAACATGTTGCATCCGCGTTTAATGACGACTTGTCTTTCCCGATGCCTAGCTTCAACAAATCAAAGAAGCATCCCCGTAAAGGGGACCGCGAGACGGAGGAGGCTGCCGGGGAGGTCAAAATTTGCAGCAACAAAGAAGCTCAAGACTGCCGAGACCCCGGAGGCCCAACCGCCGAAAAAGAGCGGGTTCCGTTCGGGCGAAAGTCAAAGGCCCGGTAGCGAGGTAAGAGCCGCTTCTACCGCGAAAGTCTTCGTGTCACCCAAGAGATGCTTGATTCCCAGCTCTTGGGTTTTGGGCACTTGGACCTTTCATCATGCCCCATGGACTACGGCGACCCATGCTTTTATTCCGGATCCGGGTCTTCCGGGGATACCGATCCGCGAAAGGAACGCTCTTATCAAATTGCTCGTGCTTTAGGTGCTTCGTCTCGGGTGAGCTTAGCTTGCAACTTTGATTACCGCAAAGTTGGAGTCCTGCCAGACATTGATGAGACCACGTCGAAATACGTGGAGTTTTGTTCTCGTTCGTTGTCTCTCCCCGAAATGGAACGGGACTTCTTGAAAGAGGACAGCTGCTGTCTCGCGGATGCAGCTGCTTTTCACGAAATTAGCGTGAGTATTTGTTCCTATGCATCATTTCGCCATGCATTGCTTTCAAGCTTTTGTAACGCTAACGTTTTGCATCCCCTTGTTTTTTTTAGGCCCTTGTTATTTCGCGCACCCTTGCGAAACAGGGTGACATTGTGCGGCGGAACCTCGAGAAGGAGGTTGATACGAAATCGAAGAAAATCCAGGACCTGGAGACGGAGATGAAGGTGCTTCGCCGCGAGCGAGAGAATGATGCTCAGAAGAAAAGAGACATAGAGGCTCGCGTCCAAGAGCTGGAGAAATTTGAGCGAAGTGAGACCACTCGCAAGGCCGCATTTGGCAAGGCAGCGAAAGAGGCGGTCGCGAAGTATTCCTGGATCTGCCAGTCACTCGGAGTTGAGGTTGTGCCCCCGAGCGACGACGAGCCATCTACATTCGCCTCGTGGATTCGCGGCGAGCTGGATTCTCTTGAGGGGAATCTTCACCATGCTCGCGATTTCTTTTGCGGATCAGTGGCATTTCGCACTTTGTGCGTAGGTCTCGGCGAAGCGAAGTGCGAGCACCTTGCTTCTGTGGATCTCAGCAATGTAGATAACTTTTGGCGCGTTGCTCCCGAGGCGAATGACGCTGGCATTCGATTCTTCGAGCAATTTTGGTGCCAGGGGGCCAGCGATCTCGCTCTTATGCGAGCCACCTCTAGCCGCGCTCAGGTTTGCTGCCTTGTTTCGCAGGATAATGAGGAAAAGGACCGGCTTATATCCCTGGTGAAGAACTACATGGCGGAGCGCGATGCTCGTGACGCAGAGAAGCGTGGCTCAGATGAAGCTGGGACGCCGTCTACCCCGGGCGCTGAAATTCCACCGGCCGATGCGAATGCGGCCACCGAAGACGTCGTGGTAGACACTTAGAACTGGCCTTTTTCGTAGTGCGTGAATGTTGCGTGAAAAACACGGACGTTTTGTAATAACCGTATGATACATTGCTCTTTGTTTGCACAGGTTCCCGGTTGGGGGCCTGCGCATCCCAAATTCGTGTGGCCGCTGGCCATAAACCGCGACGGCCTTCATGTAGGTGGTTCCTCTTGGTTTCGGCACCGTCAAAAGTTTCCTGACGCGAAGCTCTCCGACTTCATGGATTCGCGACTTTCGCGTGCCATGATTGCGGATCGTAAAATCAAAAAAATTTCGCTTGTTTAGATCCCGTGATTGTAGCTAATCGACGTCGAGAACGGCGTGCGAGCCATCGCTGGCCCGAGGGCACGTGCCATGCGGCTTCAGATCTGGTGTTCCTTGAGCCGAAAGAGGAGCCTTTTGAAGATGATGTAGCGAATGGCGATAGGCGATATTATTTTTATTCTACTTCCTTGTAGCGAACTACATCATATTTCGCTCTTGTGTTTTATGCTTCACTTTTCGCTTATCTAGGATATCTTTTTGGTTTCGCAAAATCTTTCCGTATTGTCGACTTGGCAATTGTTAGGTAGTGGCGTGAAACGCATGTGGGCCCTTCACACAATTCTACCTTGAAACAACCGTGGAATGGAGCACAGCCAGCCCCTTGGTGACTTAGTTTTCTTTTTCGTAGAAAAGGCGCCACCCCTCACATTCGCTGGGGTGGCTGGCGAATTTGAGTCGCGGAATGGAGCTTAGCCAGCCCCTTAACGACCTTTCTTTTTTGAAGAACAGGCGCCACCCTCGCATTTGCTGGTGTGGTGGCGAAATGAAATAGCGAAAAGGAGCGTAGCCAGCCCCTTAGCGACTTAATTTTTTTTTCGTAGAAAAGGCGCCACCCCTCACATTATTTGGGGTGGTTGGCGAAATGGAACTGTGAAATGGAGCGTAGCCAGCCCCTTAGCGAGTTAATTTCTTTTTCGTAGAAAAGGCGCCACCCTCACATTCGCTAGGGTGGCTGGCGAAATGGAACTGCGATATGGAGCGTAGCCAGCCCCTTAGCGAGTTAATTTCTTTTTCGTAGAAAAGGTGCCACCCCTCACATTCGCTGGGGTGGCTGGCGAAATGGAACTGCGAAATGGAGCGTAGCCAGCCCCTTAGTGAGTTAATTTCTTTTTCGTAGAAAAGGCGCCACCCCTCACATTCGCTGGGGTGGCTGGCGAAATGAAACTGCGAAATGGAGCGTAGCCAGCCCCTTGGCACGGTGGTGTGGTTAGCGAAGTTACACCGCGGAATTGCGCGTAGATAGACTCTCATTGAGGACTCTCAACTGTCTGCAGTTGAGTTACATCGTAGAATTGCGCGTAGTTGGACTCTCATCGAGGACTTTCAATTGTCTGTTGACGAGTAGCTGGATGTGGGATTGGCGCGCTGCCTTCAAATCTTGCGAAAGGCGGCGACCACTCTTGGATGTTCCTCCTGTATGTCTCCCATGCCGACCTATCTTGGCAGGTGCCTTTTGAGGTGTCTTAGGTCTTGCCACGGTCTCCTGGTGGATGGGGTGCCTGAGGTCTTGTGGTTTCCTTATTTATGGTCAGTTGTGCTGTTCTTTCATCCTTTGCACATTTACTGCGGTCCTGGACCTGTTTTAGGTGCACCATTAATTGGGTCCTTCCCCTGTCATTGGCAGCTTGCTGTGTGTTGCCATATATAAGTCGTTGGGTGTTCGGGCGCAGGTGCCTTGTGCCTTTCCTGAGTTGTAGTTGCCTGGGGTTGGGAGGCCGCCGGGGGAACATGCCGGCTGTGGCGCGGCATTGGGCGCTGCTGCTCCTCGACGACCATTATCGCAGATTGTTTGGGAATGGGAGAGCATCTGGAAAATGGTGCGGCCCGTCGTACCGTATTGGAGCGGGTGCCGTGTTTTGCTATGTTGCTATGATCTTGGTATTTCGCAGGATAGACGAGATATGGAGCCTCGGTGCCGTGTGAAGGTTCCAGTTAATGATAGTCCCGCGCATATGCCAGCACAGGGATCACGGGGTGCTTGCTTCTTGGTGCTGAAACATCCGAATCACCTTGCTACCCTCTTCCGGTGGTCTTGCAGGAGTAATTTTGCGGGGTTCGTGAGGGTGTTTTGCCGCTGCCGTTGCCCGTGATTTTGGGTGGTTCATTTTGATTCCTTGTTTGTCGAAATCACGAATGTACATGGATATTGTAACTATCTGAAGTGTTTTTGATACTTTGGTTTTATCGGTTGAACGAAGGGTTGATAACTATTGTAACATTCGGCCTCTTTGGGCTGTTTGTCTTTTGTGCTTTTGTTCTCTTATCGTTTCGCGAGAGCATGTTGTCGCTGCTTCGACGCTGCGCGTGGTTGTGACTCCTTCGCCCCCTCGCCTTGTCGCGGGATTGAAGTGTCTGAGCCCTTGGGTTTACCTGGATTTGTCCCCTCGAATTCCCGGGGGATCGAATTGTTTGAGCCCTTAGGCTTTCTTGCCTTCGTCCCCTCGCCTTCTCGGCGGATCGAAGTGTTTGAGCCCTTAGGCTTTCTTGTCTTCATCCCCTCGCCCTCTCGGGGGGATCGAAGTGTTTGAGCCCTTAGGCTTTCTTGTCTCCGTCCCCTTAGGCTTTCTTGTCTTCGTCCCCTTGCCTTCTCGGGGGATCGAAGTGTTTGAGCCCTTAGGCTTTTGTGCTTGGATACGGACGGCGATGAAGACTTCGCTGAGTCGTCTTGCGGTCCGCATCCTATTGCATTACGTCGGAGTTGCCGATAACTCCTTCGTTTCGCATTCGGCTTGCTAGGTTCACATTTTGTACAAGGTAAATTCACAGGAGAATTCTATTACTTGTATTTTCTGGGCGAAAGCCAAATGATGAATGCATGATTTGAAAGTTACAATGAGTTCAAAGCGCGCTCGGGGAAAACAATATTACATTCTCATTCGTGAGCTTGGTACTTTAACTTGTATGGATAAAAACACTTCATGTTGTCGGTGTTCCAGGTGTGCGTCGTCTCAGCTCCTTCTTCATTGAAGAGGTGGAACGTGTTTTCGCCGACTCGCTTGGCGACGACGAATGGTCCGTACCACTAGGACTGCAACTTACCTTGCTTGTCGGGGTGACGAATGAGCACCATGTCTCTAGGGCCGATATTCTTGCGAAGCACCTTCTTGTCTCTCCACGCTCTTGTCTCGGCATGATACTTGTCGAGGTTGTTAGCAGCCACTATTCTTTGTACCTTCTGCACTCTCCAAGTGGACGAGACGCTCGTCTGTTGATTCCGCTGGGAGTTGTGTCCAGAAAGATCCAAGCCTGATCTCTTCCGGTGTGATGGCTTCTTCGCCATAAAGGAGACGGAACGGGGTGAAGCCTGTCGCTCTAGACTTTGAGATATTGTGACCCCATACTGCGGTTGTAAGCTCTGCAGACCATTTTCCCTTCTTGGCGTTGAAGAGCGACTTGGAGATTGCTGAGAAGATAAGACCGTTTGCTCTCTCGACTGTGCCGTTTGCTTGTGGGTGGTTAACTAAGGAGAAGGTGAGTTTGATGCCCAACTTGACGCAGAAGCTTCGGAAGTCCGTGGAGTCGAATTGCTTGCCATTGTCACAGGTGACATGGGCTGGTACGCCAAATCTGCATATGATCCTCTGCCAAACAAAGTTCTTGAGCGAGCCTAAAGTGACTTGCCAGGGGCTTTGCTTCAATCTACTTTGTGAAGTATTCCAGCGCTACCGCTGCGAAGCGAAGATTCCCCGGTACGGACGGTAGCGGTCCGACAATGTCGATCCCCCAGCGTTGAAGTGGCCAGGTTGGGACTATACTTCTGGTGGGCGCGGATGGCGCGGACTGGTTCTTTGCGAACATTTGGCATCCCTTGCAGGTTCGGACCACTTGCTTTGCGTCTTCTACGGCCGTTGGCCAGTAGAACCCGTGGCGCATCGCTCTGTGTGCAATTTCATGTGGGCCTCTGTGCGCTCCGCACATTCCTGCGTGGATCTCGTTGAGCAAGGTTTGACCTTCTTGAATGCTGATGCACTTTAGGAGTGGGGCGACAAGTCCGCTGCGGAATAGCTGGCCCGAGATGATGGAATATTGCCTGCATCTGGATTGCATCCGCTCTCTCTCGTGCCTGCTGCTGGGTTCAAAGGTTCCGTTGAGATATGCTATGATTCTAGATCTCCAATCTTCGCTTGCTATGATGTGAACCGACGCTGGCTTTTCTTCTTCTTCTTTGATAGCTTTGGCTGTGAGCTTCTGATAAAAGACATCGGCCGACAGTTGCGCATTTTGAGCGGTGGCTTTTGCTAGCTAATCCGCCTCTTGGGATGTGCTTCATGGTGAATCCCGTGAAGTGCTTCTCCATTCTTCTTACGGCGGCAAAGTATTTTGCTAACTCTGGTTTCTTTGCGGTGAAATCCTTTTCGACGTGACCGACCACCACTTGTGAGTCCGAAAGCACTGTGCATCTTCTCGCTCCCAAGGCCCTTAGCTTCCGCAAGCCTAAAAGCACTGCTTCATATTCGGCTATGTTATTGGTTGAGACAAACTCTAACCTTGCTGTGTATCTCAATTTTGGTCCCGTTGGCGGGGAGAGGATGGCGGCGATTCCTGCTCCAGCCGCTCCCCAAGCGCCGTCGCACAATATGGTCCACTCCGGTTCTTCGAACTGCACTGTGGTGTCGTAAGCCGAAGGTGTCCAGTCCGCGATGAAATCTGCTAGGACTTGGGATTTGATGGCGGATCGATGTTCGTAATCAATGACGAATTCATTGAGTTTGGCAGCCCATTTCGCGATTCTACCGACTGCTTCGGTGTTCCTGAAGAGCGCCTCAAGCGGCTGGGCTGAGAGGACTCGTATCTTGTGCGCTTGAAAGTATGGTTTCAACTTCCACGATGCCATGACAACCGCGTAGGCTATCTTCTCGAGTTCAGAGTAGTTCAGCTTGGCCCCCGATAGAGCTTCGGAGACGAAGTAGATTGGGAATTGCCTCATCTTGTCCTCGTGTTCCTTTTCCTCGATCAAGACGGCGCTAACTGCGGAAGGGGAGGCAGCGATGTAGAGGAGAAGGACCGCTTTTGTTGAAGGTCGTGACAGTGTTGTCAACTTGGTGAGGTAAGTTTTCAACTCGTCGAATGCTGCTTGCTGCTCGGGCCCCCACTCGAATAGATTTGAGTTCCGCAATACCCGAAAGAAAGGGAGACTTTTCTCGGCGGATCTGGCTATGAACCTATTGAGCGCCGCGAGTTTTCTAGTCAGCTGCTGGACTTGTCTTCTCGTTCTTGGGGGTTGCATATTTGTGATGGCTTGGATCTATCGGGGTTTGCTTCTATTCCCCTTGCTGATACCAGGCAACCAAGCATCTTCCCCTGGTGGACACCGAATACGCACTTGGCCGGGTTTAGCTTTAAACCACTGCTTTTGATGTTCTTGAAGGTCTCTTCGAGGTCCGCAATGTGGTCACCCTTAGCCTTGCTGGTGACTACGACGTCGTCAACATATGCCACCAAGTTCCAACCTTTCTGCTTGCCGAAAACGACATCTGTCATTCGGGAGAAAGTGGAACCTGAATTTCTTGATCCTTCTGGCATTCAGCGAAAGCAATAAGTGCCGCACATATGAAGCTGGTTTTCTCCTCGTCTTCTGGGTTCAGCCATATTTGGTGGTAGCCCGAGAAGCAGTCCAGAAGGCTCAACATCTCGCTGCCGGCTGCCTTGTCGACAAGCGTGTCAATTCTCAGTAGCGGATAAGGGTCCTTGGGACAGCAGCTGTTTAGGTCTGTGAAGTCGACGCACATCCTCCACTTTCCGTTTGCTTTCTTGACCATTACTACATTCGCAAGCCATTCCGGGCATTGGACTGGTCTTATCACACGGGCATCGAGTAGCCTCTGAACTTCGGCCTTTGCCGCTGCGGCCCTCTCCTCGGACATTTTCCTTAACCTTTGCTTACGAGGCTTGGCTTCTTTGCTGACGTTTAGGTTATGCTGCGCAAGGTCTCTGCTCACGCCCTGTAGGTCCTCGGCTGACCATGCGAATACCTTCTCATTCCCGCGGAGGAATGTGATTAATGCGCCCCTTTCCTCCTCGGAGAGATCGGCTCCGAGTTTGACTGTTCTGCCCAGCATGTCAGGGCATAATGGGACTTCGATTGCTTTTTCTGAGGGCCGAGCTCTTCTGGAGTCTTGGTTTTTATACACTTCCAGTCCTGGCTCCTTGGTTGCGACTTCATTTATCAAGCTGTATCCCGGCATCGGCTTGCCATCGATTCGCCTGGCGGCAACTTGATCGCCATGTATTGCTATAACTCCGAATGGGGACGGCATCTTCATGCAAAGGTAGCTTTGTTTGATTACCATCTCGAATTTGTTTGTTACCTCCTGCCGAAAATTGCTGTATATGGGTAATCGATAGCTACGATATCGAAGGTTACCGACTCTGTCCTGACCCTTTCGCCTTCCGCGAATGACACGGGGATGACTTTCTTGCCGATTGCATTTATCTGTTTTCCTCCGAATCCGTACAACGGGTTTCCTGCCGGTTCAAGTGTCCGCGCGTCGAGGCCCATTGCTTCGAATGGCTTGATGAAAAGGATGTCGAGTGCCTGTGTCGTGTCGAGGAGAATGTTATGCGGTGTGAAACCGTTCACATTTGCGCTTGTGACGAACGCGTCGGTGTGAGGGAAATCACGGACTTGGAAATCCGACTCGTCGAATGTGATTGGGACTTGAGACCACGCCGGTCTGTTGAGGGGCAGCCTTGGGGCGACGGTCAGCACTCTTCGTTCATAGTCTCTTCTAGCTCTTTTGGTGGTGTGCTCTTGATTCGATCCGCCGGTGATTGCGAAGATGTGTCCTCTCGACGGGAGGATGTTGTTCACGGTCGGTTGTTCCTGGTGCGGTGTTTGGTGCGATTACGTTGGCCCGGGTTCTGGCTGCTCTTGGTGATGGCTAGGCGACATTGCCGATTGCGCTTATTTGGGTGCATGAGGTTACGTTGAGGGGCGAAGTGTGGCTGCTACCAAGTGTATCCTGGCTGAGCGTACCCATGAATCGGCGGTGCGGACGCTGCGGGATGGTGCTTTGGGTTATACGTCGGATTCTCGACCTTCGCGTTGTGGAATATGTGTTTAGGTGCTTCGCTTCCTCTTGACGCATCATCTTTCTCCTTCAGCACTCTGGCCAGTCTGGAATATTTGCACTCCCAGGTGGTGTGCCCGGCGTTCTCGCCATAGACGAAGTAGAATGGTGGTCTCTGAAGGCGATCCCCGCGACCGCGACCTCCTCGCCCCCCGCGCGGGGCTCCTCCGCCTCTCCCCCTTGGCGGGCCTTCGAAGCTGCGAAAGTGCGGCTCATTCTCGCGACGGTCAATTTCTTGGCTGGAGCTTCCTGATTCTTCTCGGAGGTTGTTTATCGTACGGAAAGGTTTTATATTTCGCTGATTGTATTGCGGTTGTTGTTGGGCGGGTCTTGGTATTTTCGGGGCCTGTCTGGCGGAGTTTCTGTTTGCTTTGCGTCGCCGCAAATCTATGTGTACTTGGCGTAGTCGTTCATGATGCGGAAAAGATCAGCGACTGATCCTGGTGGGGATTGAGCCAGGAATGAAGCGCACTGGCCGGTTGCGAGACCCTCGATCGCTGCGGCCATCATAGCTGCTTCTGGTACATTTGGTGCTTGCGCTTTCACTTGTATGAATCTCTTGATGTAATCGGCGAGGGGTTCGTCGTCCCATTGCACGCAGTTCATCAGATCTCTCGTCGTCTTTGTCTCGGGCTGGTAGCCACGAAAAGGTTACCCGATAGCTACGCTTTGAGCTGGTCCCAGGATTTAATGGAGAGCGGGCAGTGATGAACCGGTCGTGAGCCACGCCGTCGGCGGCAAGGATGAATGATTTCGCCAAAGCCTGAGTGTCTCCTCCCGACGAGAAAACCGCGGTTTCGTACGCCGCTAGGAACTTCTTTGGGTTCGACTGGCCGTCGTAATGTGGGATTTTCAGCTTGTAATTCGGCGGCCACAGATATTGTTGCAACTTCGACGAAAGCGGGGAGGTGTCGTCTACTGGCACAACATTTGCCGTTCGCGCAGGGCGGGTAGGGAGCGTTTCCTCCGAAGCGTCGGGGTCTATGCCCCTTCGCAGAGCTTCCACTTCGCGCAAGAGAGCATTTCGCCTCGCCTCTGCTTGCCTGACCATATCTTGTATGCGCATCGCGCGCTCCTTCGGCCACCGCTCGGCGAGTTGCTCTTTCTCTTCTTCCGGCATTTGGATGTCGATCGCAGCTTTGAGCCACCGTCTCGTCGTCGGCTTCTTCCTCCTCTTCAATTGCGTTTTTTCGCCTCTAAGGTCGTCGGGCTCGTCGTGCACTTCCGCTCCAGCAGCGCCCGAGGCGGTGGCGGCGGAATGCGGGACCATCGTGCCCCCGGGGGGAGGCGCCGGTGGTTCGACAGCGTCCGTGGCTGCGCCTTCGGTGGCGGAACTTGGGCGGCATCGGCCGCTTGTCTCTTCTCTTTCCTTGGAGCCATGGAAAGCTCGAGCAACAACCACGGTGGGCGCCAATGTTGTTTCAGGGAAACGAACTTATATCATAGCGTAGGGAAATGGTTTACTCGGTGTCGGAGTGCCGAGGCGGCAGGCTGAAGCGCACTGAACCGCCCAGGCCTCCTCTCCTTCTTTTTTTTCCTCCTGGGGGACTCGAGCCCCCCCTCTATTTATACTCACCAACTCCCCATAGGCGGATGATTTCACCCCTCGTCGTCGAATCGACACATCACGCGGCGCAGGAACCCAAGGGGCATTTCCGTACATTGCACAGCCATCATCCTAACCGACTCATCGAGGCACCGCCCGGCTGGCCCCCGGCAATTTGGGCTGCGGCCGCCGTGCCGCGACAGCGTGGACCCCCCGCCACGGTTTCACGCCCCTTAGTCCATGGCGCGGCCCACCAGCGCTCGGCGAGGTCGTCGGTTCCGCGCCGCTCCAAAGCTGCGCCGTTCCGCGTCCGAATCCGCCGGCCGAATCCGCGCTACGCCGTAGTCGAGCGAATCCGTGCTCACCAAATTCGCTGCCGGATCTGCGCCCGCATTAGTCACACTGTTTCGTTGCTCGGTTCTGCCTTGCGACTTGGCCACACCAGCTTGCCATCGAAACCGCGTCGCGCGGTGGCTCGGCGGACTCGCCCCGCCCGAATTCGTCACCCGGATACGAGCCACGCCAGGGTCGCGCTGCTTTGGCTCCGCCTTTCGACCAAGAAATTGGCGGGCCAACTCGCGCGCCCCGTGGCGACACCGATTAACGTTTCGGCTGTCATTTTCGCACTGTCGAGAACGACTCCGCCTCGTGGCATCCGCCACTGCTTCCGCCTGCTGCACGAGTTCGGCGCCCTTTCGCCAAAGATGCCGAGGAGGAGGGCCGAAAAGGGGGACCTTGCCCCCAACAGATGTTTTTGTTTGATTTTAGCACAAGGGCTTAACTAAACTATTGTAATACTTTTTATTTATGCACTTTGATGTTGTACGATTTTGTAATTAATTAAAAATTAGATACTTGTGATAGCTGAGATATCTCGGTACTATCACAGAGCGGCAAAAACTTTAGAATCTCAATCTTAAAAATTCTGGTTTGTTTCATGCCGGGCAGCGTGTTTGGCCATCCATATATAGTTAATGCTGAGCAGTGCGTGCGAAATAACGCGGACCGGCGGACGGGAGTGATGGCGAAACTGCTCGGTTTCTCTGTAGCGACCGCAATTGAGGAGACCGATCGGAATCCCGGAAAGAATGTGTTGAAGCCTTGCTCTAGCCGGCTATCCAAAACATGCATGAGTTAGCTAGCTAATTTTTAGCTCTAGCTAACAATTATTCTTACCCGATCCAAATAGGTCCTCAACATAAAACTAAAACAACATGCATTTTAAGTAAAGGAGATTACTAACCCGGCTGCTTGTATGACGCTAATGACTGTGATGCAGAAGAAATCCTCCTTTCTCAGCGACTGAACGTCGCTAAGAAGAATTGCCGTGGACACAAATAGAGCCAGGAGGCCTGAGCTCTTCACAGCCAGGGAAACATACGCCAGACTGTGGGCGTACGCCAGAGCGTCCTCATACGTGAGATCCTCGGCGTCCTCCGCATCCCGCGCGTGGGAGAGCGCCGTCGCCGAAGCCCGATCATGCCGCTCCGGGTTGCCGGATCCACCGCCGTTCCTCCCCTCTTCTCCTTCGGGACTACCAGCCGCCATCCCACTTAGCCTACTGATCAGAATAGCGAGCTTTCTCTTCGAAGAACACTACTCGTTGCTTCCTGCTTAGATGCAACGAAGCTTCAGGGACAATACATGCATGGGATCGATGCACCAATGTTCTTGGACTGGGATGGCATAGGTTACCCCTATATATTAGACGAGGCAGATGCTAGTTAGAGGGTTTTACCCGTATGCTATTAAAAAAAGATGGTCGTTACCTACAAGCCACTAAAAAGTTCGAGCGCATCTAGGTGCCACTGGCCGGAACTCTTTTGTTCTCCATGTCATTCCGTCCACCTTTGGCTCTAACGGTGTCAAATAGCACTGCAAAAAGTCTAAACTACCCTTAAGTCTGCTAGTATAAGTGTGTGCGATCTTTTAATCTTGGCCACCGATCCAGAGAGAAATGGTGGAGGTCCATTGCGAGTATAAGTGTATTTCTAAACTATTTCAGAATTTATTTTTCTAAAGGAAAATGGCCGTATCAGGTGTGAGCATGATTTTATGGTGAGGTCATCAAGTTAGCAAGGCAGAGTTTCGTCTGCTGCTCGCTCCGGCCGCTCGCGCTGCGTTGCGCGCGTGCATGCTGGTAAGGGTTGCAAGCGTTGTCGCGGAAAGCCGCGTAGAGCTGCGCCACGCCGTCCCAACACGCCGGCCGGCCGCGCGCCACATTTCGGAGCACCTTCGGCCTGCTGGACCTCCACGAGGAGCACATCGTGCACATCGATGCCGTCATGAAGCGCGCGCTGGGCGCCGTCGGAGTGCGCATGGACGACCACCTGCCGTTCCTCCGCCCATTCTTCTGGCGGCACCAGCGCTGTGCCCTCGCCGTCCGCCGCGAGCAGATCGACACTCTACTCCCGCTCATCAGCAGGCGTCCCGCCATCCTCCGTGACATGCAATGCTCGCCGCCCACCCCAACGTCGTCACGTCCTTATTGTACCTCGACTCTGTGCTCGACCGGCCTCCACATCGATCGAGGACCTCCAGGCGCGGCAGACCTCTTGTACGGATTGGATACAAGTATTCATATATTAATCCTATGGATACCTCGGAGCAAGTTCTGTTTTTTCTCCAATTCCGTTTTCTGTCCATCCGAGTCTTTTTTTCCTCTATGTTTGTGTTCATCCTGGTTTCTTTTCACTCTGTTTTTTCACGAATCGTATGTATATGTTTGTGTTCATCCTGATTTTCTTTTTGACTCTGTTTTTCACCAACGTGACTAATTCATGTATGTGTTTGTGTCCATCCCG
Source organism: Chrysopogon serrulatus (assembly GCA_015844335.1). Lineage (NCBI taxonomy): Eukaryota > Viridiplantae > Streptophyta > Magnoliopsida > Poales > Poaceae > Chrysopogon > Chrysopogon serrulatus. The sequence continues at coordinate 173,904 of JADLZL010002028.1, forward strand.
GTTTCCTTCTTTGTTTCCTTTTTTCTCCAAGTTATGTTTCCTCTTTTTTTTTTTTTTTTTTGTATATATATGGTGTGCCCATCCGGTTTTTTCACGTGTGTATGGTTTCTCTACTTTCCCTTTTCTTTTTTTTTGTTTTTTCTTTTTCTCCACGTTATATTTCCTCTTTTTAGTTTTTTCTTTCATGTTTCCGTTTTTTGTCTGATTTTTCAATATCCTTCCATTCAATCTTCTTCTATTTTCCATAAATATTGAAATAAATAATAAATATAATATTATGGATCTTTGAACTCTTGACCTCCTTCCTAAGAAAAACAAAGACCTCACCACTAAGATGTTAATGCGGTTTTTTTATTAATTAGGAAACAAAATTTATCTTATTATAACTTGTCTAGCTTTTGGTCGTCGCAATTCAGTTTCTCTGTATAGCACACGCGTGCGGGCTCTGTTTTTCCTTTCCTGCTCTGTTGCAGCTTCTTGCTTATTCGCAACTGTTCTCTCGACAGTGAGTTTAAGTGGGACAATATTGTATTAAACTTCTAAACTTCTCTTAATGAAATACACGCACAGCGTGTTCTTGAAAAAATAACCAGTTTAGCTTTTGGTCTATCCAATCAAACTATGAATTGAAATTTTGACCAAATTGTTGTTAGTCGGTCTAAACAAATTCATCTCCAAAATGTAAACATGTACCAGTGTAATCGCCAATGAGAGTTACCATGTGGAAAGTTAAGAGATGTCTCACACCATAATCATCCGTGGAAGACCCGTCCTTTGATTATGGGTCGATAAAGAAAGTCATGCAACTCAATATTATATCAACGCATAAATACTATATTATATCAACGCATAAATACTATGAAAATATCTCTGTGCTTTGTAAAAGGAAAGAAATCTATCAACATTGTATATTAGATTTGATAGAGACTTAATAGGGCATTGTAGAACATTAGCTTATATTGTATATGTATGTTATAATCATCATAAAATATTTTATAGCTTTTAAAGTTTATAAAAATGGTAAAATATAAATAGATATGTATCATTTCTCTCATTGTTTTCTATAAATATTTGATAGTTGTTTCTCCCATTACAACACATAGGCATTTTTACTAGTACGTATAAAAGCTGATAACCCTAACACCCAGCCCTATCCGCTCTCCACCCCCAGTCCCTTCTTGCTCCCGCCGCCACCTGACTCTTGCCCGAGCGGAGAGCCGCAAGTGCGCATTGTTGCAGTTGGCTCTCCCCGGCCTGCTGCTTGTTGCGTGTCCATCCCGCAGCCGCTCGCGGAGTCGTAGACCACGGACCAGATCTGCCAAGCCGCAACAGCCCCAACCACGAACAATCTCCCAGGCCGCACGAGCATAACAAGTTTGTGTTTATCAGCTTCCCAAAGGAGAGACGTAGAGGGGATGGAAGATGCTAAGACTATCCGCACTCATGATCCTCTATTTTTATGTTCTACACATCCTGGTCATCAAAATTCTCTTCTCTATACTTATTTCTTCCGCACTCATCCATCCTTTATATCATCCTCTATCCACTATGGGGTCCACTTATTATTTTATCTAAATATATCCATGTGAGATCAAGTTTTAAAGATTTTATTGAAACAAATTCAATGGTGTAATCGAAATTTAATTTGGTCTTTTAATTTGTGAGCTATAATATTTTTTGTTACAAAAAAAAAGTAGGGCCCGCACTCTTTCTCCTCTCTTCTCTCTTCCACACTCTCTCGCATGCACCTGTCTCTGTCACGTGCAGGCATGCAGACGCCAGTAGCTCACTCTTGTATCCCGCCAGAAATCCCGGATGCTTTCTTGTACCGGATCACTTACAGGACAGCGGTGCGGCAGTTATCCTACTGTAAAGGTTGGCATGGCAGGTACCGGAAGATTTTAACGTACCCGGTGCGAATAGCCTAAGCCTATATCGATTCCTTTCTTGCTACTCTATATTTTTTTGGGATTTGTGAGAACTGAGACCAGCATCGGTAGTAGTAGTGTTTCTTGTTTCTTTGTATTTTGACGGCAGAGGACTACTATTTTTATTTTCTTTGGATTTGTGAAATGAGAACCACCAGTGTTTAGAAATCAGCATGATAATGGGAGAAATCCTAGCTTCTTCACCGCATTCTTTTTTTTTTTTCTTTGCTCTTGTTAGGGGACGGAGATCCCCACGGGGATTGAATCCCCACCTAGGCCTTGTTTGGCTGCACCACTACTACTGAAAACCTTTCTACGAGGCGGCGCTAGAGGCATTTGTACAGGCGGCCGAGCCCACCTTTGTACTGGGGTCGTACTAATCGGCCCGCGATGCAGGCGGCACGGCGTGAGCCGCCCGGTGAAAAATTTGGTTTTCACGGGTGGCTCACATTGTCGGCCGCTTTGTGTAAATAGGCATTTACGAGGCGGTGACAATGTAGCCGCTGTGAAAAAAAAAACTGGCGGCTCACGCGTACTAGCTGATTAATTTTTTTTGTTTCAAATATTAATATTTGCCTCCCACTTTGTGCTATATATATATATATATATATATATATATATATATATATATATATATATATATATATATATATAAGATATGCAAACATGAACTATAAAATTGCATCATATATACAACACATATTAATATTATAGATATATACACATAGAATCAAACATTAACCATAAAATTACATATATATACGTCAATGCATGTTATCGCACAACCTTGTAGTGTTACATGTCATTTCGTTTCAAATTTAGACACCTGCTAGGTGCATCATTCGTATCCTCTAAACCTATCACTTGCTAAATCCCCCCTCTTCATCAAAATATGCTCCTTTACTTGGAATTATTTCTCTCATAATGAAACCGCACAAATCTGTCACTATATTTTCCATAGTGGACATTGTAAAGGGCACGTCCTTTTCTTTTCGTTCTCATTTGGAAGCAAAGTTTAAAAGCATCATTGACACATGTCCAATATTAATATTTGCAACTTTAATGAGACAACTTCATACATAGATATTATTTACCATATTTTTGTCCACGACGTATCGTCCCATTGCCTTATAAACTCACACACGTAGTATCCACAATAGACCGATCCGGTGGTTGCTTGTGGCACTATGTAATGAGCAAATGATTATTTTAAAATTGTCATGCCTCGTGTATTATTTAAATGATGATATGTGTTTAGACAACTTACCGGATAATGGTGTTGTATCGTCAACGGTACACTAGGATCTTTGCGGGCGTCGTCGAGGTCCTTTTTGTTTCTTATAAAACCGCCATGCCCTAAATAGTTATGGAATATAAAACACTAAAGTTATTTAGAGACTCTAAATCATATAAATGCGAATATAGTCGCATGTTGGCTCACCTTTCTAATTGAACCAAGAATGGTTGATACGACTCGGGAGGATAATGTAAGGAGTCTAGGACAAGCACCTTCCCTTGAATGGATAAATATAAAAAACAATCCAATGGTCCTTTGCATGAATAAACAGTGGCGACACATGTATTTAGGGTTAACACGATAATTTGAAATGCATTATACGAGGTCACGCTTACCCAAAGTTGTAGGGTGCCAATATAAAATCCCCTGTACCTATATCTCGGCATTGCTCTACCGATATAGAGGGCATATTCGTCCTCGTATTTTTGTTGCAATTTCTTTCTGACTCACACCAAATTGTTACAGTGTTTTGTCCTTCTCTATCTTTGCTCTATCTTCATTTGTAAGTACAAATTTGTGCATATTTTCTTGTAACCTGATTGGACTCGGGTAACCGACCATCGATCTGTAGTTAACGATCTACGCTCGTGGTCTTGCAAACTACATACAACATGCACATATTAGAGTTTATCACATTCCAAATTTAATAATAACAATGTGTGTGCATGAGTGATACTTACGGGCACGGTTTGTAATGAGTTGGGCGTCAAGTTTTCTATAGTTCAACGGTAGGTGCATGTCATCGAAGGTAACAAATGCCCGCTTCTTTCCGTGCCGGTAGCAAACACGTCTGGCTGGTATATCAACACTAAGCGCATGCGGGCCAGCATTCTTTGCTCTCATGTACCGATCATGAAACCTTTTTTATCGTCCATGGACCCTTTTCAAGCACCGTCCATTGCAGCATAGGCCTTCGGGAATATAGTCACGGGGGACATTGACATAATCATCAACCGTTGGCTTTCTTATATCCTTAAGGGTCAATGGTGCATCGATGGCGGTTCGACATGTACATCGCCACTTGGGGCTTCCTTTGTTGGTGGCACGGCTTCCATTTGCTTGGCGGTGGCTTCCTTATTACGTGACGGTTCGAGCTCAATGACTCGTGCCGTCCGCGCTTTCAAGCCCTTTCGGAAATAGAGGCGTGCCCATTTGCTTTCCCCTTTTTGGCTCATAGGGAGAAACCAATTTTGGAATTGGAAATTTCCTCTTCTTGGTGGCGGTGCTTGTGGGGGAGTTTTCTACGCTTTCTTATGCTTTGGTGGTGGCGGGGAGTTTGCTCATCTTCATTACGCTTTGGTGCTTGCGGAGGAGTTTGCTCTACCTCTTTTTCGATTGTCGTGTCCTTCTGGGCTGGAGGAGTGCGCTGCTCGGGCATGTTCTCGGCTGGCCCCTCGAGCTCATCCGGCGAGAATGATAGATCATGTATTGGGGATGACGGCGGTGGCTCATAAATGTATGGAGATCTTTGGAGCATGCATTGGCGATGGTGATTGTCGACTTGTTTCGGCCTCTTGGGATGCTTCATGCCTTGGTGGAGAGGGTGCCGTTGGTGGATCAATCAACCTTACGTACCGTCTCGGCCATTGTATGAAGTTCTTGATTGCTTGTCCAAGCTTCTCTATACCCTCGAGGAGGTCGGGATGTCGATGAAGTCGTCTTCATATCCACTCTCGACCGTCAACACTTCGACCTGCGGTATCTTTGATTCCATCTCGACACCATGGAACCTACGTCCGGGTATAGCATATCCTGTGGCCACTTGCTTTGTATCTTTGATTCGAGGCCATATCAATTAGCAATGAGCAAGGCCAAGGTTTATCAATATCGTCAAGCTGGATAATGGTGCGGATTTGATGTTGACGCTATCTTGCTTGGAAATAGCATAGATTGTGTGGCCATCTCACGGCTACCCAAGGGTTGTGGGGGGGTTTTGCATACATGAAGGAGCTTGTGATGACATGTTGAGCGGAACTTGCTCCCGCCAACCGCTTCATCACCGGGATCGGGGTTTTTCACGAAATCTTCCATCAAATCCTTAAACTTTTGGGCGGCCTGCTTTGCTCAAAAAAATTCTTCATATCCATCTTATGTCGTTCTCTTTTCTTATATATGGCTTTCCACTCTTCGCCAAACCCTTCTTTCCAGGTGGTTACGGATGAGGCGCCCGTATACCACTTTGGATGCTCGGGGTTACCTACAACAAAATATTTCATGTCGGTGTTGATTTCTATTTTACTCGAACAAAATGGAAAATATAATTCTGTTACCTAGAGCATGGGAAAGGCTGTCCCCTCTCCCTCTGTGACTTGAAGGCACTGTCTTTTCGGGTTTGTTGCTTCCAAAACCTTCTCGGCAAGCGGCTTGATCTCATCGGGGACGGGGAGATCTCATCGCTCTCATCGGTGTTTGCCTTCCGAGCGCGAAGCCAATTCGCACTTCGTTCGGCACTATATCGGTCAATGCCAACTTGCCCTCTCTCCTCTTTGCTTCGTCTTACGCCCTCCATTTAGGAATCTTGGTCTTGTAGCCACCGGTGCCGAGGTGGTGATGGTAAATGTTCTTCTTCGCAAGTTCGAGGCGGCTTGGCTCTTAGCCTTGGAGTCATCGGAGTTTTTATTTTTACTAAAACGTGCCCTTTGTTCATTTGTGATAGGGTACCGCTTCGTCGGGTCCCCCCTTACTGCAGACCACTTTTTATTCATATCGTGCCTATAATTCGGAATGATATTGCACCTTTGCTTCATGACATGACCCTTCACCAAACCTTACATTCCCTACGGGAAAATGAACTTAGTGCACTGTCGAGTCCAACAATTCTTCCTCTTTCCTTCGGGCACCATACTCCAATCACTCCGGGGAGATATCAAATTCTTCCTTTACTAACCATCCAATGGCGGCCCTAAATTTAGGTAGCGCCTCTAGAGGTGCTAAGGGCTCTCCGCTCGGGCTAACCTCGTGATCCTATAAACTTCTTACGGAAATCTATTTCTTCCTCTATCTCCTCGTGCCCGATCACTCTTTTTCTTTGTACTTCTTCGCTCGGAGGATGTCGGTCGTTTGAGGCGCCCGTGTCCTCGAACATCTTGTGACTCTGCCTCCATTTTGGCATCAACTTGAGAGAGCACCTCTGTCAATTCAATTGTTAGGTACATACATACACTTGTATTATTCTCTCGTATAGACAATCTACGAGCATATATACCTCATCATCCAATAATAGCTCATCTTCAGGCTCGTAATTAGGGTCACGTTCCAACTCAAGGCGGGCCTTCTTAGCTCTAGGAGATTCACGTGGTGATACGCTCGGGCTCCTATAAGGTTCGGATCGGAGGAGTCGGATCCCGCCTCATCTATCACGGGCATCGGCTTGCTCGGCATTTGATGGAGTACTCATCTGCATGAAATATAAGTATAACCACGGAATATAAGTGTAAACATGGAATACAAGTATATACTCTAATTACATAGCCTAATTAATTAGCGAACCTATTATTAACAAACCTTATCAACTAACACTAATGTGAAAACCCAGTATACATGAAATAATAATAACTTATCAAGTAACACTAATTTGCAAACCCAGTATACATAAGTGTAAACATGGAATACAAGTATATACTCTAAGTATAACCATGGAATATAAGTAAATATTTGTAATTATTAACTATTATTAATAAACTCTAACTATTATTAATAAACTCTAACAAAAATATTTGTAATTATTAACTAAATTACTAACTAAATTACTAACTAAATTAACAAAAACACAAAATCTAACAAAAACCCTACTTACTATTATTAACAAACCTAACAAATAACCCTACTAAGTATTATTAACAATTACTAAGTATTAATAATATACTCTAATTAACATACTCTAAAATACTAACATTTATTATTAACAAACCCTAACAAACAATATATTACTAAATTATTATTATTAACAAACCTAACAAAAATATTACTAACTATTATTAATAAACTGTAATTAACCTTAATTAGTTACTAATTAGTGGTTGGAAAACCCTAAACTATAATACTAATAATTAATTAACAATTAACAAAAACCAAAAAAAAATAAAAAAAAAAGCAAGCGGCACATTCAGCGGGCCAGGCTTTGCCGAGCCCAGTGCTGCCTGGCCTTCAGGAGAAGCGCCTATAGCGCCGCCGCCCCGCCTTGCTTCGAGCCGCCCTAGGAAGAAGGCTTCGGCGGTGGCGGGTGTGCAGCCTACCTCACCGGCGTTCGGCGAGTCGCTGGCGTAAGCGGATTCCGGCGGCGGCGGCCATTGCGGCGTAAGCGGAGGCCCTCGGCGGCGGCGTGGAGGCGTGCCGAGGTGGGAGTCCCTCGGCTGGCGTGGCGGCTCACGGCGGTGGCGGTCCGGCGGTGGAGGAAGCGGCCAGCGGTTCGGCGGCAGCCCGGCGTCAATTTACGAATTCGCGCCTCAGGACTTAGAAATTTTTTGCGTACGCGGGAACTACTATATTGGTTTGGGTTGCTCTGAGGCGGGTCACATTGACCACCGCTGTGAAAAAAATCTTTTCTGGCGGTGGTCAATGTGAGCCTTTGTACTAATTTATTAATGCAGGCGGCTCTCTAAAAAACCACTTTTGTACTAATGTATTGAAATGCAGGCGGTGTCAATAACGGCCACTTTGTACTAATATTTTTTTCAACACCAAGCTGCAGGTTATTATTATTCCCTATTCTTAGGGTTTGTGAATTAATTAAGCTATTGATTAGGGTTAGATTAAAGGTTTGTGAATTAGAGTTATATATTATTTTATGTACCTAGGGTTTGTGAATTAATTAAGCTATTGATTAAAGGTTTGTTAATTAGAGTTAGTTAATATTGTATCTACCTAGGGTTTGTGAATTAATTAAGTTATTAATTAAGGGTTTGTTAATTAGAGTTAGTTAATATTTCATGTACTTAGGGTTATTTAATATTTCATGTACCTAGTGTTAGTGAATTAATTAAACTATTGATTAAAGGTTTGTTAATTAGAGTTAGATATTATTTCATGTACCTAGTGTTAGTGAATTAATTAAGTTATTATTTAAGGGTTTGTTAATTAGAGTTAGTTAATATTGTATGTACCTAGGGTTTGTGAATTAATTAAGTTATTAATTAAGGGTTTGTTAATTAGGGTTAGTTAAAATTGTATGTACCTAGGGTTTGTGAATTAATTAAGTTAGAAAATAATATCATAGTCTAAAGGTATACAACAAGAGGAAATGTAAACATCTTGCTTAATAAGAAAGAGTAGCATTATAACCACATAGAAATTTTTTGGCGGGTCCACGGTGACCCCGTCTGTACTAATCATCTTTTTGCTTAATAAGAAAGAGTAGCATTAGGTACAAATGATAAGTGATACATGAGTTACATGATAAACAATCTAGCGTGCTCTGAGTCCTTCCTTGTCCATCATGTCGCACCCAGGGGCAAAAGAGGTTTGCGGGATACTTTTTTCTACATTTTTGATCTTTTCTTCAAAGTTTGTAAAAAGAGACATTTCGCTAAAGCTGGTTAACATCCTCTAAATCCATTACACCATCAACTCCTACAATTTGTTGCTTTCCGGGGATTGCTACGTGCTTTGGCTTTTGGGTACTTTTCTTTTCATTCGTAGATAGAATTTGTTCCACATAGAAACACATGCAAACACGGTTAGCAAGGATCCACGGATCATCTTTGTAACCTACTTTACTTAGATCAAGAACTCTCGGCCATAGTTATCTCTGGTGACATGTTTATCTTGAACCCATCGACATCGGAACACAGGAATCTGCGGGCGTGGACCATATTCAACCTCCCATATGTCATCAATGAATCCAAAGTATGTAGTTTCTTTACCGGTTGTATCATCTGACCTCACATCGAGCGCCACTATTACGTGCCATGCGCTTGGTGTCCCTAAAACTGGTGGAAAATGTGAAGCCACTAATGTCATAGCTACGCCATGATATGACTGGCTTGATGGTCGGGCAGCTAAAATCTTGATGGTTTTCGATTCATCTGTCATGTCCAAATTCTTTAGCCATGCGGTTGACCCGGCGCTTGTGTTCCTTGTGTATCCGGTCATTTGTGCATCTGGATTCTTCTCACGAAGCTCTTTCATGTCTTTGCTTGGTGAATGGGTCCATTATTATGAGTTGTTGTAGTATCTTTGTAATGTACCTCTAGGACTATGTTGTAATCTAGTGGGATGAATGATTTCCGTCCCATCCTCCCTCGTCCACCAAGCCTTCCCTCATGTCGCAACGGCGGAGGCAAACCAATTGATACTTGGTCTTTTAGGAGATTATTACATAATGGTCCTCCGGACTCAATGGCCTCTTACGTAGTGTATGCCTCTATCATGGAACCCTACGGATGAGCACGATTTGACATATAGCTATTCAATAATGACATGAAACGCTCATACGTCCACATTTCATGGAAATACATGGGACCCAATGCCTCAATTTGAGGCACCAAATGAATAATAAGGTGTACCATGATATCAAAAAACGATGGGGAAAGCACATCTCTAAGCGGCTCAATGTCTCTGCAGCAAATTTCTGTAGGGACTCTAACTCATCACGGATAATTACCTTCTCGGATATCTTATTGAAGAAGTAGCACAACCGTGTGATTGCCATCTTTAAGAACAACTTTGGATTTATAGCCACGATGGCAATAGGAAGAAAAGTGGTCAGCATTACATGACAATCATGTGAGTTGTAGTTGGTGAGTGTAAGGTCTTTCATCGAAACAAGACTCCTTATGTTAGAGCGAGAAACCAGATGGAACTTTTAAATTCTTCAACCACACACACATTGCATGTTTTCCTCTGCATTCGGGTTATAGCTTCTTTGCTTAGGTAGATGGTACTTCCCATTCTCTAGGAGTGCAGGGGTGAAGTTCTTTTTCGATCTTTAAATGTTGCATGTCCAAACGTGAATTGAGACCTTCCTTTGTCTTGCTCTTTATGTCTAGCAATGTTCCAACTTCATTTGTCAAACACATTCTTACGAACATGCATACCATCGATCGCGTGTAAATGCGTCTAAGTCTTTCGGTATGATAAGTACTTAAAGAAAATAGACTTCTTCTTGAATGTGTCCCCCTCATTTACCTTCACAACCTTTCTTGGTTTCCCATCTTTGGTCTTTTTTTCCAAACACAAACTTGATATTCTCAACTATCTTATACACTCTGTGCCCTTTACTATAAACGATGGAGCGGTAGATTTTGATTCATCCATATTGTCAAAGTACTTATTCATCTTTTGTAAGCGGTACTTATGGCCTGCCGGTAGCCACCTCCTATGCCTCATGTACACTATCTTGTTAGATGGAGGAAGAGACACGTGCCATGTTCCATCTATGCACTCTACACAACCAACCTTTCCCTTGAGGCTGGGCGATAATGAGAAAAGAGCAGGATAATCATTAATTGTGACAATAATAATTGCTCTCGGTGTGAATGTCTCTTTACGGAATGCATCGATCATTTTCACACCAACTTCCCATAGTATTTGCATCTCTTGCATTAAGGGCTCTAGAAATACATCCATATCAACTCCGGGTTGTGTAGGTCAGAAATAAGAATGGTTAGCAAAAGATATTTTCTTTTTTGACACACCCATGAAGGAAGGTTGTATATTGTCATGATCAGCGGCCATGTCTTTGTGCGTCTTTGCTCCTCTCGGCAAATGGATTCATTCCATCATTACTCGAGCAAACCTTACATTTCGTGGATCCTCGGCAAAGTGCGGATATTTCTTATCGAATTCTTGCCATTGCTTTGCATCATTTGGATGTCGTAACTTTCCATCATCTTTCCTTTCATCGAAGCATGCCGGATCATAAGTTACGCATCATCGGGGTTTGCAAATAAACACCTCAAGCGATCAACCACGGGGAGATACCATATCACCAATGCGGGAATTCTTCTCAAGCGCGCATAATAGTCCACTTCGATATTGCTAGTGGGCTTTGAGCGTTTGTTTTGTTGAGTCTTTGTTTGGGTCTTCTTTCGCTTCCTCCCTGAAGAAACAGAGGCTGCATTCTCTTCCTCTCGATAATCTTTATTCGTCTTGTACCTACTAGCACCACAGTTTGGACAATTTGTCTAAGTCTTTATCTTGATCACCCGATATAGAATACAATGATTTCTACATGCGTGGATCTTCTCAACACCCATCGTAAGTGGACTAACTAGCTTCTTTGCATAGTGCGTGTTAGCGGGCACTTTGTTCTCCTTAGGAAGAAGGTCTCCAAGTACACGCAATAAATCATTGAAGCTAGCATCGGACCAACCATATCTAGCCTTAATCGTCAAAAAGCGAAGAAGAACAGCCCGTAGTGTCGACCACTCTCTGGAACAACCTTTCGACTCGTCGTACAAAGGCTCCTCTGCTGCCTTCTTCAAGGCCTCCATTCGCTTCATAAAAAGAATATTGATGGATCCACACAACGGTTCATTATTGCCTCTAAGAAAATGCATCTTCAATGGCATCGGTGTTAGCATCTTTGAGTTTCATTGACATCGGACGTAGCATTATGAGTTTGATTGACATCTTGCATAGTATGATGGGTTTCATTGAAATCGGCATAGCATCACATTCATTGAGATATGGCTTTGGACCCTCCACATTGATGTTACTTGCGGTGTTGTCGGTTGTCCGCATATAAGGTGTAGAACTACCCTCACCATGTTTTGTCCAAATCAAGTAGTCCTCCATAAATCCTCTGCAAACCCGGATGAGAATGGATTGCTTCCACATTGTCAAATACCACAATATTTTTACGATCTGCATGGACAACATATGTGCTTCGCCTTTGTTCTCACGAGCATGTATCTTCACGGTATCAATAAATTTTTGGACCTCCACTACATATGATGGGTCTAATCTTGATAAGTTATACATCCATAATGACCTCTCCATATTTATACGTAATTAGTTAAGAAAATATTGTATGTCACTTATTTTTATAATTATAAGAATTAATTAAACAGAGGTGGCATCATGATTAACAAACCCTAGGTATAAGCAATAATAACAAACTCAAATTAACAAACCCTAAGTACATAAAATACTAACTAACCTAATTAATGAACCATTAATTACTAACTAAATTAATTCACTAACCCTAAGTACATGAAATACTAACTAACCATAACTAATAAATGAAGATGGCATCATGATTAGCAAATCCTAAGTATAAGCAATAATAACAAACCCTAATTAATAAACTCTAAGTACATAAAATACTAACTAACCCTAATTAATAAATGGAGATGGTATCTTGATTAACAAACCCTACATCTTGATTAACAAACCCTAAGTGTAAGCAATAATAATAAATCATAATTAATAATCCCTAAGTACATAAAATACTAACTAACTCTAATTGATAAACCATTAATTACTAACTAAATTAATTCACTAACCCTAAGTACATGAAATACTAACTAACTCTAATTAATAAATAGAGATGGCATCTTGATTAACAAACCCTAAGTATAAGCAATAATAACAAACCCTAATTAACAAACCTTAAGTAAATAAGATACCAACTAACTCTAAGTACATAAACCATTAATTACTAACTAAATTAATTCACTAACCCTAAGTACATGAAATACTAACTAACCCTAACTAATAAATGAAGATGGCGTCATGATTAGCAAACCCTAAGTATAAGCAATAATAACAAACCCTAATTAACTAACCCTAAGTATATGAAATACTAACTAACCCTAATTAATAAATGGAGATGGCATCTTGATTAATAAACCCTAAGTGTAAGCAATAATAATAAATCATAATTAATAATCTCTAAGTACATAAAATACTAACTAACTCTAATTGATAAACCATTAATTACTAACTAAATTAATACACTAACCCTAAGTACATAAAATACTAACTAACTCTAATTAATAAATAGAGATGGCATCTTGATTAACAAACCATAAGTATAAGCAATAATAAGAAACCCTAATTAACAAACCTTAAGTAAATAAGATACCAACTAACTCTAAGTACATAAAATACTAACTAACCCAAATTAATAAACCTAGAATTCTAATAAGTATTTTTTTTATAATCCGAGCAAGATACAATTTACTGTAAATTTAAAAAAAAAATAGCTAAAACTCTCTCTCTCTCTTGCCCTAGCTATGAACCCTAACCCTAACCCTAGATTTAGAGCACCTCCAATACAAGAATTGAACCAATGAATCACTAAAAAAATAGCGGCAACAACAACAACTAACCTTTTGAAAGTTTCTCACCAAAGAAATGAAGTTCAAAACCTCCCCCCCCTTGGAATCGCCACTTCTCGTCGCCCACTTTGCACACGGGGGGAATGCTTGTTCTTATGCGGAGGTAGAAGAAGGGAATTTATATCGGTATTAACACAGGCGGTTGGTAAGGAGAACACTTTGTGTAAAACAATTACACAGGCGGCTCTCTTAAATGCCGCTTTGTGTAAATAAGCTGTATTTACAGGCGGGTTTGTAATGTCGGCCGCTTTGTGTAAATTGTATTTACACAGGCGGTTGGTATTGTGAACCGCTTTGTGTAAATACAACTATTTACACGGCGGCAGATTTAAGAGAGCCGCTTTGTGTAAATGGTTTTACACAGGCGGTTCTCTTCTTGGGCCCACCTTATTTTTTGTCTTGGCGTCGGGATATAGTGAACCATTTGTGGAAAAAAATCAAGGTGCCAGCAAAAATGATTTTTTGTAGTAGTGCACCTAAATACACTCCAATCCCTACGGTTTTGAGGGGATTGAGGTGTATTTTGAACTAAAATACACTTCAATCCCCTCAAAACCGTAGGAATTGGAGTGTATTTAGGTGCAGCCAAACAAGGCCCCAGGGATGGGGATGGGAACAAAAATACCCCCGCGAGAGTTGACGGGGATAGGGACGGGGAACCATTCCCCGAGGGGGAATTTTCTCCATTGACATCGCGCATGTACATGAGCACAGATGATAACGTGTAAGCACTGGATGGCTGTGATAACATGCATTACGAATATTCAAATCACCATATCTATTAAACCATACATCCAATTATAATCCGGTTGGAACTGTAGCACTTGTTCAGTACATGACACCGAATTAATGTCTCTGATGGGGATGGCGCCGGCGGCAGGCAGCTAGCATGGAATATGGATGCATGTGTCTCTATCTGTCGATTAATGTAGTACTAGTGATGAAACCGGTAGCTTCATCATTCAAGCAATAGCTATAGGGGTAAATTTAATGCAAGAGACACATGTGTCTCTATCTGTCGATTAATGTAGTAGTGATGAAACCGGTAGCTTCATCATTCAAGCAATAGCTATAGCTAGGGGTAAATTTAATGCAAGAGACACCGAAACCGCTCCGTGCACTCTTTTTTCACTACTATAGAAAATCTCTTGCAAGGCACTTTGAAATAGGTCTTGGAGGCGGTTGGCCCTAAAAACCGCCTCGGTTAATGTCTAGTATTAACCGAGGCGGTCATTTTCAATTAATCAAGGCGGTTACAATAACCGCCTCGTAAAAATAGATTAACCGAGGCGGACAACTTAAAAATAACCACCTCGGTTAATCTATATTAGGCGGTTATTGTTATATAAACGCCTCGGTTAATTTATTAACCGAGGCGGGCATATAAAAGGCCCGCCTCGGTTAATCTGGCCCACCTCAAAGCCCGGACAATCCATCTCGGCCCGACAAAGCACGCTCAGCGTATATATACCAAACTTAGCCATTAGGGTTTCATTCCCACGGCTCCTGCCGACAACTCCTCCTCCCTCCGAGCTCCTCTCTCCCCTTGGGCGCGCAGGCGAGCAGCTCCCCTCTCTCCCTCTCTCCCATCGGCGCGCGGGGACCTCCCTCACTCTCCCTCTCCTCCTCCTCCGCGCATGCGGGCGCGGGTGCCTCTCTCCTCTCGATCTCCGGTGGTGGCGGGCGCATGGGAAGAGGCGGATCCGGCCCCGGCGGGCGGATCCGGCGGTGGCGGTGCATGTGGTGGCGGATCCGGCCCGGCGGAGTGGGGATCCGCCCGGCCGGGCGCACGAAGTGGCGGGATCTGGCCCCTCCCGGGGGCAGGCGGATCCTGGCGGTCTCCCCCCACCGGCGCATGTGGCGCGGGGCCTCCCTCTCCACTCGATCTCGGCGGCGACATGGGGGAGGCGGATCCAGCCCCCGATGCGGGCGATCCGGCGGGCGGCACACGGGGGTGGCGGATTCGGCCCAGCGCGGGCGGATCCGGTAAACTCTCCTCCCACCCGGCGCATGCGAGGCGCGGGCCCCTCCTTCTTCTCGATCTCCGCGGCGGCAGCAAGACGGGGTTGGCCGGATCCGCCCCTGGTGCCCGCGGATCCGCCCGTTGCGGGCGCACGGGGTGGCGGATCCGACCCGGGCGAGGGCGGATCAAGCCAAGCGGCGGCGCACTAGAGGCAAGCAGCAGCAGTACCTCCACGGCGATGCGTTCGCGGATCCCGGCGGCGCGTCGATGGGCTCAGCGGGCCCGTGGATGGGCTCACCGGGCCTATCCAGTGGGTTTTCTTTTTTTTTGTTTTTTTATTTGATTAACCGAGGCGGGCATTGGACCGCCTCGGTTAATCTTGTATTTACTGTGACCTTCATGCCAAGGCGGGTGGAGTTGCCCGCCTCGGAAAATCTTTTCCGACCGCCTCGGTAAAGTTACGTGTAGTAGTGTTTTTTTTTTTATTGAGCGTCACAAGCAAGAACCCAACAAGGCAAGATGGAACTCCGATCCATAAAAGAGAGCCTTAAAACTGTTTACTAGAAGTGCAATGCCAGCAGCAAAATAAAAAGGGCTACAGCGGCAAAACCAAAAATCCTACGTACCAAGCAGGAAGCTGAGAAGTGAGATGAACTTATTATCCATTCAACCAAATACGAGCTAGAACAGTTCATTCTTAATAAACATAAACCTAGCTAGCTAGCTAGGGACATGACAGTTACTTTCTGCTTCGTTACCGGGGTGTTTATTTTCCCACCCCAAAACTTTACACTTACCATATCGAATCTTTGACACATGCAAGGAGTATTAAATATATGCTAAAAAAAAACTAATTGCACAGATTGCAAGTATTTTACAAGATGGATCTTTTAAGCCTAATTAGTCTATGATTTGACAATGTGGTGCTACAGTAAATATTGGTTAATGATGGATTAATTAGGCTGAAAAAATTCGTCTCGTGATTTACTGGTGAGTTCTGTAATTAGTTTTTTTATTAGTATGCGAACATCCTTCCGACATTCCATGGAACATCTGATATGACACACCAAAACTATTCACCCTAGAATTTAAACACCCCTACTATAAGTCAATTTGAGTAAGGCCAACCGCCAACCACCGTACAAGAACCGCTGGTACGCCAACCACCGTATAAGAACAACTGGTACGGTTGCTGCCTTTCATTATTTTGTCAATGGCAATGGCATATCACGCACCCACTTTTGAGCGAACTTGTCTCAGTCGTTTGCACGGCCAGCGTCTGCACTGCACGAGTGGTCCTGGTTAATTGGACTTATTCAAATACAATGACGGATCAGAACTGTACCCTAGCCTACGGGTCAATCCCAAGCTTCAAAGGTGCTGATGCCATCTTAATGATGGTACGGTTTTCTACGAATATATACCTCTATCTAGAGAGCAGTACTTGTAATAATATAAGCAAGTTGTTGGGACACTAAAAGTGAGGTCGATTTGTCAGCGGACACCCAAAATAGATCGATTTGCTGGTGGACACTCTAGTTTATGTCAAATTTGCTAGAGGACACCGATCATATTAAAATATTTATTTTTGGCCTAGGAGGTGAAAGAACAGTTGTGAAATGACATTTTTGCCCATTTCTCTTTCTTCTTCCTCTCTCTCCCTTTCTATTGTCCTTTGCTGATGAGGAGGCCGGGCTCCGGTGAAATCCCGGCCGGCGGATCCCAGAGCGTCCCCGAGCAGCAGCACGGCAACGAGAAGGTGCATCCCCGAGCGATAGCCATGAACTCGCCGTAGCAGATAAGAAAGAGGGACAAAAAGTCATTTCACAGCCGTTCAAATTTCACAGAGATGGTGTTTAGGCACCTCAGGTGCCACTTGTACGTAAACCTCTATTCCCTTCTTAATTGAGCGGCAGAGCTCCTACCTTTTTTACTTCAAAAAAGTATGCCTTTTTTACTTCAAAAAAGTATCACCATGATTGCTCTAGCCACTCAAATTCTTTGGACTATGTTAGCAAAATATTACTCCTACCTGTATATAAACATAGAACAGAAGAACAGAATCCTAGTGATGCAGTTGTCCACAGCCCGCACTCCTAAATTGTTAGCTTTGCTTTGCTTCAGCTTTCATCTCACAGGAAGCAAAATGATTTCATCTCTCATAGTCTCATTAAAAAACACTGCTGCATCTTTAAGTCCAGCATAGAACTGTCCGCCATGAGCCTTATTAGATCCTCTGTTTTCTTGATGAGTAGATTTCGGTTAAAGATCTGGGAATTTTTTGGAATCACACGCCTTTGTTCTCCTATTTTTTTAGGTATGTAAACGCACATGCTGACATAGATTGTAGTCTCTAGGATTATGGGCTTAATCACTCTCCTATTTGTGAGCTCTCCACTTTTCAGATACTGGGGGATATGTTGGACTAAATTTAATTCGCATATTTTTACATGATGTTTTTTTATTTGCATGATCATTTTGGATCTGTTATCTATTTTAGTTACGAAGTTTAATGCTTATCTTAACACTATTGACAAACTAGTAGTGCTAAATAGTAGTAATTCGGCCAGACCAAATGGTATGCTTGTTCATAGAGAGATATAGGGAATTTGAGCTTTGTTTAAGTAATATGGTATACTTCTGTGCACTTTCTTATTTGGTCCTATATGATATGGTTAAACATCACATGGAATTTGGATGACACTAATGCATATGCACCAATGTTGTTGACTACTCTATGGTCTAATGCAAATAGGATTATATTTCGTAGTATTTAATCAGTACTAGCCATTACCAACTCGTCTTTCCTCTGAGAAAGCCAAAAGTAGCATTCATTGGAAAAAAGTCTATGCAATGGTCAATTTATCACCAGGTTTACGTTCCACGTGTAATTCAATGCACCTTGCAGAATTAACTGAGGTTCAATACTACTGCCATGTTGATCTGTTATTTTCTTTCTCTGATATGTAATCATTTGGCATATCTCTATGCTTATCTTCTGTCCCATGCATGTGCATGCAGAACATTTTGCACCATATACATTCCCTATTATCACTGTGTGATTCTGCCCGTGTTGCTTGCTCGTCTCATGCCTTTCTATGTTCCTGGCATATCCTTGGCTCAAATGCAAATGCACCTCGAGATAATTCCATCTGCATAATTGACAACATCCTGAGGAACCACTCAGGCACCCACATTAAGATACTCAAGCTTCAGTTATATGGTATTTATGATTCCGACCAGTATCTGGACAGTTGGCTTCAGGTTGCTGTTACACCCAGGATTGAAGAACTCACCATTGAGCCATATCATAGTACATTCAAAATGAAGCAGAATGTCCCATGCACAGTTTTATCTGATGGGGTCCGAAACTCAATCCGGTGTCTTCAATTTTCCTTTCTGCGCCTTCCATCCCACAGTTGACCTTGGCCTGTTGAGAAACCTAACAAGTTTGTGCCTGGAGTCTGCATATTTTGGATGATGAGTTTGAGTGCTTTCTTTCTAACTCCCTGCTTTAGAGCGGTTAGATGTCACTAATTGCTCAGAGATAATGTGCATGAGGATAACTTGCGTGCTGCTGCAGCTTCACTGCTTAAATGTTTCTTCTTGCTTGAATCTGCGAGTGCTAGAGCAAAGCTCGAGACCTATCCAGGTTTAGTTTATATCTAGGACGGAATGTAAAAGTCTCACTTGGAGAAACATTGCAATTGAAGAACTTTGGCATGTGCCGTTCAAACCTCATATGTTATGCCCGTGCCCAATTTCCATCCAATATGCCAAACCTCGAGTTTCTTTCCATCAGTTTGGGTTCTGAGGTATAATTTTCCCAAAACTTCAGTTGCTGTAGATTAGGAATGTGTCCATATCACAGTAGTTATTATACCTTTGTATGTATAATTAATCTGAGACATCTTTCTGTTGCAGAGGGTCGATACAACCTATGCTGCCTAGCAAACTCCTCTTCCTCAAGGATCTGCGTATTTATCTTCATTGGGCCTTTTGCTCGGGCTATGATTATTTTTCTCTGGTTTCTTTCCTTGATGCTTCTCCTTGTTTGGAGAATTGGTTGTTGAATGTAAGGCACCGTTCATTCCATCATGAAAAGATATCTAATCACCCGTGGGGGACCATTCTTTAAGTGTGTTTTCTGTTGTCTCTTTCATCTTCAGGTATCCTAGGAAAACATACAGCATGCATCTGTTTTTGAAGGTTCATCGTAGTTGAGGCAGATTCCTGAACAGCACCATGGCTGCCTCAAAGAGTATGAAGTTCACAAGTTTCAATTCAGAGAAGAGCTTGGTTGAGCTAACATGTTACATTTTCAAGAACGCCGAGTCACTTGGTTGCCTTATACTGGATACACTTATGATGATCCCAAGTGTGATAACGCAATACTGACTGGTGGCATGTGCGCTCCCATGAGTAAAGGTTTTCTCATGGAAGCCCATAGAGGGGTCGCGGCAATTAGAACATACATTGAAGATAAAGTTCCGTCTACTGTTAAGCTGACAGTGGTGGAGCACTGTACTCGGTGCCATGCTGATAACTTATCTGAATAGGTTAGATTTGGATGAACCATGTTTTTCTTCCCTGGATTGCAAGGCCTGTTCAATGTTTATCGTAGATTCACAGTAGTTGTGTAATATTTCTATAGATGGATGGACGACCATGCTTTGTATCTTGTGTTATTGTACCCCTTCAATTCGATGTTGCTTTTCTTTGGTACATCTAGCACATAAGTGCATTTTTTTAATTTATTTTTTGGAGATGAGCTGGGTTTTGTGGATTCAGACCGATGTTTGAATGTTCATGCTAGTGGTGTGTTGTGGTTTGGTTGTTTAGGACAAGTACATTAGTATTGTCTCATAGATAGTTTCATGCAGTGCCACGTAATTGTATGGTGATTTAAGTGATAACATGTACAATATGTTGTCTTTTAAGTTGTCTCATAATAATTTTAGACTCCTAATTTGTGCATACAACAAAGAAACTCATGACAACAACTACTTCACAATGGTGTATAAGTTGTCTCATAGTCCTAAACTTTAGCTTATGAGGTGGTTGCTTCGTGAAACAACCATCTCTTTCTCTTACCTGCCTTTCTCTCATCCATGTCATAAAAATACAACATGGCCCTGCATGAGACAATAATGAGATGGAGATAAGCCTTTATGTTTTCTTATTAATGCTGGAACCTGAGAAGGCTTATTGCCTCAACTGGTTAAAGAAAGTGATCATGTTACAAGATGGCGATGATGATTCGATCTCAAGCTGGCAAAAAGATGAGAAGTTCAATCTGAGACAGAAGTTCCTGAGGTACCGATCGGCGCCTTATTTAAATTCAAAATTCTGACGATGCATGCAGGATTAGAAGAGTGATGGATGAGATTGAAACAAAAACCCCCCCCATCATAGTAAAGTTGTTTTCCTCACTGAGAACCCAAATTTTGGCAATGTGAGGTAATGTGCTATTTTGAACTCTGCTCATCTTTTATGATGTTTATTTCCTTCCAAATAGAAAAAACACACATATCCTATGCTTGCCATATGCTACATGGAAGTATTTTGTATTGTTATCACCTAATAATTAGGTTTTTAGCTCTTGATCTCTAGAAGCTATTTCTTCTTTCTCTCAGCAAGTGAGAGATTATATCTCTTAGATAGTGTAGCAAGTCAGTTCATTTGGAGAAAGAGTTAAAATTTCTATCTTTTATATAATGCATGCATCTACCATAAATTGAATAGCTTCCTTTTCTCTATTTCTTTGTTTAATATTCTTTGTCCACCCTCTCAAATTTTTTCCTTTAATATTCTTTGCCCACCCTCTCAAATATTGCTGGTTATGCTGTATTTTATACTATCTTTCTTTTTTGCATAGAACTAGCACCCCTAATATTTCTAAACTTCTGTACTTGTTTGTAGAACACTTCTAAGCATCAAGCACTGAACAACCTTAATTGAAGATGTCAACACCAAGGCCTGGGCCAACATTGTAACCAGGTGCCTTAAAGTGCTGTACCAGCTCATCTGCGCAACAGGGCGGCCTAGCAGGAGGCTGCGCCGTCAAATCTTCTCAAATCATCAAGCAAAGAGCAATCTCAAGGGCATTCTTCTTGATCAGCAGGGCAATGATGATGAAGCTGCTGACCACAAAGAACTGCAACTGAGAGCTATGGAGATCCTCACAGAACTGGCATTCGATTTGTCTGTCAACCTCGGTGAAGAAACAAAGAAACTGCTTTTTACAAAGCTGCTGCAGCTCTTCCTGCTTGGTAATGGAGATGATAAAGAAGAATCTGCCGCCATCACCAAGAGGGCACTGGTGTCCCTGTCAACTAACAATGAAAGTAACTGCCCTCGTCATGACCACACAAGACGACGTTATTGGTCGTCTCACTGAAATACTTGATACAGAGAACAATAGCAGCAGAGATCATGGCGAACCTTTGTGCTCACTATAATGTGGACAATACTATGAAGGAAATACTGCTGCCAAAGGTGAGTGTGCAAGTCTATTAATCTAATCAAAATATATACATCAGTAGCACAACACAGCAGTTTTTTTCCCCTTAAAACAATAGATATACATTGAAGCATGTTAATACAGCATTTTTTTTTATCTTCTCATTTACAAATACCATATAATTGTGCATTGATTTGAATCCATTTCCTATTCATTTTGGAGGAAACCTTGTTTCAACAAAAAATTGTTGTTCCGGGCTTGGCACCCCGCAAAATGGTGACGATTACAGAAGAGAAATAAGTAACTTTGTGATTGCAGGTCCTCAGAGAAATAATGTCAATCAAAATAAAATCACAAGAAAGGATAACTTGGTCAAAGATGTAGTAGCCACTAAATTGTGACCGGTAAACCCTTTGCACTATTCCTTGCTCCGGCACAAGCACAAGACACTATTGTATCTCTAGTTGTCGCATGTATCAATCTATGTGCTTCGTTGCTATGTTTCATTTCTCACTAATTTTTAGAAACATATTCGAGTGTTGTTTTCACACAAATTGTATCCATTCTCCGAACAAGTTTGTTACCTTTACCTGTATGTATGTGCCTGGAATAATTAGTTACTTTGGTATTAATAGTTTATATGATGTGCGAGCTGGTTCCCAATCCAAACCTGTGGTTGTGGTGGCAGTCCAGGAACCATACTTTGCAATGCTTCAAAGGCTTCTCTGATCAAGAAACTATTTTGTTTGTCTTTATTTTTAAACGTTTATTGAGCTATTTTTCATTTTTTGACTATGTTCGACATAAAAAGAAAAATAATAAACTGCAAGTAAGCGGCGCGCCCGCCCTCCTCCGCCGGCGTCCACCCGGCCGCCGGCGGCCACTCCCTCCTCCCTCTAGCTCTCCCTCCGGCTCGCCGCACCTCCCCCATCCCCGCTGGCTGCTGATTCCTCAGCTCGTCTCCCATCCCTCCAGTCACCTCCTAATCCCCACCCTACGCCGGCCGTCGCCCACCACCTGTTTGACCCTTTGCCCCACCCGACCTCTCGTCGCCGCCAGTCTGCCAGAGCCACTCCAAGTCCGCCAGCGCCGCCCCAAACAACCCTGCCCCTCCCTTCACCGCCGCCACCCTCTTCCGCCGCCGCCGCCCGCGATTCTCGCCCTCCCGCGGCCTCGGGCGCCGGGATGGCGCCTCCATCGCCGATCCGTTTCCCCACCCGCCCCGCTCCCCGGCGTCGAGTAGGCGGGCCCCCTTCCACCACCGGCGGCGGCGGCAGCACCCTCTTGCCCGACACGCCCCTTTATCCCTGCGTCCATTGGCCGGACCCAAGCTAGCGGTGGAGAGCCCGGCGACTTCACCGACTGCTCCGATGGCGATGGCGGCCTCCTTGACCCGGAGGCCCCCCACCGCCCGGGGCGCGCGCCTCTAAGCGTCCCCGCCGTAGCAGCGTCGGAGGGTGCATCGCAGCTGCCGCCCTAGGCGGGGAGAGTTTATCGCGACCGGACCCTGAGAGGGGTGGCTCGCGGTGGCCGACTCCTCCGTGCCACAAGCCCGGCCAGGCAAGACGACGCAGGACTCGCCCGACACGCCACAAGAGGCGGGCTGGTGGCCACATTGCGGCCACCGAACGGCGCGGATGTGGCGCCGTGTCGGGCGCGGGCGGTCTGCCCCCCGCGGTTCTTTGGCACACACCAGCTTGCAGGCCCAACCGGCGTGCGTCGGTGCGGACAGGGCGGTTGGCAAGCTGGTGCTGCCCGGCGCTCCGACGATGGGCTGCGAGCTGTGCGCCCGAGCCCACCAAGGCGGCGCGGGCACCAGCTGCCCACGGTGACGGACGCGTCCGCGGCAGGGCGACCCTCGACCGGTGCCTCAAGCGCCTCTCATCGGCTCACCGCGTCGCCACCTGCACCCAGCCCCAGCGCTGCTTCAACTGCCGTGGAGCCAACCACTTCGCTCGAGACGCAAGCGGCCGTGGGTGGCCACACCGGGTCGGATGCCTACGGCCAGGCGGGGGACGCGCTGCACGCCCAGCGCCAACACACCGGTAGCGGCCGTTCGGCGTGGGATGCGGCGGGGTGGGCGTGCGCCGTCCCGGCGTCGTGGCAGCCGGGGGCGCGCGTGATGGGCGTGGCGAGACACCGTCGCCGCCCGCGCTCGCCGGACATGCCGCTCGATGCCACGAGAGGGGCGCCCTCGCCGCTTGACCGCCGGCGGTGGCCCCGAGGCAGCCGGGGTCTCGCCCGAGAGAATGCTGACGTTACATCAAGCGGGGACGCCCGGCATTGACGGGCGGAAAAGCAACCGAGGTTCTCCCCTGGTCGCTTTGACATGCTGCGGGGCAACAGACATCCAGCTCGAGGACGCCCGTATGGCCATTATCACGGCTGCACGTCTTCAGCCGGAGGAGATCATCATCTGCCACTTCTACCCCGAAAATTTCATCATCCTCTGTGCTTCTCAGGCACCCAAATACAGCATCCTCACCACCTCGCCGCTGCCCATAGGGTCCACAGCACTGGTACTTCAACCTTGGTCCCGGTTCCGACACGCCGAGGTGTCGCCACTACGGTACCGGGTCAACATCGTTTTGGAGGGGATCCCAGCACACGCGTGGCGCGAGGACACCGCGTCCAAGATCCTTATGCCATCGTGTTGGATCCAGGACGTCGAGGCTGAAACGGCAAACAGCGCTGACCTATCCACCTTCAAGGTAACAGCTTGGACTGCCCACCCTTCCTATATTCCCCTCGTTTGTTGGTTGGGGTGGAGGAGAGCGAGCCACCGTGTCACCTCTACGCAGGTCAGCCGGCGCCATCGACGTACCTTCGTGAGAAGCAGATCCTCACCTACGAAGTTCTCATCCATCTCAAGTCGGTGGCGGATTTTAGCCCTCCCCAGCCTCCAGCGCCCCGGGTTCGGCCGACCTTGGGGGAGGGGGACACAACCATGGCCAGGAGGATGGCCACGGCGGACAGCACCCCGGCGGTGGCATTGGCCCCCGGATGCATAGCTTCACGTGCACGAGGGGCGTGCCAGGCGGTGATGACGCCCCCACGGGAGGAAGCCACGTGGACGGCCAGCCCAGCTCCTACGCTGCCGCCACCAATGCCGGCTTGCAGCACCACCGGCCCGGCAGACTACAGCCGGTGGGCACCCAGCCATGTCTCGGTCGGCCGGCCGCCGGCCGAGAGCATGCACGGAGCCACGTTCTCCAACAACCGGGCTTCCGGGACTCCCACTCGTCGGACCAACCGCGGCCGGGAAGGACACGCGCAAGCAGCGCCAACGCCGGGAGGAGGGCGCAGGACGGCGCGAGCTTGAGACCACGAGCCAGTGTCGGGCGCCCAAAGGTGCCTTGCCGGTGCAGGCGCGCCACGCCTGCTATGGAGGAGCCAGCCGAGCACCCGTCGATCAAGCGATAGTGCAGGTGGTACCGGATGGCCGGGGACGGGGCAATATGCCTTCATCGACCCATGGGAGGCCCCACCGACGCCGACCTCGCAGCCGAGGTCCCCTCGGGTGCTAGGCGCCGAGCGCCTAGGCCGGGCAATGGGAGGCCCCCCCGGCGCTCACCCCACAGCAGGGATCCCCTCTGGTGCTGGGCGCCGTGGAGGCGAGCTCACGGCCGAGCATCCCTCAGGCGCTGGGCACTGAGGAGGAGATGACCCAGCCACCGTCGAGCGCCCCGACGAATTATGCATTCATGCGGGAGGACGCTCCGGAGGCCCCGTCTGGGGAGCACAGGGGGGAGAGGCCGCCAACCTCCGGCACAGCCACCCTCTGCGTCCATCTGCCGCTGGAATCCGCCCCGCTGATCCCCGAGAACGCGTAGGAGATGGTTCCGGGGGCAATAGAGGAGGAGGCCGGACGGACATCGACGCCACCCGGCATGGCACTGTTTCCCGACCCCCACCCCCACGCGATGTGGATGCCGGCCGCCGGGGATCGCGGAGAGACATGCTGGCGTCTGCCCGGCCCTCGACCCCTCATCCCGGGCGGGATCCCCCACCACCGCTCCAAGGATTCGCCTTGCGGGAACACGAGGCTGTCTGCCAAGGCCGTGGAGATGTGCTGGACGCCGGCCAATCCAGCCCCGGGGGTGCAGGGCACCTCGGCACCTACGGTAGGCGGGACGCCCAACGGCAGCGCCGCTGCGTCCGAAGCTTCCACGCCCCTGGCCAGGGACATCGGTAACAGGGATGGGGCGACTTCGCTGGACCCTACGAAGGGAACACACAGTGGGTCCTTCACTGGCAAGCTCAAGCGCTTCATAGAGAATATCATCAAGAAGGCGACCCCCCACTGCTCAAGGCCCGTGTGCACGACTCATCCTCGGTGAGGCTGCCATTACGTAGCAGACGCATTGCAGCAAATCCTCTGTCCAAGGTGCCGATGGCCAAGAGGGGGAGGTGCTAGTCATGCAACGACTAGGCCTAACGAGTGGCCGGCACACACTCTCGGCGTCCACGCGGCAGGACTACGACAGCATCTTCACCGGCAAGCTCAGTGACTCGCACATGGAGGCCATGCGGGAGCTCTTCCCCGGCGACGAGCGGCCCCAGCGCTCCACCAGGACGCGAGGGAAGCGTGCCTGACCGCAGGTGTGGTATTTGTTGTAACTCAAATGGATAATATGACCATTCTATGCTGGAACGCGCGTGGGCTGAACTCTCGGGCCCGCCACGACTCGGTTCGCACGTTCGTGCAGGACGAGAGACCGCATATTGTGTGCATCGTTGAAACCAAACTGGAACATGCCCCACTAATGCTTGTATTGTCTATGCTTGGAATGAATTTTGTTGAGTACGCGCTTTTGCCGGCTGCTGGTACTCGTGGCGGTATTATCGTGGCGGTGAGGTCGCCGGACATACAGCTGACGGATGTGCACGTTGGCTATTTCTCCATCACGGTTAAAGTCAAGGCCACCAACAGCGAGCCATGGTGGCTCACAACCGTTTATGGCCCACAAGACAACAACTTGAAGGAGCTGTTCTTGGAGGAACTGATAGCCGTCAGAGATACGTGCCCCAACCCTTGGACTGTAATCGGTGACTTCAACCTAATCTTGGACGACGCCAACACGAACAACGACAACATCAACCGGTGCAACATGACGCGGTTTAGGCACGCGGTGGAGGAGCTTGAGCTACTTGATTTACACCTACACGGCAGACGCTATACGTGGAGCAATAAGCGTCGGTCGCCCACCATGGTGAGGCTTAACCGTGCCCTTTGTCTCCATGGGATGGGAGGAGATGTTCCCGGATTGCCATTTACAGGCACTATCCTCTGACGTGTCGGACCACTCCCAGCTGCTACTGCAAACCAACATCCGGGATTCCAGGAAGCCATGAAATGGGGATGGACTTGTGATCCAACCATCGCCGACCCGTTATGCCGGTTCGGACGCTTTTTGTCTGCGCAACCTCAAACGAGAGCTACAACGGTGGGCCACCAACCGAATTTGAAATGTCAAAGAATAGCTCCTATCGGCTCGCGAAATCATTTGCAAATTAGACCTGGCATCAGAAACAAGGGACCTTTCGGATGGAGAATTCGACCTACGCAAGGACTGATGGCATTTCTAACGTCATTGCAATAAACCAAATCTTTATCCCACGCAATGACACTAGAAATGTTGGTATTAATTAACTTGCCTTTAGCAACTAGCCACTAACCTCTTTACCCTTACTCCTAACTGTGAAATTAGGTTGTCATCCCTAATTGTAAAGCTAGGAATAAAACTCTGGTACTAAATCTTATCATTTTATGTGACTAGGCAGAAATAAATAAAGATAAATATAAACTAAGAATGATTCTGCAAGCAGACAGATAATTATACCATTGTAGCATTTTACCTAGAGTATTACCAGGTTGTCATTTATATTTTACCACTGGGAAGGCATTGCTAAGAAGCTACTCTATAGTATTGATAACACTTATATATGCAGTGAATAAGAGATGTAGCCAATGTCAACTCTCTCCTCAATAACAGGAAGGTGTCACAAGATAAATAATAGATAAATGACAAGTACGATAAATATAATAAATGTGATAAATATGATAAATATGATCAATCATCTCCTAATAATACTAATCCCATCATAGCACTCTAATCATGTCAGCATTTGTCTAATCAGGTAATAGAGAAATAACTCCTAAGTATTCAAGCTACAGTCAAAACTACTTCATTTAGTGCAAGTATGTCTAACAATCATGGCTAAGTTATACTACTATAGTTCTCTAACACATCGGAGCAATGTACAGGAGAAGATGAGTACAGGAACCTCCTCTTAACCTGACAATCCCACTCTACCAATCCACCGTACGAGGAAAGGCCTACAAAGGACTCAATGGGTCTGTCACACCCACGATCTACCTCACTACCTGGCACGACTAGGGATATTCGCAGACAAGCAAAGCATCTAGACACCACGTCTGTACATATTGCCTACCACTCACCATGCAATTGAATAGATGAGCGCTATACGAACCAGTGCATAAATATAATAGCAAACTAACTATACTAGACATATTAAAGTAGACAATGAACAATGCAATCAAGAACATAATAATGAAGAATAATGTTGCTAGTAATGATCGTACAAACGCAGATATTACAATAAGAAAGAAAAGCTTTAAGAACTATACCAGACTCTTCTCTTCTTGACAACGTCGAGAATCCAAGATCGATGAAGAACTTGACTTCCTCTACTCTAGATCTAACTAGGCTAAACTATGAACTAGAAGGCTTTGTGGAACTAGAACTTGAAGCTCTAGATGACTTGATCACCAAATATCTCAAAATGGAATGAATGAATGAACTCGTTAGGGTTTTCAGGGGGAGGTCTGGCTCCGCTTATATAGCTCGGTGGGATGCATGACAGCCGTTTGATCAAACCGACTTCACGTAGGGCTAAGATGGATCCTCAAAGGCGGTGGAGGAACATTCCAAAAGGAGGGAGAGGGTTCCCCTCATGGGAGTCCGACCGGCCTGGCAGGTGGGGCCAGCTGGCCCCACCTGGAGGTGGCTTTGCCTCTCCTTTGCTCTGGTGTCTTCTGGATCCTTCTAGAGTAGTTTGGTGTATTCCTGAGTTTCGGATAATTCCGTAGTGTAGATTTGTAGTTATACCCTTTTTTCAGTGTTTTCTAGTTTAATCCCTAAAAATTGATAAATCACCAAAACTCATAGAAATTATTAGATAAACCCCTAGCCTTCTAGATATTGATGTGTGTTTCATGCCTTTCTATATATAAAATGTTGGCGCTATCCACCGTCAATAACTCCCCCAAGCTTACCTTTTGTTAGTCCCTTAGCAAAACCTAGAGTTGGATCAGGAGTTGCTACAATGCTTTCATTCTCCAAGTACACATGTTCTCAAACAAAAATTTCCTCTGAATTAGATAAAACTGCTCTAACTTTCAATCTCACCCATATTACCTTTTAACTGTAGAGCTTTTAACCTTCACGTGGGTCTTGAGTAATTGAAAGATAGAACAATCAAGTCAAGCACTATGTCTCAAATTCTTTTACTCAACTAGTGTTCTAGAGTTTTTTTGCAAGTTTTTGCAATAAAACTCAGAGCTTAATTGTTGACACCCTCAGTCTCTCAAAGTATGTGGTATTTGTGGATCTCACTGAGGCATTCATGATGTCATGCCTTTCTAATTCTAAAGATTATAGTGGAGTTTATAAGAGTGGCATTAAACAAGGATAAGCATACTTGCAATTCATATATTGTAAAGTCAAACAATGGATCTATAGAGAATCGAGTCATACAATCAAACCAAGATGTGCATGTGTGTGAAATATGGTGGATTGGTGTATATGTGGTGGCTAATTCTAATTCTATTTTTGCTCTTCAAAAATGAATCTCTCTTCTTTCTTAGACTTCAGAACTTCTCAGGAAAACATGGGCTATCTTTTGTTCTCTCTCTTCTTTTTTTTTTTTATTGGGAGGCGGGCATCCGAGTACCCATTATTTTGATCTTTGGGACACTTGTCCATCTTTTATTCCCCTCTTCTTCTCTTTCTTCTTCTCTCTTTTTTTAGCCACATGCATCCTTAGATACAATAATTGATAAAGAACTTAGAGCAAATAAACAAAGGCTGTCCTATGGGTTTATGTATAATTTTGGGTGTTTTCTCCCAGAGTAGGAGCAAAACATTTTTGAGGTGGAAATGGATAAAAGTGGAAAATAGCTGCGCTTACTCTCGAGTAAGAGTAATGCATATGTGGATGGAGTGTGTGAGTGATCTTGATTTTAAAAGCATGACAAGACTCTCTTAAGTATACGACAAGGGTTGACTAAAACTCAATGCAAAGCAAGTAGCATAAATGAGCAAAGGTTTTCTAATCTAAATATGTATCATATATGGCTTTGGTAGGAATTCAACTTTGTCATACAAGAGCTCATCATGTAAGGGTTTGAAATTTTCAAAGGATAAATCTCCAGAATTTAGCTTCGTTAAGAATAAGATAAATAGCAGCTCAAACTTTCTTATATCATATCCGTCAATCACCTAGACTTTGCTCAAGCATATTACTCCACAAGTTTTAGATTCAGAGTAAATTATCAAGTTAAAGCAATCATGTCCAAAACTTAAGAGAACTCAAGGTTGAAAACTAGGTTTTGAAAGAATTCTAGCAGAGCAACTATTCATCATTTCTAAAATAAAAACTCCTAGTTCATAGTTGACTCTAGACACACTTTAATTAATTAAGACTTTTTTATTTCTTTTTATTTAGCTAAAGACTCTTAAAAGACTCCACAGACGTGGACCTTCATGTGCCCATATATTTTTAGTATTTTATAACTATAAAACAGACTCTGCATAGGTATAGTTACCCGATAACTAGGGGATGCTCCTCCCCAAGATAGATGTTTGCCATATTTCACTTGAATGATCTTTTTAGAGTAAGCTTAGCAGTGGTGAGCCACTGACCTGTCTCCCTCTTTAATTATATAATCCTGCAAATATATACTCCAACAAGAAAACCAAAACTCGAGGCTTGAATATGATAATGGGTTAGCGGTCAGCCAGATGAGTAATTGATTATCTTTATGAGCAGATATGAATGTGTAGCATGATTCTTATATATATATATATTTATATTTTTTTGCTTTTCTATTTATAATGCAAAGAAATAAAAATTTATTTTTATGCTACCATAGTGAATATTCTTAAGGGGTAAACCATAAGTCTAATTCTTTGGAGCTTTTTAAAGCAATAAGAGATTTTTATTTTCTTTTTAAACATGCAAAAGAATAAATGTACCAAAGTAATTAGATAACTACCATTATTACCTTATGGTAAAGGTGCGGAATTTAAAGTCTACCGACAAGACTAGGTTGGAAAGAGTACTTACTTGTAGGATTCGTTGTCTGAGGAAGCCTCAGACACTTCTTCATCTTGCAATGATGTCTCTTTATTCTCTTCCAACCATCTTTGATTTTGTTCTTGTATTTCTCTTGCTTCTTGCTTAGCAATTTGCTCCATTCTCTTAGCTTCTTTGTCCTACTCGCTCCAGCGAGGTTCTATTGCTTCTTGTTTAGTGATTTGATCCTTGTACCTTGTAGCTTCACTAGGATAGTCTTCTCCTTCCTTTTTTGAGAGTAAATTCGCTCTACGGCGAGATCGGCGTCTTCTATTTCGAATCTTCTGGGGCGAATTATTGTCAGTGTAACTATTGAAGTCGCAACGTACCTTTCCCACGGGGAGGTGGAAGTGAACTTGTCCGGATCTCATGTAGAGGATTGCATTGGCGGTGTTGAGGAAAGGTCTTTCCAAAATGATAGGTGTATCGTCATCTTCCTGCATGTCAAGAACCAAGAAATCTGCAGGCATATAATAATCTTTAATCTTTACCGCAACGTTCTTTACTATGTCTTCTGGGAATCTTGTTGATAGGTCCGCCATCTGCAGCTGTATATAGGTTGGGTATAACGGTTCATCACCAAATAAATAATTGTACGCTACCTTTGACATGACGTTGACCCCTGATCCAGTGTCACAAAAGGTTTGTGGAAAAACCATTTATTTAATTGTGCATTCAATAGTCGGGACTCCTGGGTCTTCTCTTTTGACAATGTATGGTGGTGCTAGCAGGTGGTCGTATTCGGTGTTAACCGAATTGATTAGTTGGACCGTCTCTTCTAGAATCTGACTGAGCTCACTCTTCCTCCTTCTTCTATTATTTTTCTTCTTCTTGGGTTCAGCTGGTTGTTGGGCTTGCTCATATGGCTTCTGTGGGAATGCGGGGGTTGTGAGGATACGGTTCTTGAATGAGAACTTCTCCTTTTTGTTCTTGATGGAAAACACAATCTTGGCGTGCTCCGCATAGATGATGGCTTTAGTTGTGCATAAGAATGGTCGGCCCAATATGATGGGTGCCCTTTCATCTCCTCCAGTCTCCATGACTACAAAGTCAACGGGAACATAGGATTATCCTATTCGAACAATGGCTTCTTCCAAAACTCCTTCGGGGTAGCAAATAGACTGATCTGCAAGCTGCAAACGCATGGTTGTGTACAACAAAGGATCTCCTAGAATCTTTTCATAAATTACCTTGGGCATAATATTGACACTTGCGCCGAAATCACAGATAGCCTCTGGAAAGGTGTGACATCCTATGGAAATAGGAATGACAGGCCTTCCAGGGTCTCCTTTCTTCTTAGGGAGTGAGTGGTCAACCCACTGTACATCTGCTGGTTGTGTGTAGTAATGACCTGCATTGTGAATATCGACAAGATTTGCAGTTTCTAAATCTTCTAATTGGTTCGGAGCCTTACCTTTTTCCATTGGAGGAACAGCAGCTGCTAATTGAGCTAATTGAGATTCTAACATTTTATTGAAGCTGTGTTGATTTTTAATAGCAGAAGCAAAGTTATCCAGCCTAGTGTTTATATTTTCTAAAGCTTTATCATTCAAAGTTACCTTTTTAAACATTTGGTCTAGCAGTTTAGATTGACCAGCAACTAGGTCTCGTAAAGGTGGTAAATTATAATTGCTGTAATTATTGTTACCTTGGAAATTACCTTGTCGTGGTTGCTGATTCCATCCTTGATTTGATTGGTTCCATCCTTGACCTTGTTGAGGACGGTTGTTGGTGTTATTGTTGATATAGTTCACGACCTCTTGGATTTCAGGACAGTTGACTGCTAAGTGTCCTGTGTTTCCATATTCTTCACAATTCATGTAGGAACCATTAATGTGCATGACTCCTCTCTTTTCAGTGTCTCTATCTTCGAGCTTTTTCATAATGAGGTCTAGTTTTTCAGTGAATGTATCGACTTCCTTGAGATGATGAGTGCCTCCTCCTCTCTTACGAGGTTGAGTGCGTTCTTCAGTCCAGCTTTGATTTGAGACCATCTTCTCAACAAGTGTTGTTGCATCGATGAGCTTAAGTGACAGGAAAGCTCCTCCAGCTGCAGGATCCATGGACTCACGAGTGCTAGAGACTAGCCCATGATAGAAAGTCTGCATAAGTAGCCAATCCTCCATTCCATGATGAGGGCATTCTGCGATGTAATCTTGAAAGCGTTCCCATGCTTGGCGAACGATTCATCATGTTCTTCTTTGAAAGCTTGAGATCTTTCCACGCAGATGCGGTGGTCTTGCCTGTTGGAAAGAATCGGCCGGGGAAAGCGATGAGAGCATTTGTCCCATGTAATGTTGGTTGCCTTGTTGTTATAAAAACCCATTGTTTTTGCTTTTCCTAGCAGCGAAAATGGAAATAGACAAAGTAAGATAGCATCCTTTGGTACATCTTTAATCTTAAAGGTGCTGCATATCCCCAGAAAGTGTTGTAAGTGTGCACTTGCATCTTCATGTGCCTTTCCACAAAAGCGATTAGCTTGCACCATAGTGATAAGCTTGAGGCTTGAGCTCAAATCCATTGTTTCCGATATCGACATTAGGTCGAAGACGGATATTGGCGGTTGTTGGAGCGGAGAGAATTCACGTAGTGTCTTCTCGACCATGGCTTGAAAAACGGTGTCAAGTTAACTTCTAATCCTTTCGATTCTTCTCCGTCGGATGATGGAGCTTGCTCTTTGTGAAGAACAAGTTTTAGTGGAGGGTGTTCTTGATGGTGATTCAAAAATGTCCCTCGTTCTTGCAAACTTCCTTCTTCTTAAGAGTTTCTCTCAGTATCTTCGGTGTAATTGTCAGGGAGATCAAAAACCATTCATTCATTCATTACCCTACATAAGATACACAAGTGGGACGAAACAAGGGTAAGCCTTTGTTTGAGTTAGAGGCCCATTGGGTGATCGATCTTATTGTGGTGCATATGGTTATCAATACTTTTCCTAAGTTTGTTAGCCTTTCCCAAGCAACGGCGCCAAAAATGCTTGTTGGCATTTCTAACGTCACTTTGCAATAAACCAAATCTTTATCCCACGCAATGACACGAGAAATGTTGGTATTAATTAACTTGCCTTTAGCAACTAGCCACTAACCTCTTTACCCTTACTCCTAAGCGTGAAACTAGGCTGTCATCCCTAATTGTAAAGCTAGGAATAAACTCTGGTACTAAATCTTATCATTTTATGTGACTAGGTAGAAATAAATAAAGATAAATATAAACTAAGAATGATTCTGCAAGCGGACAGATAATTATACCATTGTAGCATTTTACCTAGAGTATTACCAGATTGTCATTTATATTTTACCACTGGGAAGGCATTGCTAAGAAGCTACTCTATAGTATTGATAACACTTATATATGTAGTGAATAAGAGATATAGCTAATGTCAACTCGCTCCTCAATAACAGGAAGGGTCACAAGATAAATAATAGATAAATGACAAGTATGATAAATATGATAAATATGATAAATATGATCAATCATCTTCTAATAATACTAATCCCATCATAGCACTCTAATCATGTCAGCATTTGTCTAATCAGGTAATAGAGAAATAACTCCTAAGTATTCAAACTACAGTCAAAACTACTTCATTTAGTGCAAGTATGTCTAACAATCATGGCTAATTTATACTACTATAGTTCCCTAACACATCGGAGCAATGTACAGGAGGAGATGAGTACAGGGAACCTCCTCTTAACCACTACAAGAAATAGAGCTATACATGACGGTTTAGATATGACGTTATAAGAAATCATCACAAAAATCTCAGTCTATGACGTTTTGTACTCCTACAAGCTATTGAGAAAAAAAGAAAAGAAAAGAAAAAGAAAACCCCCTCAATTGATCCCCTCCCGCACTCCCCTACCCTCAACTCGGCAACACAAAGCAGCACCGCACCACTCACCGCCGCCGCCGCCGCCGCCCTTGCGGTCGCTGATGCCCTCCACGCCCGCCTGGCCACCCCCTCGCGGGAGATCTGGGGCTGGTGAAGCCTAGGACCACCAGCCCCCCTCCCATGGCCGCTGCCTGCCAAAGGTCCACCTCCATCCTCTTCTCCCATAGTGTCGGCGCGGTCTCCAGGACTCCGTTCCCCCCGGATTCGTCGCGCCCGCTCCGCTGTGCA
This sequence comes from Chrysopogon serrulatus, assembly GCA_015844335.1. Taxonomy (NCBI): domain Eukaryota; kingdom Viridiplantae; phylum Streptophyta; class Magnoliopsida; order Poales; family Poaceae; genus Chrysopogon; species Chrysopogon serrulatus. The sequence continues at coordinate 209,339 of JADLZL010002028.1, forward strand.
CTCCAACCCCACCGTGCAGCTCTGGATCCACCCCAGCAACCTGCCTCCATCGCGCCCGCTCCGGCTCCTCCTGAACACCCTGTCGTCCAGATCTGCAGCAGTGAGCAATCACAAGACCAAGTATGCCTGTCTCTTCTTTTCCTTCAATTTTGTGTAAAACTAAAACTAAGCACTGGAAACCTAATTTAAGCTATAGCTATATGTAGGTCCAAGTCGAAGTGTATACTTGTGTGTGCAGAACTAGTTTTGTTCTTCATGCAGGATGTGGATTGAAATTATTAGTAGAATCTTGTGATCAACACAAGGAGCAGGGCTTGTATTCAGTTTCAGGTGAGCAGCGACAACTAATATATATCATTTGTTAAGTGCCCCTTTCATGCTACACAATTGGCTTACTAGAGATTTTTATTTAATCAAGTGTTACTCTTCTCATTCCAGACTGCAACCCTTCTATTTTGTTCACCCTTTGGAGCAGTAGCAACACGCGATATTTCTAATTTCACAACACTGTACTTAGTTTCAGAATTCTCAATTCGAACTACTGATATGAAGTTTCAGAGTATTAAATAGTGATGTGGATTATGTAGGAGTAAATCTCAGCCTTAAAATCCGAAAAAATCTGGCCCCCAGCACTACACTAAGTCCTGGCCCCCAGCACTTGAAATCAAACTGGCCCCCAGCACCCTTCAGGAATCAATAGCTGCTGCGTGCCATTTATTTACTATGTGATGGTGACATAAATCCTGGCTGTTTGCTTGTTATCAGTTTTTAGAATTTTGGACTAGCATCATTCTTTTAGTATCATATTTGACTGCACTACACTACACAAGTATTTTTGTATGCTTCTGGTATGTTGCTTATATGTATGCTAAATCCAGTTTACTAGCTGTTTGATAGCTAGTAGGCTTTTGATATTGTGTTGACAGCAGCAGCAGCAACAACTCATACCCAGTTTGTTCTCTGGTTTGGATTGTTGTAGCTCTGGCAGGTCTTGGAGCTCGTTGAGGACTGGTGCAGGATATTTGTTCTTGTGCTTCTCAGTGGCCATCAGCTCACATCTTCCCTGGTTTTCAGAGAGGTGGTAGGAGACAAGGTGCAGGTAAGCACTGCATCAATAACTTGTGCAGCTGCATTTTTATTTCGCACAAGGGCAGAGTAGCATGCTGCTGCCCTTAAATAGATATGTCATGTGTGCTTTGCTGAATTATTAGAGAGTAGTAGTTAGGATTTGCTTGAATCCATCTAAACTCAAAATCTTCAAAAAGTTATGAAATGCTGTTTTTTCTAATTTAGTTGTGGATGGTGTGACTGTTCTCTTTTTTAACTAGTAGAGTTATTCTCATGTTGGGCTCTCAAAAAATATGTGGATTGAACCAGTTAACTAGTTTCAAAGGTTGATAAATAGATAGCATTTCTTTTTTATAATCTTTGCTCCAAACTAACTTGTCCATATTCATATTGATTTTCAGGTAGCACATTCTCGACAAGCCAATTGAAGTGCTTGTATGTTTGCTTATTTAGACTCCCAGAGATGAAATTTTTATGTTCAAACTTGGTTGTTTTGGGAGCTTAGTTGTAAAATGACTGTCCTCAAACCAAATGGTTGTGAGCTTGGTCAACTTGTAGTTTGATGTTCAATGTAACTGTTGTGGACATGCTACTACATGAATGAATCAATGTTGTATCTTATGAGCTATGATGCACGTTAATACAGTGATGTGGGCCTAATTAGGAAAAAACTAAAGAACAACTCCATGACGTTTCATTTCATCACTAAAGCCTAGAGCTATTGTTGTTGACCAATTAATCCATGACGAACACAAATATCAATCTGTGACGGTCCATTTCGGGCGAGCAAATGTATGACGCGGGATACATGACGTTTTCTTCGATCGTCATTATAAGTTAACTGTGACGCATTTTTGCTTATCTGTGACTAAAGCAAACCGTCATGTATAAGGAAATTTCTTGTAGTGAACCTGACAATCCCACTCTACCAATCCACCGTACGGGGAAAGGCCTATAAAGGACTCAATAGGTCTGTCACACCCACGATCTACCTCACTATCTGGCACGACTGGGGATATTCGCAGATAAGCAAAGCATCTAGACACCACGTCTACATATTGCCTACCACTCACCATGCAATTGAATAGATGAGCGTTATACGAACCAGTGCATGAATATAATAGTAAACTAACTATACTAGACATATTAAAGTAGACAATGAACAATGCAATCAAGAACATAATAATGAAGAATAATGTTGCTAGTAATGATCGTACAAACGTAGATATTACAATAAGAAAGAAAAGCTTAAGAACTATACCAGACTCCTCTCTTCTTGACAACGTCGGGAATCTAAGATCGATGAAGAACTTGACTTCCTCTACTCTAGATCTAACTAGGCTAAACTATGAACTAGAAGGCTATGTGGAGCTAGAACTTGAAGCTCTAGATGACTTGATCACCAAATATCTCGAGATGGAATGAATGAATGAACTCGTTAAGGTTTCCAAGGGAGGTCTGGCTCCGCTTATATAGCCCGGTGGGATGCACGACAACCGTTTGATCAAACCGACTTCACGTAGGGCTAAGATGGATCCTCAAAGGCGGTGGAGGAACATTCTAGAAGGGGGGAGAGGGTTCCCCTCATGGGAGGCTGGCCGGCTTGGCAGGTGGGGCCGGCCGGCCCCACCTAGAGGTGGCTTCGCCTCTCCTTTGCTCTGGTGTCTTCTGGATCCTTCTAGAGTAGTTTGGTGTATTCCTGAGTTTCGGATAATTCCGTAGTGTAGATTTATAGTTATGCCCCTTTTTCGGTGTTTTCTGGTTCAGTCCCTGAAAATTGATAAATCACCAAAACTCGTGGAAATTGTTAGATAAACCCCTAGCCTTCTAGATATTGATGTGTGTTTCATGCCTTTCGATATATAAAATGTTGACGTTATCCACCGTCAACAAGGACCTTAAAGCTAAGTGCCTCGGACTATCCTCCCTGGAGCGCACCATTGCGCATCAAAGATCGAGGATCCGGTTTCTTAGCGAGGGGGATGCAAACACCGAATACTTCCACCTCTTGGCCAGGGGAAGGAAGCGTAGAAACTGCATCCTGCGCTTAAGAGACAGTAGCGGTAACTTATGCTCGTCCCGAGAGGAGATGGAGGAGGCGTTCTTCAGCCATTTCCGTGGTGTCTTTGGCACCTCGGGGCCAGAAGCTTTCACTGTTAATTATAGCGCCCTGGGGATCCTACCACTGGACCTTGTGGACCTAGAGCTGCCATTCGAAGAGGATGAGGTTCTAGCTGCCATCCATGAAATGCCGTCGGATAGAACGCCGGGACCGGACGGCTTCACGGGCGCCTTCTACAAAGCGGCGTGGTCCACCATCAGGGGCGACATCATGTTGGCCATCAACGCACTATTCTTTGGCGATGGTAGGATGCTTCGCAAACTCAACAACGCTTTCATTGTCCTGCTACCCAAGAAACCGGATGCCATCACGCCTAGTGACTTCCGTCCGATATCGATGATACATAGCTTTGGGAAGTTGGCATCCAAGTTACTAGCATCACGGTTAGCCCCACGGCTGCCGAGCTTCATCAAAAACAATGGGAGCATCCACGACAATTTCAAGTTCGTGCAAAGGGCGGCCGTGCTATTCCGCAAGAACAAGATCCCGAAGGCGCTACTCAAGCTCGACATCTCCAAGGCTTTCGACACGGTGGCTTGGCCATTCTTGCTAAACATACTGCAAGCCTTCGGTTTCGGCGTCCTATGGCGGAGATTGATAGCCAACCTACATGTGACGGCCACGTCACGCATTCTATTCAATGGCAGCCCCGGAAAGCAGATTCAACATGCCAGAAGGGTACGACAAGGCGATTCCCTCTCCCGATGCTCTTCATCATTGCCATGGAGTTCCTGGCACGACTATTTGCAATGGCCGCCGAGAGGGGGATCCTACAGCCCATAGGTGCACCGGCTATCAGACACCACTGCAGCTTGTACGTGGACGACGTCATCCTGTTCATGAGCCCGAACTTACGGGAAGCACGGGCCATCATGGAGCTACTACGAATTTTTGGCGACGCCTCAGGACTGCAAACAAACCTCTCCAAATGCTCCATCACACCAATCTTCGGGGCAGACGAGTGCATGCCGGCCTTGAGGGAGATTCTCGGATGCCAGAGTTCGGAATTTCCGATAATCTACCTTTGCCTTCCCCTGAGCTCTCGGAAAATGCCTAAGACACGAATCCAGGCTACCATCGACTCCGTCGCCAGGAGGCTCCCGGCATGCCACGGACCACTCATGGCAAGGAGTGGGCGCCTTATCTGGATCAAGTCCGTGCTCACGGCAATTCCGATCTACGCCACCATCGCGGACGGCCTGTCGGCATGGGCTCGAGAGAAAATCGACGCCATCTACCAAAGATTCCTTTGGACTGGATCAGAGGGTGCGGTACGAGGAAAGTGCATGGTAGCGTGGCCGGCAGTATGCAGACCGACGGACATCGGGGGGCCAGGCATCCCCGACCTCCATCTATCAGGCATCGCGCTACGACACACGGACGAGACAAGAGTATGGGCCGACCTACCGCTCTCCGCTCCCAAGGAGGTCCAGGAATTCTTTGACATGTCTACATACACGGTCATCAGCAATGGGAGATCGACGGCGTTCTGGACGGGCCGATGGGTGAATGGCCAGGCAATTAAGGACAACGCACCTTCACTGATCAAGTTCGTCAGGAACCGAGACATCACATCGTCAATGGTCGCGAAGCCCTGCCCAACAGGGCATGGGTCCGTCAGATCGTCGGAGGAATTTCCGTAGCTGCTATACGGGAATACATCCACGTCTAGGACCTAATCTCCCAAGTGCAGCTCAACAACAGGGAAGACCGCCCTATCTGGAGATGGACCAGCGACAGAGCGTACACCTCCAAATCAGCTTACCGAGCACTTCACATGACCTCACTGCCCATCCATGGCTGTTCGAGAGGCTAGGAGACGTGGGCGCCACTACGGGTCAAGATTTTCCTATGGTTGGCGATTAGGAAGCGACACTGGACCGCAGACAGAAGACGACGCCATGGGCTGGAGGCAGACGACAACTGCTACTTTTGTGACCAGCAACCCGAGTCTATGGACCACATCCTCACTTCGTGCCCATTCTCACGCCAAATATGGTGGACCATACTCGCGGTACTTGGAGCGGACGCGTCGCAGATCGGAGGCGGATCCATGATCGACCGGTGGGATCGATGGTGGCAGCGGTGGCATAGGGACAAGAGGAGAGGCGCCGACTCCCTCTTCGCGATCGTTACTTGGAGATCTGGAAGGAGCGAAACACCAGATGCTTCCGGAACGCGGAGACCACGGTACACGAGTTGCTCCGAACCATCAAGCGCACAGCCGACGATTGGATCGAAGCCGGCGCATGGAAGCTTAGTTGTTTATTACGCGAGTAGTCGTCCCTTGCGGTCTTGGGGGGTCTTTTGTTCGAGTATGGGGGCTGCGCCTTATGTATTTTACCTCGCCCCGTCTTCGGACCACCCAATTTGTAATTCAAAAACCCCTTCTTATTATAATGAAGCGCAAATCTTTTGCGTTTTCAAGAAAAAACTATGATTATTTTGTAAGTCACCCTTTATTATAATTAAATAAAATTTTAAGTGCATGAGATGCTTGGCGGCATGTGCGGATATATAATATAATAGAGAAACATGTATAAGGTATTTCTAGTTCTTTTTTTCGCTTCATTCATTTTCATCAAAAAAAGAGAGACTCAGAACGTACACACACACACATTTGCTTTTTTTTTTTTAGAAGGAACATGTATTGATCTTAGCGCATTACACCGGCCCTTTTACAAACAGGACTCCAAAGAAAAGGAAAATTACAAAGAAGTTCAAAACTTCTGTTCGTCTTCCTCGAAGCCTTCAGAGATCCGTTCGTCACCGCCATCGAACCCGCTTCCCAATCGTCGTCGGGCACCAGAGCCAAACTCCACAAGGTGGAGGCCACAGAGGAGGACTTACTTCTAGGCGAATCAGCCGACACTGCCTCCCAGGCGCATCGACCAACTCCCGCACCCACGACGCATCCTTCGATTCCATCACCGGCAGCCCGAGCAAAGCTCAGATTTTTTACTAAAGAACATCTTCCTCGAGATTAACAGGGTCAACACCATCATCACCTGAAGAAGACAACGATGCGCCGACCCTCAACTCCTGGACAGATCTCCCCAGCCTCTCCATTGACGTCGGAGTAGATCGCCATCGGAGAACGGAAGATGCTGCAAGAAATTATTCCGCTGCGCCGCCGCCGCTTCCACATCGCCCGGCGTCGCCACCGGGGAAAAACAAGCCAAAGGAGCCGCACTCCTCCGGCAAAACCTAACTCCGCCACCGAACATCGGCGGCGAGGAAACCCTAGACCTAGATAGACTCGACTCGGACTCTACGAAACAGTAGATCGACTAAAACGATGGACCCCGTTCCTTCTCTCCACCGGCAGGAGGCCGAGGCGGAGAGGAACGGGGGTCAGGCGGCAGCGGCTACGGAGGCGGCGGCGGCTGCGGGGGCGGAGGCCGAGAGAGCGACCAAGGATCTGTCGAAAATTACACACACACATTTGCTGGCAAGTATCCCAGTGCCTCAGCTGACTTAGCAACAGCTCTCATACGTATCTGAAGTCTGAACCCTCTGTTCCTGACTTGCTATGAGCCGTGGACTCGCGGTGCAAACCCTCAGTCGCCTTTGGCGATCGGCCCACCCAGTCACAATCATGGGCCATGGCGAGAAGAAGGTCAACAACACAAGCGGGCGGGGGCGATCATAAAACGGAAGTCCAGTCTAGTCCAATCCACGCACTGCCGACCCAAAATTCGCACATATTCCATCCAAACCACAAATTCCATCCACACTCACAAATTCGCTCCGATCCATCGGCGAGACAGCAAGCCAAAACCGTGATACAATTAGCTACACTGCGTTTATTGATAATACTCGTACACTTTTTTCCCTTCTTAACCACGAGTAAAAGAACATTCAAACATCGGGCTGAATCCGCATAGGATGCTAGCTTATCACCACAACGAAAATGCAGGAGCTCATCTCCATCCTCTAACAAGAATACACGTAAGAGACAGATACCAAAGAAAAGCGACACTGATCTGAATTAAAGGGGAGGTGTCCAATAACACAAGATACAAAGCATGGTCTATCCATGCCTACAAATACTTCACACCTGTTCTGGTTCTGAGATAAACATTGAACTGGCCTTGAAATCCAATCCAATCCAATCCAAGAAAGCTGATAAGTTATCAGCATGGCACCGAGTACAGTGCTCCACCACTGTCAGCTTAACAGTAGACGGAACTTTATCTTCAATGTAAGTTCTAATTGCCGCGGCCCCTCTAAGCGCTTCCAAGAGAAAATCTCTACTCATGGGAGTGCACCTTCCAGCCGCGGACATTGCGCTATCACACTTAGGATCACCATAAGTAGTATCCAGTGTGAGCTGGCCAAGTGACTTGGCGTTCCTGAGAATGTAACACGTTAGCTCAACCAAGCCCTTGGCTGAGTTGAAGCCTTTGAAGCTCACAGTCTTAAGGCAGCCATGGCGCTGTTCAGGCATCTGCCTCAACTGCGAGAAGCCTCCTCCAAAAATTGATTCATGTTGCATGCTTTCCTCAGCTACCTGTGAGGGGTGGAAAAGACATCATAAAATAGAGTGAAAATGGATCCAGCAGTTTCCCGATATATATTTTGCGAGATGGAATGAACATTCTTACATCCAACAACCAAGTCTCAAGGGACGGAGAAGCGTCAAGGAAAGAAATCAGCGAAAAATAGTCATCGGATGGACAGGTCAATCTCAGATAAATAGACAGCCACTTGAGGAATAGGAATTTGGTACGAAGCATTGGTGTGTTAACCCTCTGCAAGGTAAAAGGTATTTCAGGTTAGATATATACAAAAAAAAATGACTACAGTAATATTCATACATCCCCTAGTCTACAAAATCTAATGTTTTAGGAAATGCATACCTCATACTGTGAGCTGATGGAAAGAGTCTTGAGGTTTGGCATACTGGATGACAATTTAGCGTGGGCGTAACAGACGAGATTGGAACGGCCCATGGACAGGTTCTTCATATGCAATGTTTCTCCAAGTGAGACTTTTACACCCTCTCCATCAAGGATAAAACAGGAGAGATTTCGAGCTTTGCTCTCTATCACTCGCAGCTTCAGGCAACAAGAAACCTCCAGGCTATGGAGCTGCGGTAGGATGCAAGGTACCTTCAGGCACGTTATCTTCTCACAACCACAGAGGTCTAACTTCTCTAAAGCATGAGAGTTGGAAAGAAAGCACTCTAACTCATTATCCGAAATATGCGCAGAATGCAGGAGCAGATTTTTTAGGTTTCTGAAGGGGCCAAGTTCAGCCGTGGGATGGAAAGCGCAGTAGGAAAGTTGAAGATACCGGATTGAGTTTTGGACACCATCAGTTAAAAGTGTGCATGGGACACTGCTTCATGTCAACACTATAACGTGGCTCAATGGTGAGTTCTTCAATCCCAGGTGTAACAGCAACCTGAAGCCAACTATCCAGGTACTGGTAGGAATCATGAATGCCATATAACTGAAGCTCGAATTTCTTAATGTGCCTGCCTGAGTGGTTCTTCAGGATGTTGTCAATTATGCAGCTGAAATTCTCTCGAGATGCATTTGAATTTGAGCCAAAGATATGCCTATTTAAAGTGAGATTGGGATAACATCTCCAGAAACATAGAAAGGCATGAGATGAGCAAGCAGCACGGGCAGCATCACGCAGTGGCAATATGGAATATATTTTGTGCAAAATGTCCTGCATGAACACAAATGGGATAAAAGTTAAGAGAAAGGAAAACAGCAGAACATGGAACTAATATTCTACCCTAGGTAATGCTCCACATGAGTGCACATGATATATTGCATTACACATTGCACATATCCCAAGAATCTGCAAAGTGAAGAGCTCACAAATGGGGGAGCGTTGGGCTGTTTAATGTTGTAAATTGTAATTAGCCCATGGGCTTGCTTAGGGCCAACTATTTATGTCAGTGTGTGTATACCTAAGAAATTGAACAGACTATCAAAGCTGAACGAAGCCAAGGAACCAATTTAGGAGGGCTGGGCAGAGTGCACTGAACAATTGCAGAATTAAGAGCTCAGTTCAATGTTTATAGATAGTATATTAAGCTAACATAGTTCAAATAAATTTTGTGGCTAGAGCTGGCCTTGGGATATTATGGTGCCCGACACATAGCACCACACCGAGGATTTAGTATACCTAACTCGTGGCCGAGAAAAAAAAAGCGCCACACATTTTGGCGAGCATTTTTGGCACAAAAAAAGCAGAGACAGCGCCATAGGTTCTTCGACATGCTAGATACACGGTGGCAACCAAACAGACCTGCAGCGCGCCAAAAAACACGGCGCTTTCCATGTCGATACTGCTGTGTGAGAGTACCAATACCACAAGCTGCAGGGGCAACCAAACAGACACTAAAATTTATGTCGAAGTACCTCGGGAAGGGTTGGGATTGAACGCATCATTCTTTTGGCAGTGTGAGAATCACCATGAGCATATTGTTGACATGGTGAGCCCTTTCTTTTATCCATTGATGAAGCAACCGATCTACCTGTAGACCGATAAGGATGGTTAGCCTATGCCAGAATTGAATATGAATAAGAACAGAAAAAAGACAATCTTTTGCATATAACTTTGTACTCCGTCCAAATAATGAAAGTAAAACTCGTTTTTCCATTAGTCAATCAATCAACCTCGATCAAGTTTTAGGTACAAAATTTATGATGGAATAATAGAGCTATTTGAGATACAGATCTTGGTACTATTTCTCATTACTGGTAAAAAATTCTCAATCTGAACCTAGGAATACATTCTTTTTAGTACAGAAATTTCTCATTACTGGTAAAAAATTTGGGTGCAAAGACAGGCGCCTAAGGAGACAGCGGACTAGGTAAGCTAACTGTGAGCACACACGCCTTTGTTTCTTAAAAGAAAATCAAAGGCACGTATCATTCTCTCAGACTAGACAAGTTTCGTCGCCAGCTCACGTGTTTTTAAGAATATGATGAATCAATTAGTGGATACATCAGGTAAGAAACATATTTGAAAATGAATCAATTAGCGAGTACAACAGGGGAAAAAAGTGTTTTTTTTTTTTTTTTTTTGGCCGTGAACTGAAGGAAACATCCGCACAGGGTAGAGGAGATATCAGATGTAATATTTAACATGCCCGGGAGTGGTAGGAAGGGTCTTACTACTCAGGCTCGGGTTCGCCGTTGACACCGCTGTCGATCCTGCTGCTGTAGGGACATGAGCCGCTGCAGCGCGAGCATACCCACGGTGGTTCGACCAGACGACGATCGCGATCGCCGGGGCCAGACGGGGCGGGAGCGCCGCGGTCGGTGGGCCAGCGGCCATCCATGGTGCGGCGCGCCGGCGCCGTGCGGGATCTGATGCGACGCGACAAGGAGAGTAGAGCGCAGGCGGCGAGGGTATGATGGTGCGAGCCGCGGCTCCGTCTCCACGCCCGCGAGAGGACGAGGAGAGCACGGCGCGGTCGTCGGGGTTAGGTACTCGATCACTCGTATGAAGATTTTTTGTTCCAAAAATTTGGGGACACTTGGACTTGGACTCGGACTCTTTTTAAGAGCCAGCCATTCCAGTTGCTACTGTTGCTATGGCTCAGGTGCTCATAGAGATATGGTTTTGTACGTGTTTTTTAGGATGAAACGTGTGTGCATGTCGTGGGCGTCTGTGTTACTGTGTAACTCTAAAAAAAAGTGAACAAAGACAATGTAGCTATAATTGAAATCAACAGCTACAATGCGGACAATTTAGTTTCGTTTTGATCTAAGATTTGCGAATTCTGCAAATGCGAAACAAATCACACCAGCGCCGCTGCGTACCCCATTACCACTCGATACCCATCTTCATGAAGCCGTGTGATGAACCAAACAAATAAGTAAACAATCGTAGTTGCACTCCCATTCGCATCGTGACATGATCCCCTTTACATTTGTTGGCTCTACTTGAACCGAATAACACCACCCTCGGCTTCGCCAAAAGGCTGTATGTCCTACTGTAGCTGATCTGATAAAACGAGTGAGCGAGCACAACTAAAAATCAACACGCAATCAGGGTAATCTGTTTTCATACACGAGGCGTTCCGTTTATCTGAGATGAGCCTAGTCAGATGGAGACTGGTCCAATAGATACAATATTCTTTATTTGTTTGCATAGAGTGTTGACTGGTCCATGTAACCTTTTTTTATCTTTGCTAGAGGTGAGTCCTAACATTTTTACGCTCACAACAACTTGCTACAACATGCAAACCTAGCTAAAAAGAAACAAAAATAAACTCTAGAGCAAGCTTTTAGGATGTTTTAGGGAGCATACAAGCTTGGCTCATATCTTCATCCAGGTACACAAACAACAAAAAAAATAAGCGCACATGGTGCAGTGTCCCGTAAGCCACACGCAAACAAATACACCCTCAATGGTGGAGCCAAGCCTTGGTCATCCTGAGCCGGTGCCCGAGCTCCCCTGCTTCTTGCCCAAGTGTCCAAAGCTATCATTTGCCTGTTCTCCATTCACCGTTCTTCAATCAACCAGATGTTTCCTTCTTCTTGAGCTGCCGCTACTTGTGAGAGCGAGGTTGTGAGTTGTGACTCAAAGTGAAGCCGGCGAAACCTACCAAGTTCCCCACCCAACAAGCGCCATCATGATGGACATCACCACTCTCATGCTTGGTGCGGCTCAGGGCGACCAGCGGCCGCCGCCCCAGCTCCACGTTTCTGCCGACTCCCCCGGCCGCCGCCGCTGCTCCCTAGCTAGCGGTGGCAGTGGCCCGCTACACGCCGCTCAAAAAGGCTACTCGCAGCACCCCCACCCCCCACCTCTTCTTCTGCCATTCTCTCCTCTTCCTTCTTCGAGCAACAAATTTTCTGGCACCAAGGGAGGCCGCCCGCAACCATGGGGCCTCAGATTCGAGGTCCGTGGACACGGATCTGGTATTCCCTGCCCCGGATCTGGCGCATGGTGGACTTGCGGGCGTTACGCCGGCAAGCAAGCCGGGGCTTCGTCAGGCTAGCAGGCAGCTCGCCTGGGCGAGGATTTTGCGGCTCTTGCCCAACGTCCGGTGCTGCCTGGGCAGGCAGGGCGAGGGCCGCTGGGTGCTCACAGTTTGCCGCGCGACGTCGAGCCTGCGTCGATGCCCAAGCTGCCGGCCTCCTCTTGACGCCTAGCGAAGGAGGAGGGCCACGCCGGGGCCTACGCATGCACAGCTGTGGCTGCATTTTCCGTGGTGGCAGCTGGGCGGCTTCCAAGCGTCTCTGTGGAGCCCGTGTGCGCAGCGGCTGGCAATGGCAAGGGACACAACTGCATGCAGGGCTCAACTCAACAGGCAGCGTCATTGCGGCAAGGACTCTGCGCTCTCGCGCAGGCAGCATCTTTGGGGATGGAGCACTTGCTACACCCCTCTGGATCCATTCTCATCGTTAACAGCTTCAGCTTGCAGAGTCATCCTCTGGGTTTGCTTCCGCTTGCGTATGAAATCTGGGTGAAGACCCTGCATGGCTGCTGCCTCGGGCTAGTGACGATGGCGCAACTTGCGTCATTTCCCTTCTTGGAGGCGTCGCTGTAGATTTCAGTTTTGCTATTGCGAGGCCAACTCCTTGCCCACTGTGTCTGCTTGGTAGGGCTCGGGGCAAAAGCCCTCATGAGCTTGGTGCTCCGCTTGTCGATGATGGCGTCCGTGGACGTCATTCCTCTTCTTGAAGACACGACACAAGCACACCTAGCCCTGCGTGCCCCGCATGTGCTTGTGCTCTCCTTGGTTGCTCCATGCCTGCTCTATTTGTCCTCACCCATGTCCTTGTGTTCTCTCTAGTTGCTCTCCCTTGCTGGCAGTTGCTCGCCGTCATCGACTTCCTCTGTCGTCCTCTAGTTCACTTGAGTGCTTCATCTCATCATTTACTAGGCTGCGGGGACCTTGATCTCCTCTCTGGATCTCGTTTCCTCCTGACGTTCCTCCCCCTTTGAGGCTTCCTTCCCCAAATGGAGTTTTTTTTTGTGAAATTGCCGGAGCTTGTATTAGCCTATGGAAGAGTTACAATCTGCATCTATGGCAGCTATAAGAACCGGTGAGGTTATAAGCCACTCCACCACCGGATTCTCACTACTAACCAACTTAGCACATTCATGGGCTACCTTATTACAATTACGACTAATGAACAAAAGTTTAAACTCTTCAAAGCTTCCGGCAAGCTCCTCCATTTGATGCAACTGAGGGCTGATTTCTGATCTTTGCAACTCCCGCTGATGCCATAGTGTCACCAGGACCTGACAGTCGTCTCCAGGACCAACTTCATGGCACCCCGGTCCTTTGCAAACTGCATGCCATCTCTGCAAGCATATGCCTCCGACGACAGGGAACTAAGACAATGACCATACCATTCAGATTTCCCTCCCCAAGTTCTTCCATTGCTGTCCCGCAAGACCACCCCCGATGCTCCTGTGGAATTCCTATCTGAAAAGGCAGCATCAACATTACATTTGATCCATCCCTCGTCTGGGCGTTTCCAATGATCATGTTTGGCCATGGTTCTTTGCTGGGTTTTCTCAGGGTGACCAATATGCCAAAGGTCGAAAGCAGTATCTTTCACCCATTGTACTGCAGCTTGAACCGGCAACTCTTTTTCGCCATCGCAGTCCATAATGACCACATTCCACAAAGGATGACAGCAGCATCCCTTGGTGAGCATACTTTTGGATTAACAAGATCATGCGCCCAGGAGTGTGGGTGTAAGGCCGGCAGCTTGACCCCAGCAAGTCTCTTCGTTTCCGACCAAAAACACCTGGCAACAGTACACTCCATCAGCACATGTTTGATTGATTCCGCATCCGCTCCACACACCTCGCAGTTCGGAGTTCTCTCTATGTGCCTTCGATGTAGAATTTCTTTGGTGGGCAAGTAGCCATTAATCACCCTCCACCAGAAAACCTGCACCTTTGGTGGCACACATAAGCCCCATATTTGCTTCCAAACTTTCTCCTCTGCTCTTGATTCATCAAACATATTCAGCTTCCATCGATGCTCGTTGTGCAGTAGCCTGTAAGCAGACTTAACAGAGTATAAGCCATGCCGTTCCGGCTCCCATGACCAAGCATCCAAACCTCTTCCCCCAATTGGAGTGCTCAGGATCGCATGAACGTCAACATCAAAGAAAATTTCCCTGAGCCGCTGTACATTCCAGCTCCCACTCGGCAGCAAAAGCTCTTCTACATTACTGACCAGGGGGGAGACTGGTGTGGTAATAGGCCTGCCATTGACATGATTCGGCAGCCATCTATCATTCCAGATACTTGTTGAAGAACCATCTCCAATTCTTTTCAGTAAACCCATTTCCAAAACCCCTCTACCCTCCAAGATAGCTCGCCAAGTATGACTTGCATGCTTTTTCCGGGTAGCAGATAAGAAATCTGTATCATGGTAATACCTCCCTTTGAGTACTCTAGCACACAAGGAATCAGGGTTGTTCAGTAATCTCCATCCTTGCTTCCCCAACATAGCCTTATTGAAAAGACTCAGGTCACGAAAACCCATACCTCCCTCAACTTTCGGTCAAGTGAGCAGCTCCTAGTGTTGCCAATGCATGTGTCTGCTGTCTGCTGCACCTCCCCACCAATAGTTTGAAATGGTTGATCTTATCTTCCGGGTTGTGTCTTTTGGAATTAGGAAATTCTTTTGGAATTAGGAAATAACTCATCAGATATGTGGGTACCGCTTGTGCTACTGATTTGATAAGAACCTCTCTCCCAGCCGCACTCGCTTGTCGCCCACTCCATGACCCTATCAAGCCTTTGACTTTGGTTGGCATATACTCAAAATTCTCCTTTGTAGACCGACCAAGAGCAGTCGGTAACCCCAGATATTTCTCTGCAAGTGCCTCGGTATCAATTTGCATAGTTGAACGAACTTCAAGCTTGGCAGCCTCCTCACAGTTTGAGCTGAAAAAGACAGCCGATTTATCTTTATTCACAAGCTGTCCCGAGCCCCCTACTGTAAGTATTGAGTACACCTTGCAATCGATCCGCTCCTCTCTGTGAAGCTTCATAAAAAACAATACAATCATCTACAAATAGTAGGTGGGATATCCATGGTGCATGCACACCCACCCTAACTCCCCTCGACAAATACCTTGGTCCAACACTCTTCAGCAGACATGATAATCCTTCCGAACAAAGAAGAAACAGATAGGGTGAAATAGGATCCCCTTGCCTGATTCCCCGGGTTGGCCTGAAAGGTGTTGATAACTCACCGTTGATCCGAACTGAGAACGCCACTGACGTAACACATCTCATCACGGTGTTGACAAAGGTTTCCGTAAACCCCAGCTTCAGCATCATTCCTTCTAGATAATTCCATTCTACATGGTCGTATGCTTTTGCCATATCTAGCTTTATCGCACACGCCCCCGTAGCCCCTTTCTTCTGTTTCAGATAGTGCGTGCACTTGTACGCAACTAGTACATTGTCTGTAATCAACCTCCCAGGAACAAAAGCGCTTTGTTCTTCCGAAATGATCTCATCCAGGAAAGGTCTCATCCTGTTGGCTAGGACTTTCGAGCACAACTTATAGGTGACATTGCACAGAGAGATAGGTCTGAAATTATTTAGTTCTTGAGGGTGTTTTACCTTTGGAATTAACACTATAGTTGTCTAATTCACATCCTCTGGCATTTGCCCCCCATTAAGAAAGTCTAGCACTGCATTTGTAACACCAGGCCCAACCGTCGCCCAATGGGTTTGGAAGAACCCCGCCGTAAATCCATCCGGCCCAGGGGCTTTATTTGCACCCATCATCTTCAAAGCCCTTTCAATCTCCTCAGCTGTGAATGGGGCCTCTAACCTTTCATTCATATCTGCAGTCACCTTCACTGGCACATGAGCTAGCACTTCCTCCGGAGATGAATCAGACTGGGCCGTAAACAGCTTTTGGTAGAAATTTGAAGCCAATACTTCTAGTTGTCCCTGCTCGGTGACTAATACTCCCTCTGAATTACGGAGGCCGTCAATTTTGTTAACCTTAGTTCTCTCCTTCGCCTTGGCTTGAAAGAATTTTGTATTGCGGTCTCCTTCCTTCAGCCAATTAATTCTCGAGCGCTGCTTCTCCATCACTTCCTCCCTAGCAAGCAGCTCCGAGATCCTGGTCAAAATCTGTCTCTCTCTTGGAGATGGTCCAGAATGCAAGGATCCCCTCCTTACATCTTCTAGCTCACCCCTAAGCCATGTCAACTCTTTCCTAACCGAACCAAATACCGACTGCTCCCAGCATTTGAGTGTTGACCGCATCCGCCCCAATTCGCTTGAAAGCTGGGCCAAGTTCTACGCAGTATCCACCGCTCCCCAGTTATCCTCCACCAGACGGCTGTAAGAGGGGTCTTTTTGCCACATGTTTTCATATCTGAACACCCTCCGTTTCCTTCTGCGACCCCTGTATCTGTTGCACTCTATTACCAGACAACAGTGATCGGATTCAGCTGTTTGAACATGCCAAACTTTCAAATCCCTGAATTTGTCCATGAATGATGGATTTGCAAATGCCCTATCAAGACGAACTTTGATGTTGTGACCCCCCTGTTGCCTATAGTCCCAAGTGTACGGCAAACCAAGGAAGCCAAGATCCATGAACTCACAAGTATTCACGGCCTCTCTAAATCCATCCATCTACCGCTCAGGTCTCACCACGCCACCAAACTGCTCGCTTGCTTCCAGAATCTCATTGAAGACCCTAGCACAAAGCCAGGGGCATCCAACTGATCATTCAGGAAGTCTAAACATTCCCAATTCTGAAATCTCATCTCCCGTCTACCTTCACCATAGAAGCCGGTGAAACGCCACAGGACCGCCTCCGAAACTGGGTCAATCATCGCCACGTCTATGTGACGTTTATCATAGGTTTGCAACTTCACACAGACATCATGAGTCCAAAGGAGAGCAAGACCTCCTCCCCTACCAAAACTTCCCACTCCAACGCCATTTGGAAGGCCCAAGCTTCGCCTCAGGCTGTCCACATTGTTGCTGTACAATCTCATCTCCGACAGGAACACTACCAAAGGTCGGTGCTCCTGAATGAGGCTTCTCACTTCTTGAACTACCGCAGGCTGCTCCAAGCCCTGGCAGTTCAGGCACAAGATTTTCATTGTGCCCGGCGGGGGCTGCCGCTCGCAGCCGCCGCCGATCCTGCACTTGATTGGTTTGAGAAACATCTCTGTTTTTTGGTGAGGTCCTTCACTCCTTGTCCTCCACCCTCCTCCTCCTGTCTAGCCATCTGGTTCACACGATCTGCCACCAAGCCTGCCGGGACGAGGGCCATGGTGTCCACTACCGGCGGAGTTCAGGTGCAGTGGCGTAGAAGCGCTTGAACCTTTGCTCTTCCTCTTCCCAGCCTTCGATGGTCCATCCATTTCCATCGCCTGAAACAGTGGTCTCTGAACATCTGCATTTGCTGTCTCCTTTCCGTGACCACTCTCGGGAACTATATTCTTTTGCTTCAGCGGGGACAACACCTCCTCTTCGTCTTCCTGTTCACCCGGTTCTTTGGAGAACTGGGAGCGGTTGTCCCCAGACTTGGATGCCGAGCTTCGAGACTGTTTGATGTAGTCGAGGATCCACTTCCAAAGGAGTCAGCAGCAGCATTTGCAAAGCTCTGCATTTTCTTCTTAACATCTGGAGCTCTCAATTTGAGGTCATAAGGCAGCTTCCCCTGATCATTCCTGATTAGAGATTGAGAACATTCTATCTCCGAGTGGCCTAAAATACCACATGCCAAACAGTAGAATGGTAGCTTTTCAAATTGCACATCGAACCATTCTAGAGCTGCATCCCTTCTAGTTTTCAGGAGGACACCTCTCCGGAGTGGTTTTGCCACATCAATTGCGACATGTGCACGCAGGAATGGTCCACTTGCTTTCCCATCCTTGTCCACTTCCACTTTCTTGACATCGCCGATCAAAGCCATCGCTCGCTCACCGCGATGTTGATTCATCCAGCCTAACGGAAGGTTCAGAATATGAACCCAGATCTCCATGCGATCGAACCTAATTTGTGAAGGTCTCAGGCGTTCATCGTAGTGCTGCAGAATTAGGCCATGCTTTCTGATCATCCACGGCGAGCCCGAGAGAGCCCACTCCATATCACGTTGGAAGCCGAATTCTGCAACAAACAGATTATCTTCTTTTTCGCCAATAGATCGGATTTTAAGACCAGTTGGATTACCCCAAGCCGGCCTCATTGCCCGATAAATCGAACTAGCATGCACCATCGCCGGGGAGAGAACTTTGCCAACAATGGCCCACTCCACTTGCGATGCAACTCCTTCTTCTTCATCATCACTGAACGCTGCAAAGTCCCCTTCTTCTGAAGTCAGATTCAGGTTCTTTAACAGATCAGCAGCGTTCTCACCCGGGTGACCCGGCTTTCCACTCCCGGCTGCGGCCATTGATGCAATCGGTGCGGAGACAACAGATATGCAGAGCCCCGTCCAGATGGCTATCGCACAACCAAATTCTGACCCAGGGACCTAGCGGCGCTAAACCCTAGTGGTACTCTGTGGTCGACGGCGCCGGAACGGCTAACCGCCGATATGCAGGTGTCCACCGCCGCATGGACTCCGGTAGGCGTGGCGTGGACGACGGCGTTCAGAAGGAACGCCAGCGTAGCAGGATCTAGGCTGTCGGGGAGACGCCTAGACCAGGGTCGGGAACGAGATCGCCTTCACAATCGCCTCAACAAACACTCCGGGAATCACGGAGCTATCCATCGAAAGGTTGGGTCGGTTAACAAACACTCCTTGAGAAGAAAAGAGTTGACACGGTTTATAATAAGTAAAACTGGCCCTGAAAATCTTATAACTGCACGATTTATTAGAGGTAAACCAACGACAAATCAGAGCACACGATAGCCCAGATTCCCCAAATGGAGTTGGTGGGCGCCGGCCGGAACCCAGATACTCTTATAGCCGTTGCAACTCACGGTTGTCACCGGTTTGGTCTGATTCAGTGCCTTCCAGCTTCTCAGCTGTCGTCTGTCAGTCCTGGCTCGTTCTCGGCTGCTGGTGGTTAGAGTTCTTCGGAGTATGTTTTTGGTGGTGGCACTAGTTGGGGATTTAGTGCTCGCACTATCTTTGGATGCAGGCTGAACCTGTAGCTGTACCTTGTTAGTCTGTTTGGTTTGCTTTGCTGGTGCCCCTCCTCTCTTCCTCTCATGTAATTCTCTGTTGTAAAACTGTGCAAGGCTCTGCCTTCCACCAACTGGGTTCTCCCGGGTACCTGTAACGTGTGTCTATTTATCTGTGTACGTTCTCAGTCCCTCTTTTCTTTTCGAAAGGAAGCAGAAAAAAGTACCCATACATCATGTTTCTCTATTATCTACAGCCATTATTATACATGCCATTCCATTATTATTAGACAATTATCCTCCACAGTCCATTACATACCCTATTTTTTCTCTATTACCCACTCATGCATGCCATTATTAGAGTAAGTAGTGCAGCCAACCATCTATGCACTCAAGAGTTTAAAGTTGACTTACAAAATATTATAATTCATAGTTGCATTTTTTTTTGGTCAAACATAGTCAGAAAATGAAAAATAGCTCAAGACACGTTTGAAAATAAAAGTTAAAATGCTTCTTGATCAGAGAATGGTTTGAAATATTTTTTTTGCACAGTATGGTTGCCACGACACCCACAGGTTTGCATTGGGAACCAGCTTCCACATCATGTAAACTTTTAATACCCAGGCTATTCCAGGCACATACAGGAAAACGGTAACATACTTGTTCACAGAACGGATACAATTTGTGTGGAAACAACAATCAAATATATACTTATAAAGTTCCATAAAAAGATAACGAGAATTGAAACAAAGCAAAGAACACACATCGATACATGCGACAACTTGCGATACACTAGTGTCTTTTGTTGGAGCAAGGGAATAGTGCGAAGGGTTTACCAGTCACAGTTCATTGGCTGCATCTCTGACCAAGTCTTCTCAATTTCGGAAAAGAGAGGCCTGACGGCCTTCCTGAGCCCGAAATCAGTCCCAACGAAACGCATGCAGCTTTCAAGTTCAGACATGGTTTTCGAAGCTTCAGACAGTGAATTCTTGAAATCCTTATTTCTAAAAATGTCCACATACTGTTCGCACCGCAGCACTGATTTAGCAATCTGACCGCAAAGCTTCACAATTCTCAGACTGTCTGCTGCTGGATGACAGTTGCCATCTATTATGGTCTTGAGTTTATCCACAAATGCTTCACGTCGCTGCTCCTCACTTCCTGCATTGTTCTCATTCTGAAGCGCATTCTGAATCGCACCATCCAAATCTGCGCTGTCCAGCCTATCACATATCACCTGAGCAAGGGATAAAAACGCTTCTTCCTCCTCTCTTTTTTTGATCAGAAATTTCCTCTATTCCTGCTATCCCTGTGGGGCTTTTCTGTAGTAGTAGTCGTAGTTGTACTGCTTCTAAACGACTGCGCCAATTGTTTAATTAGATCATACAGTAATAGATGAAATATATATTTATATTTAATTAGAATAGCACAGTAAGGAGATTTGATTCTATATATTTCTTTTTTCTTTCTCTAGGTTAATTAATTTAAAACTTAAAAAAAATAATAGCACAGATTTCTTTGAGGTATTACCTTATAAATAAATTGAATACCCCAGAAATGCTATGCCTTTCTTCATTATTTGTGGATACAGAATTTTCCTGATTCTCCTCGTCTTCTGATGTAGAATTGTTCTGGCCTGCTGAATTTATCCTTTCTTGTGATTTTATTTTGATTGACATTATTTCTCTGAGGATCTGCAATGACATAGTTATTAGTTCTCTTCTGTAATCATTAGCATTTTGTGGGGTGCCAAGCCCGGAACAATAATTTTTTGTTGAAACAAAGTCTCCCTCTAAAAAGAACAGGAAATGGATTAAAATCGATGCACACATATATGGTACATGTAAATGAGAAGATTAAAAAAATGCTGTATTAACATGCTTCAATGTATATCTATTATTTTCAGGGGAAAAAAACTGCTGTGTTGTGCTACTGATGTATATATTTTGACTAGATTGACAGACTTGCACACTCACCTTTGGCAGCAGTTCCTTCATAGTATTGTCCACATTACAGTGAGCACACAGGTTCACCATGATCTCTGCTGCTATTGTTCTTTGTGTGATGTTATTCTTATCAAGTATTTCAGTGAGACGGCCAATAATGCCGTTTTCAGTGGCCATAAGGAGGGTGGAGTTACTTTCACTGTTAGTTGACAGGGATACCATTGCCCTGATGGCGGCGGCAGATTCTTATTCATCATTTCCATTAGCAAGCTGGAAGAGCTGCAGCTGCTTTGTGATGAGCTCTTTTTTTATCTCGTCGCTGGTGAGGTTGATAGACAGATCCAGTGACAGTTCTGTGAGGATCTCTATGGCTACCAGCTGCAGTTCTTGGTAGTGGTGAGCTTCATCACCATTGCTCTGCTGATCAAGAAGAAGAATGCTCTTGAGGTTGCTCAGTGCTTGAACATTTGAGAAGATCTGACGGCGCAGTCTCCTGCTAGGCCGCCCTGTTGCGCGGATGAGCTGGTACAGCACTTTAAGTAAGGCACCTGATTACAATGTCGGCCCAGGCCTTGGTTTTGACATCTTCAATCAAGGTCGCTGAGTATCTTCAATCAAGGTCGCTGAGTAGACGGGTGCCGTGATCTTGGGAACGAGCCCGGGGGTGCCGCATATTATCTTGCAGTTGTCGTCGCTGTTGGACGCCAGCCTCTCGAGGATGGTCAAGCCTTGCTGAACCAGCTCGTTGCTTGTACCTCCTTCCCTCTTGTGCCGGTGTCGTCGGTACTGTTCTCTGCTCACCATTCTCTTCTGGTCTCTCATCAGCCTCCTGCACCGCGCCGTTGCCCTTCTAGCATCTGCATGCGTTCCTTTTGTTTGTGCGCCGATTCTGTCAATGGCCCAATTGTTCGCTGATCGGGGACTTGTTTGCTGTTCCAATGTGTCTGTGTGGTTTCCTCTTGGAACAGGGTGGCGATACACCGCATAGCCCCAGGGTAGTTGGATACATCATCTATGTGGGCTGCAACATGTGCCACGATGCTCGCGGCGAGCTCTCTAATCTCTGTGCTCTCATCTAGGCCGCTTCCGCTTCTTATGCTCATCAGTGAATCTATCAGTTTCTGAATGTTGCGGCTCGAGGGAAGCAGCACCCAGCTCACATGTTCCCCCTTGTTAACAAAGGCGCTGAGTAGCCTTGCACCATACAGGTAGTCCTCCTGGGATTCAGAATCCAGCAACTCGGCACCGTACTTGATCAGATCCATGCCCACAATAGATACAGGGTCCTTCCTGCGTTTCGCGCTGATATAAAAAATGTACCCGCGGATGGTCTCCTCGCCCCACTTTTCTGGCAGTTTCTCCAGTGCAAGGAGATTGCTCACGACTAATGACTGCCCCGCGCCTAGAGCAAATAGCAATAGCCAGAACATGGTGCCTTGGAAAATCACAAGAGAATAGAATATGTTCAGTGCAGCCATCATGTCTACCATGCTGCTGTCAGTTCCATTTCCATCATCATCCCTGTTACTGTTACCATGATGACGATGATTCAGCGTCACTATGCGCCATGACGAGATCGCTGAGCAGGCCAAAGGCCCGTAAAGGATGATCTGCTCGATGCACACAGAAACGAACACGAGTGGCAACATTACGAATATTGCTGTAGAAACACCTATAAGGAACCCCATCCAACTAGTATTAATCATCTCCAAGAATTCGACAACATTAGCCTTGAGTAGTAAGCACGTCCTCACAAAAAGGATGAGATGCTCGAAACTTCTCTCCCAGTCCTCGAAAATCCTGCGGGCAACAAACATGCATGCATTAAAGGTCCGTCGTCAGTTAATGACTTCGGTCTGTATATATGATGCTACAACAGCCACTTGGAGATCGCTCCAGATTCAGTTTCAGTTTAGATGACGTGTGGTTCAGGCCAGGAGTCAGTTACTTGAGTGGAGCAGAGTAGTCCACACGAAAAGATATGTCAATTGTGCTGCCCATGAGCCCGCACAATTGGTTTTAAGATCGAACGGGTGACTCGGCCAAGGGGCGTTCATGTGCGGGCCTGTATTGAATATATTATTGCTCGCGGTGGGTTATGAGTTTGACCATAGTCTCTTGCGGGTGGATTGGTTTTTGCCGGAAGCACGTAGGGCTTGTTTGGCAGGGCTCTAGTTTTAAAAACATAACTTCAGAGCAGGTGCTTCACTATCAAGCAGCTCTACGGTGTAGATGAGCTTCCACCAAACTATTTGGTAGAACTCCAACTCTAAGATGGACTCATATCTAATGCGCGGCGGTCGCTATGGAAGGAGAAAAGAAATCGCGACAGAGGTAGAGAAAGCACTATTAATTCCTGAAAAAGAATCGCGACGAAGGTAGTGTGTAATTTTTTCCAACTCCATAAAATTTGAGTTTTCAAGCACTCCTGCTCCATGGATTTGGTGGATCTGGGTGCTAGATTCACGTTTTTGGCAGATCTAGATTTCGTGGAGCTGGTGTTATTTAGCTAGAAAATTGAAATTGAAACTATTCTTTAGATATGGAGGTACGTGAAGCTATGTCAAACATCCCTACTCGGCTGGCCTTCACAGATCACAGCACTGCTGCGGGGATCTACATAGTAAAAAAATAAAAAGAAAGAAAAATTGATAGAGACCGGTACAGCCACAGCCACAGTCTGCAGTAGCTGTTTAGTCCAGCAATATATGTGTTAGAAGAAAACGAAAACAACATGCATCTTTCTTTCTAATCTGAAAAGTGTTGCAATTTATTAATTTGTAGTTTTGTGAATCTTGTCTCGCGAAACACGTATACTTATGTAGAGAGAGAAGGGAGAAAAAATAGAGGAGATTTATTATTACTGACCCGGCTGCTTGTATCACTGTAATAGCCATGATGCAGAAGAAATCCTTTTCCCCAGCGACTGGACGTAGCCACCAAGAAGGATCACCGAGGACAAGAGAGCCAGGAGGCCGGACGTCTTCACGACCAGCGAGACGTACGCCCGAAGGTGTATTTTTTTTCGCGACCAGGAGGTTTCCCGTTTTTCATTAAGAGGAAAGAAGGTTACACAAACCGGTCATGATGGCGAATCGGAGGCGAGGAGCCTCAGCAGCACACGACGCAGGTCCATCCTAGACTACTGGATACAAGAATGAACGATTACATATGAAATGTTGTTTGCGACCATAAGCTATCCAGCGCCGCCATCGGGGCGAAGCCGGCCGACGCCCAATCCGCACCCTCCGCAATTACAGTGTTGATCACGACGCCCGTTGGAGATGAGGGCCCTCCAAACGTTCTCGCATTCCTCTCCTTCTAGAGGCACCAAGCAATTAGCAGTAGCAAGGAGTCAAATACTGGCCGCGAGGCACTGTCAATGCGCTGCCGTTGTTGTAACCACCAGGGCGCGATGTCGTTCCCAGCAGTCGGCATGAGATCAAGTAGCTGGAGAGGGCCAAGCAGACCTGCCTGGTGAAGACGCAACCCAGAAACAAATGTGGCTCCGTTTCTGGCTCCTGATCACATAGAATGCAGGCATCAGCGTCCTGCAACCCGTGTCACTTGCGCCTCTCGGCCGTACAAAGCCTTCGATGGAGGGCAAGCCAAAAGAACATCTTCACTTTTGGTGGCGCACAGGCACGCCTGAGCTCTTTCGTGCCTAGCAGCTCTGTTGATCCAAGAAGAAATGCACGATAGGTCGAAGAGGCAGAGTATGAGCCGGACGGCGACCATTTCCAGATAAAGCTGTCAGGCTGTTCCGGCTGGAGCACTACTGCACGCAGTAGTTCCCAGACGCGGAGATATTCATAGATGACCTGAGTAGTGAGGGCCCCGTTTATGTCGCGAGCCCAGCGGTTGCCGAGCAAACCATCACGCAGTGAGCGCTTCCTACCCCTTCGTGAAATCGCTGCGCAGAGAGCCGGCGCATAGATGCAGAGTATACCGACCGAAGCCCAATTGTTAGTCCACAGTTTGATGGAGGCTCCATCGCCGACGCGCACAGACAAGCTCGCCTCAAGCATTGCCGCGACGCACTTCTCCATTTTGCTTGGTAGTGACACCCAGCACTGACCCGGCTCGGTCTGCGCTAGCCATTGCCAGCGTAACCTCAAGACAAAGCCGAAGAGATGAAGATCAATGACACCCAGCCCACCAAGTTCAGTCGGGCGGCATACAGATGGCCAAGCCACCCAACATTTACCCCCCGAGCAGACATCAGAACTTGCCCAGATGAATACGCGATGGCGTCGATCGATCTGTTTGATCGCCCACGGGGATAAACAGCATGCAATACTTGTGTGCACGGGGATCGCAGATAGTGTGGACTTGGTAAGCAGCACCCTCCCGGCGTTCGTCAACAACCCCGCCTTCCAGGTGGGAATGCGTGCGGCAACCGCATCGATCAATGGTTGCTCTTCCGCGCGGCGCAGCCGGTGAAGGGATCGCGGGATGCCCAGATATCGTGACGGGAATTCGGCGATTTTAAACGGGAACACCTCCTGCAATGCGGACACCGCCTCTGCGTCACAGCGGATCGGCGTGGCGACGCACTTCTCTTTGTTAGTCACAAGACCTGACGCATCCACGAAGAGTTGGAGTATCCCTGACAAGCACTGCATGTCCTCCCTTTCCAGAGCCAGGAGAAGGACAAGGTCATCAGCATAAGAGAGACGCGGTGCTGAGCCACCTGGCCAGGTAGAGGCGACAGGGCCTGTAGGCGTTCTGCGTAGCAGATCAGCGAGTTTAGCACCTCCACGGCAAGAACGAAGAGCATTGGCAAAATAGGATCTCCCTGGCGCAACCCCTGGGCATGGATGATGCGACGACCCGGCCGTCCATTATCAAGAACGCGGGTGGTAGCAGTGGACAGCAGGATGGAAATCTAGTCTCTCCAGCGACGTGAGAATCCGATGTGCTGCAAGACCTCAAGAAGAAACGGCCACCCGACGGAATCAAACGCCTTTGCGATGTCCACCTTAAGAAGCAGTGAAGGAAAGTTTCTCGAGTGGAGACACCGGCAAGCAAGCTGAATTGTTCTGAAATTGTCATGAATCGCCCTTCCCTTGATGAAAGCGCTCTGGTTAGCGGCTACCATTGCCCCCAGTCTTGGCGCCAGACGCCTGGTGAGGCACTTGGTGAGTAGTTTACTGAAGCTATGTATGAGTGCAATCGGCCGATAGTCCCTCAGACTGGTAGGTGCGTTGTTCTTACAAAGCAGAACGAGCAAGGCATCATTGAGCAAGTTGAAACTCCTGGCATCCAGCGCCCAGAAGGCGTTGTTGGCGTTCATAACATCAGCTTTGATAATGTTCCATCAGGTCTTGTAGAAGAGTCCGGTGAATCCGTCGGGACCAGGCGATCGGTCAGACGGTAGGTTCTTGATGGTCGTCCAAACTTCCTCCTCTGAGAAACAGACATCCAGTTCGGCGAGTTCAAGTTGTGGCAGCAGTCCAGACAGGTCGATTGAGCGTTGCTGCCGGAATGGTTTGCCAAGAATGCCGTCGAAGTAGGTGTAGATGGTCTCCGCTTTTCCCTTGTCATCGGAGAACCAGACGCCGTCATGCTGGAATGCTGGGATCAAGTTTTTGCGATTTCTGTGGCAAGCCTGGAGATGGAAGAAACGCGTATTCGCGTCCCCTTCCTCAAGGAAGCGTATCCTAGAGCGTTGACGTGCAATCGTGCGTGATAGCGAGGCAAGTCCCAGGCACCAGAATTTGAGATTTCTGTGATCTGCTTGTTCAGCAACAGTGAGTTGTCTACTTTCTTGGGCCTTGTCGAACTGAGCAATGAGCTCTCGCACCATGAAAAGCTGGCTCCGCACGCTGCCGATGTTCTTTGCACTCCAGCTTTGGAGCGCCTTCGCAGTTCGACGCAATTTAAAGTCCAATAGCCTGCATGCATCCGCGCCTGGAAGATGAGCTTCCCAAGCATCCCTTACTGCAGCCTCGAAACCGTCAAGCCGAACCCAGAATGATTCAAAACGAAACCGCGGCTTGGCCTATGGCTGAGTGCACAACTGAAGTAGCAACGGCGAGTGATTTGAGCAGTCCGACAACAAGTAGCGGAGATGGTGAGATGGAAAAGCCTCAAGCCACTGGAGGCACGTGAACGCTCGATCGATGTGTTCTAGCGTTGGCCGCTCTCGCTGGCTGGACCACGTGTACAGGTGCCCATGGAGATAGATCTCCTGGACCTGCAAGTCGTCAATCAGACGACGGAAGCGACGCATGTTCCGCAGACATAAGCGACGTTGTTCTTGTCTGCCGCCAAGTATATCTGGTTGAAGTCCCCGCATAGGAGTAGCGGCCCCGATGCGTGGGCGCGCGCTACACGCAGCTCATCCAAGAAGCCCGCCTTAAGCTCGTCAAGCACGGGGCCGTAGACGATGACAATTGTCCACGGTTCCGACGGAGTATCGACGTGCGCAACTGTAAGCGTGACGGACCACTGGCCACAGAGTTTCGTGGTGACGCACCACACGTCACGGCGCCAGCCCACCAGTATACCTCCAGAGGCACCCACCACTGGCAAGTCAATGTAATCAAACCCAGTTCCCATTACATCCATAAGCATAGCGTTGGAGAGTACATCGACCTTGGTCTCAACCAAACAGAGGAAAGAAGCTCGTTCCTGGATAAGGAACTCGTGCACGACCGAACGACACGCCCTGGCGTTCAACCCCCTCACGTTCTAGATGAAGATGTTTGCACACAACATGGCAACCAGCGATGCGACTACGTGTAGGTTCCTCAGGCGGCGCGAACGGCATGAACTGCCAGCTGCTTCCGGCCTTGGAACAAAACCTGCATTGCCTCGTGCTTCGACGGCGTGAGCGGTAATTTCACGGCTTGATGGAATTCATCGAACGTTGCTTTGCCTGCCCTCGCCGTCTCGGTGTCAAAACCGAGTTTCGTCATCATTACCTTCCTCGCCTACGCCTCCGGCCTTGACGCACGGAACCTGCTCTTAGCGGCCAGGCGAGCGCTGCGCTTGGGGATGAAGACCGTGTCGTCGTCGGGCGGCGCCCTGGAGGTGCAGACGGGGGTGGACAGAAGCGGCGCGACAATGGCTTCGTAGGCTGCCACAAACTGCGCGGCCTTGTTGGCGACGATCTCGCTTGAGGCGGGCGGGGGTGGGGGGGTGGGGTTGGGCGCGATGTCACAATCGGGCGCCCCGATGGGGGGTAGACCCTCCCGCGAAGCCGAGGGGCTCGCCGTCATCGTCACTGGAGCCTAAAGATGCAAAGCTACGGGCAGGTGATGATGCACCGGAGCTGCCGCTCTCGTTGGGCCCGGAGAGGTAGATGTCCGACGCCGTAAGCATGGGCTGGTGGCCCATCAATGGCCGGGAGCTAGGCTCGTAGAGGAAGAACGGCCCATCAGAAAACTTGGAGCGGTAGAACGGGCGAACCTACGTGATGTCGACGTCAAGGATCCAGCGCCCCGATACGCCCAAGACGCCCCCCAGGGATATGCCTGTGCCCGGAATCACGGCGCACGTCCCCAGAGGTAAGGCGGGCCCGGGGGGTCACGGTCGACAGAGAAAAGCGGCCTCAAAGGCAGTGGCGGAGCGTGACTGAATACTAGGGGGGGCTAATCCAGTAATAAACATGTGTTTTCATAAAAATTGCTGTAGCAAAACACTACAACATGTGTGTTCATAAAAATTAATAGTGATTTAGAACAGGTATATTTTTCTACTATTAGTATTTGTCTCGGTGTCTGAACGGAGTATTGTGCCAACTGATGACTTGACGCTAGCTTTCTGTTCCATACACCTTGTGTTTTGTGCAGACCTATGAACAACAAACATAACTGATGCACCTGGGCACTTCGGTACGAGAAGCTAGCCAGGCAAGGCAATGCAGTACGAGAGTATCTACATATGCTTATTAACTGATTAGCTAGGGAGCTAGCTGTCTCTGCGTAATCATGGCAGTCGCAGGCAAGCAGGGGCCGGAGCCCAGTTTCGCCTCCACTGGGCTCCGCCCCTGCTCAAAGGTGACACCACAACAACTTTCTGCGCGCCGCCGCAGGGCTGCCTCGTTGCCGATTGGGTGGGCGCCCGACGACTTGATTTGGAGAGTGAGCGCCCCAAAGACAGGTCAGCGGCAGCGCCATCCGGTCTTGCGGGCTCACGTGCGCACCACTCAGGGAATCTCTTTGCCGCCGGGGGGGCAGCCGAGCGGGGACTCACCGGCGTGACCGGACACTCGACCAGGCCCACCGGGATAGGGCTGACTTGTCGCCGACGGGAAGGCTGGGACAAAACCACGCCCGTGGGCGGGTCGCCGGGCACCACCGTGGCCGTCGTCCGCCCTTGAACCAGCGCCGCCGAGCCGGATTCCCGTGGTGGAAGCCGTTGTAGTTAATTCTGTCATCGCTGCCGGAGTCGTCATCTCGCCGGCCGGGGAAGGCATCGTCGTCGTCCGACGACGGTGGTGTGTGCCAATCCTGGAATTCCACAATCCGCAAATGAACCAAGTAACGCAGAGCAGGTACCTCACTGTGAATGATCTCCCATGGACGGAGGAACAATGGCGGGCCACCATCATGCTCCTCCTCCGGATCAGGGATGGCCAAGATCTTCTCATCAGGAATTAGGTTAGGGTGGGCGCACCAAACCGCTACGAAGAGCTCGCGCTCGTCGTCGGGGTCATCAACGGCGTCAGGATCGGCAAACACAACCTTGACACCGGAGAAACCCAAAAGAGCCTGAGCCACCTCCAAACAGCGTGCGTGCGACGGGATGCCCCTCATGGCAACCAGGGCCCTGTAGCGCAAGGCTCCAGAGGACCCGGTGATGGAGCGATGCCAGCGGCGCCAACGCAGAGAGAACGGCGCACCCTGCGGCACCGGAGATCTGAGAACGCGGTCCAGGTCCTCCTGCCTGGAGAAGCGGACGATGAAGTCGTCGGGTTGCATGCGGCGTACGGTGGCGTGCTCCGAACTAACATCGTAGAAGTCGCGTAGATGCTCCAGCACCATGGCCGGAGTGACGGGCGGCCGCGTCCCACGTACCATTGCGAGTAGTGCCATGGACAGCGCCTCGCCGGCTCGAATGGTTGGGCGACCGAGGAACGACGACGAGCTTGAGGGAGAGGTTCCCGCGCCCGACCTCGTGGGAAGCCGGGCGCCGACAAAGACGACGGGAGGAGGGCGCTGGGAAGCCACGCCGGGCCCCCGCGCTGCCAACACCATGGCCGCCGACGCAAAGGCTCCCCCGCCGAGGAGAGCAAGGGTGTCCGGGTGCCTGGCGTCGGGTCGCGGGACGAGTAGCGCATAACATACCAGCGCTGGGCGCCATAACGTCCGGGCGACGGGGGTGGGGGTACAAACCGGCGGCACGGAGTAGCCACGGCCCGTGGACGCCGATGCGGAAGCAAAGGTCCGTGGGAGACCGGGCGTGGGGAGCGTGGTGGCGCTCCGCCAACCCGCACGGCGGGCGGCCCGTGAACGACCACGCTTGGCGTGAACCGCCGCCCGGGAGGGAGGGGCACGCCGTGGTCGTGGCCGCATCGCGATGACGGGGCTTGAAGGCCAGGCCGGACCGGGACTGCAGCCGGGCTAGACGTGGTTCCAGCCCAAGCAGCTTGAAGCACTTGCCGACTAGCATCGTAGGCACCGGAAACTGCGGGGCTCGGCAACCCGGCGCCAGCGGCGACGACTCGACTACCCGGAAGCCATCCGCCCAAGGCATACGACATCCGGGGGGGATGTACGACGATAGAAGCCACCCGTTGCGGAGGTGGGGTCGGCGCCCGAGGCATGGAAGGTCCATTGTGAGAAGGACGCCGGCGACGACGCCGCCGCCGCCGCCGCCGGGGCCCCGTGGCGGGCAGCGTGCCCCCCCACCGGCAAAGGTGACACCTCCAGGTCAAAGAGGGAGACCTCGGAGTCGAGAAACGCAGATCGGCTACAGATTCGCCCGGGCGAGCCGTAGAAGGGCTCAGCGAAGGGGTTGAGGGAGCTAGCCCGGGGGGTATCATCGAGACCCGGGCACGCGCCATCGAGGGATGCCTCCGCGCCTCAACCTCGCCGGCCCAGACAAGCGGGAGCAGAGCCCGGCTCCATAGGCAGGTACCGCGACGCCTGCGAGGGGCGAGGGTAGAATATGGTGGACGCCGGGGCCGGAGTGGCCGCCGGTGGAGGAGTGGAGGACGCCGGGGCCGTAGTGGCCGCCGGCAGGGCGAGGCGCGCTAGCCTAGAGCGGAGCTCCTCCTCTTGCTTCTACACTACACCCATCTCTACGTGCGCGCCTAGAGCACGCCTCAGCGTGGTTGCCTAGAGCCGTGATCAGGGATAAGTGTTTGCTCACTCCATTGGATGCTTGAGATGAACAACCAACAAATCGTTTTGGGCCCTAAAACTAAAAACACCCACCTTCTTTTAATTTGGTTGTGGGCAGAAATAATGGGAACCCTCACCTGTAATTGGAGCACTGTTGTCGAATCTAGCTAGCAGAAGCTTTGGCTGCATGCGGCGACGGTGGCGTCTCTGATCCGTCCATGGGCCGGGAGAGATGGAACCAGACGATCGATCGATCGATCTGTTCTTGGAACTAAAGCTTTGGTGATGAGCTGGAACTTGAACCTGTCTACTACTACCTTCCAATTCCATGGACCCCAGCCGTCAGCTGTTCAAGTCAAGTCGACGCTGAGTCTTGTCGGCAATTTACTTCGTTCCGACGATTGGTGGTGCGCGGCGCTAGCTACCCGGCCGTGGCCGTGTACAGTACATTAGTGATGCACAGCCACATGCACCTCTCTACATTTGCTCCTCCGATCCGGGTCGTCCTTTGTTGCCGGAAACCGGAAAGATGGCCATTCATCAGTGGCTGCCACTGCAATCTGCAGCGCCCTGCTCTCATGTGTGTCCTGTTCATGTCCTGTGTGCCACTGTGACGACGTACGACAGATCAGAGATGGACGTAGCAGCCAGAGCCAGCCCAGCACGCCATGACGTTCGCTGGTCTGGTTTCCTCTGGATCATAGGGTGTTTGGATGGTGTGAAAAAAGTTCTGCCTGTGTCACATCGGAATATCGGAGGGATGTCGAAAGGGGATTTTAAATACTAATAAAAAAAAACAAATTTCAGAACTCGTCAAGAAATTATGAGACAAATTTTTTAAGTATAATTAATTCGTCATTAGTAAATGTTTACTGTAGCAGCACATTGTTAAATCATAGGCTAATTAGGGTTAAAAGATTCATCTCGCAAAGTTATCGCAATCTGTGCAATTAATTATTTTTTAGACTAAATTTAATACTCCATATACGTATTTGGTAGATTCAATGGGACAGAGCAAAAGTTTTGTCTGCCCCATCCAAACACCCCCACCAGCCGGCTGGTACTACTCCCAGAAAGAATCGGCTGTTTTTCAACGCGCCCAATGTGTGAACGCCCTTACCTCTATCGTGCTCCGTTCCCACCAGGAACCAGCGCTGGGGACGGACGAGGACGATGGACGAGTGGCTTGTATTGCATTGGTATTTCCTGGTTTTGATTGATCCTTCAATTTGTTACGCCGGTTGAAGAGTGAAGGCTGAAGCTAGCTGCTCCTCCTTTAGCTCCTCTTTCTAAATGTTCAGTGCCGCTGCCGGCTACCCCACCTCAACTTTACATACGCCGGTACATGTGGTGGAGACAGTATTTTCATGTTGAGTGTAGGGGAAGTCTAATAAAAGACAGTTTGTCCATTCAGCGTATAGAAATTAAATATTAGCTGTCGATCTTTAATTATCTACTCACGCAGAGATTTAAAATACAAGATTCTCTTTTTTGGGATTTTGAACAAGTATTTGAGATCCTAAACGAATTGTTAATTGCAAAACTATAAATATCGTTGAGTTCTATAACTTTGGTTTTGGTCATTTTTTCGTTCGAGGTAGTTTCAAAATTTTGAATTTTCAAATCTGAACAATTCCAATTTCCCTTCGATAGATAAATTCAAGTGAAAAAAGTTTCCAACTATACAGTTGTAATCATTTCTCTATCCAAGGTTGTTTGACAAATTTGAATTTAAATATGTGTGTCGGTGTTTCGAGTAAGCACCAACTAGTAAATTTCTAGATACGCGTTTATATCCGGATGGTTCGCTAAGAGGACACAAAGATGTATACTGGTTCAAGCGAGGGGCCCTACGTCCGGTCGAAGCGGGTTGTGTTACTTAGCGGCAGTTTGCAGTAGGGGAGGGGCTCCCAAGTCTCAATGATTAAGCGTGGTGCCAATATCGCTAGTGTATGTGTGTGTTCGATGGCTTGCGAGTTGCTCTGATAATGCCTTCGTTGGGTGGCTCGCCCTCCCTTTTATAGATGAAGGGAGGGGATTGCCTTACACGGACTCCACAGTAGAGGCATGGGTGTGTCGTACAAAGGAAGGAAGAAGAAAATGAAAAAAGAACAATGGTAGAGTGGTCCATCCGTCTTCTCGAGGGTTGGGGTGTCCTTCTTCCTCCTGTGGATTGCGTCGCCATGAGCTGTTCGCCGGTATTGTCGTGTCGTTGGAGCGCCTGCCCATACCCTCATAGTGGACGGAGGGGTGAGCAGTTGATTAGGACTTGCGTCGTACGCGGTTAGGCGTAACAGTGTTGCGCTGTGCAGGCATGGGTTGTGCCAGTCAGGCTGTCCGGTCCGTCACGTTGACAACGTGGCTGGACGGGGCACTATGCCCTGTGTGATTAACAGTGCGGTCAAAAGGCGCTCGCTCTCACCCTGCGAAGTACGGGCAAAGTTGGCGCTGGTTGACCTAGGCGCCTCATCGAGCAGGAGTCCCGGCTACAGTGCCTCTGTCCGGTCTTGCAGGGCAAGCCTGGGTTTGCTTCGGAGCAAAGGCAAGTGCTGAGGGTCGTGCGGATCGTTTCCCTCTCCATTTGGCTGAGGGGTCGTGCGAACCATGCGCCTTCCCCCCCTCCCGGCATGGGGGCCTACGTGGTGTGCTTCGTGGCCTGTTTCGTCGTAGGGCGAGGCGGTGGGCCGTGACTCCAGCCTTTGGCGGGCCGGAGTGAGGCCTTAATGACGGGCTGCAGAGTGATTTAGCCGAGGTCTTATTAGACCGGTAGTTTGGCCCTCGACAATATGAGTACTTCAAATTATATTTTGGAACCATAGATAATTTCGATGTCGGCTGAAGAGTGAAGGATGAAGCTACGACTGCTGCTCCTCCTCCTCCTAGATGCTCGGCTAAGGCTAGGCGAAAAACTCGAAACTCGCTAGCTCGCTTCGTTAATGACTCGGCTCGAGCTCGACTCGTTTTATAATGAGCCCAGCTCGTTAGTTCGAACGAGTCGGTCAATTCACCCTAAAAATTCCGAGGACCCTTATTTGAAGAAAATCGGTGCTGCAATTTTAGCCAAATTTGATAAATATTGGGAAGAGAAGAAGAATGTAACGAATTGTGGATCAATCTCTTCTTTGTTAAATTTATAAGTACATTATACTAGTAGGATACCCACGCGTTGCTGCGGGTACGAAGTAGAAATGTAAGGAGTTTATAATGATCGAAATTATGAATTAGTAGATACATATATATGGATGTAGTAGGTCAATTGCAGAGGTTGTATCTATTGATATACATAGTATAGATTATTTGAACTGGCCATCACCCAAATCTCATCTACCCGAATAACCCCCACCCCTACTATGCCTGAGAGTCATCTCCCTCCAAAAATTCTAAGAGTTTTTCTTCATAAAATTATGCATGTTTCAAAGGACCATATAATCCATGTGATATGTAGTTTTGCTAGGTTTTCTTACAAACTGGTTTTTGCTTAGAAACAGTTTAAATTACCGAAATATATCTATGTGGGGTCTTGTTTTGAAGAGTTTATTGCGAGGAATACCATAATGCAATTGGATTTTAATTACGATACTTGGTTTAGGTGCTACGATTTTTTTTTTCTATTTCAAAAGAAAACGCTAGTGGGAGATAAATGTACCTTAGTGGAGGTAACTCCTTTCATGATGTCGGTGACATCACTTTTGAAGTTTCGACCAATCAGAAGCCAGAGAATTGCTTAGTGGGGTTTAAGATTATAGGAGTTATAGATTTATTGCTTATATGCTTTTATAATCTCTCTGTAATATGTTTTTATTATTTGGCTCGCGAGCCAAACGAGCCGAGCCGAGCTGCTTAACGAGTCGAGCCGAGCTGCTCTTCTAGCTCGTTTGTATAACGAGCCGAGCTGAGCCGAGCCAGAATGTTAACGAGGCGAGCTGGCTTGATACCCAGGCCTACGCTCGGCGCCGCTGCTAGCTGCCTCACCTCAACTTTACATAGCCGGCTGGTACATGTGGCGGAGACAGTATTTTCATTCTGGTGTAGGGAAGATCTAATAAAAGACCAAGGTTCACAGTACAAGAGCAAACGACAGCTTGTCCATTCAGCGTATAGAAATTAAATATTAGTTGTCGATCTTTACTTTTCTTTTTTGGCTTCTTCTTCTCTTGTAGAGATTTCAAATCAAAGATTCCTTTGCACGGTTAAAAATATCTGTCTTGTGTTTGTAAGGCACATTCATTTCCCCCGTACCCTCCTTTTGGGATTTTGAAACGAGTATTTGGGATCCCAAATGTCAATTGCAAATTTATAGATATCGTTGAGTTCTACAGCTTTGATTTTCGCCTTTTTGTTTCCATCCTAGGTCGTTTGAATTTTTTTGAATTTCAAACATGAGCAATTGAAACATTTTCCTTGTATGCATAAATTCGATCAAATGAGAAGTTGCCAACTATAAAATTATATAACTCTTCAATATCTATAATTTTGGTTTTTGTTATTTCTTCATCCGAGATCATTCGAAAAAGTTATAATTTTTCTTTGTTGCATAGTATATTTTTAGAGACAGCTCTAAACCCATCGGCCTTTAGAAATCTATTTATAGAGACGGTTGCAACACAGCTATCTCTAGAGGTAGGGGTAGTCACTAAATCTAGCAAACCTCTCTGTAAATGTATTTTTCTAGAGACAGCTCGTTTCGAGAACTATTTATAGAAGCTGATATAGATCGAGTCGTCTCTATTAAAAAAAAGCGTATGTAGAAATCAAACTTGTAATAGCGCCATGCATTCTTCATTGATTCTTCACGCCTTCCTACTGTAACTAGCGAGCTTCAAACTAGAAGCTTGGATGCAGCACCTCCTGGTCCCTCTGTGTTCCTTCAAGATGGATGGATGATCAGTTGATCGTAGGACGCTGATCAGAGTGCCGAGGATCACCGTTGACTAGCTCAACTAGAGGCAATTTACTTCGCTACTAGGCATGCATTGGCCACTGACCAATCCAGACGCTCCCTAATGTACACGTCTCGTGTGGCTATGATTGTGCCACGTAGACTGAACTCTGTGTATATAATTTTACTGGCAAAAAATGTCAGCGAAGTTGGTGCTTGCGTAAACTAAGGACAGTTCATGGGCAATGGGACTTTTGCTATTCTTCTCTTGGGCCCAAACTGAGTACATGGCCGTGCCCGTGCCTATTATTATATGGGCCTGAAGATAACCCTTTTTCTCGAGAACGGGCTCTGCACCCAATATGGCCCGCAGGACCTCTTCTCCTGGGGGCCATTCTCAGCCCATGGAGCCACACCCGGAAGAAACGCTCCAGACTGGCCAGGACCGACCTCTCTCGCAGCTCGCTCGCTCAGCAGCGCCAACAACGCTGCGAAACCACAGCTTGCCGGCGGCGTCCGGCACCCACCGTGACCGTCAGTTTCAATGCTTGATGCACGGCAGCGCTGCTGCCTGCCGCGACCCCCATGGAGCTCTGCTTCGCGCCGGGAGCCTGGGACGGCGGCCTCTCGTAACTCTGTTCGGCTGCACTACAGCAGCCAGCTTCTGCTACCTGTTGGCTGTTGTTGCGTGTCCTGTGAGGAGGCCTGCAGCCGTAGTAATATTATTTCTCTATTACCTACACGGCTGCACATGCCTTTATTAAAACTGCAAACGGTCCAGCTGTCGGACGCCGCGGACAAACTAATATGGAGATGGACAACAGATGGCACCTACTCCGCGAAGTCAGCATACAAGGCACTGCACTCCGCCTCCCACGCCATACCAGGCTGCAACAGAATTTGGGGCACTTGGGCTCCGCTAAGAGTCAAGATCTTCCTCTGGCTAGCCCTTCGACGAAGACATTGGACGGCAGACAGGAGGCGAAGGCATGGCCTTGAGGCCGCGGACCGGTGCTTCCTATGTGATCAAGAGCCCGAGTCCATCGACCACATCATCGTATCCTGCTCCTACTCTCGCCAAGTGTGGTGGAACATACTGGCAACACTCGGAGCCGACTGCTCCCGGATTGGGAGAGGGAACATCCTACAATGGTGGACTTCATGGAGGAATCGCTGGCATGGAGACAAGCAGACTGGGCAGACACCCTCTTCACTTTGGTCGCCTGGGAGCTGTGGAAGGAGCGGAACGCTAGATGCTTTCGCAACGCAGCCGCGCCTGTGCCTCAAACGCTCTCCGCCATCAGGCACATCGCCGATCAATGGATTGCAGCGGGAGCGGGCAAATTAGGTTGTCTCTTACGCGAGTAATCGATTTGTATTTTTAGCTATGGGGGGAGCGCTTACCTAGGATTCTAAAACCCCCCTAGCGCGCCATGTAATCCATGTACTTTAAGCCCCTTTCGTCTTAATTAAAAAAGATACGCAATCCTTTTGCGTATTCGAGAAAAAAAAAAAAACTGCTCGTTACATAAAAGCTACTGTAATGGAAATATGCTTATACCTGTTATCTGTTAGCTATTCGTGCCATTATTAGACTAAGTGAAGCCAACCACACCATCTCGTGCACTTAAATAAAGAGATCAAATAAAATTGACTTCAGGAATGCTCATTGTTGTAAAAGAAAATTTATGTCAAACAGAGTCGAGAACTGAAAAGTAGGTCAACAACGTTTAGACATAAAGATGCTTGATCAGAGAAGGTTTTGAAACTTTGCAAGGTGGTACGTATGTTCCAGGATTTCCTCCGCACCAGCAGGTTTGAGAACCAGCTTGCACATTTCTATATTTAAACTTTTAAGACCAACGTTATTCCAGCCACATACAGAAAAAACGGTAACATACTTGTTCAGAGAACGGGTACAAATTTGTCTGAAAACAATACAGTACTCCATTATGTTCCATTAAATAAAATAGTGGGAAATGAAACAAATCAAAGCACACATATATAAATATGCGAATGCGACAATTAGAGATACACACTAGTGTCTTGTGCCGGAGCAAGGAATAGAGCGAAGGGCTTCATTACCATCAGTCACAGTTCATGGAAGGGCTTCATTACCATCAGTCACAGTTCATGGAAGGGCTTCATTACCATCAGTCACAGTTCATGTTCTATATCTGGCCAAAGCTGTTCTCAATTTCGGAAAAGAGCGGCCTGACAGTCTTCTTGGGTCCAAAATCAGTCCCAACGAAAAGCATGCAGCTTTCAAGTTCAGACATGGTTTTGGAAGCTTCAGATAGAGAACTCTTAAATCCCCTGTTTCTAAAGATTTCAGCATACTGTTGGCACCGCAACATTGATTTAGCAATGTGACTGCAAAGCTTCACAATTCTCAGACTGTCTGCTGCTGGATGACAGTTGTCGTCTATTATGGTCTTGAGCTTATCCACAAATGCTTCACGTCTTTGCTGTCTTTGCTCCTCACTTCCTGCAATGTTCTGATCAACAATCTCCACTAGAATGAACAAGAGATAAGAGGAACCCTGGACCGCACCAGGGGAGCTCCTCTCCGGCCTAGCTTCCCCCGCGCCAGCCTCCTCTCCGGCCGCCGTCGCCGCCCTCCCTCTGGCGGCGGCGGGCTGCCCGCGGCCGCCCGCCTCTCCCTCCCTCCCACCCCCCTCTACCTCTCCTCCTCCACCTCGAACCCTATTGGCGGCGACGGCGACTAATGGCGACGGGCTGGGGGGACGGCCCGGCTCCTGCCCCGCCCGGGTCTGGCCTCCTGGGGCCCGGATCTGGTCTCGGCGCCCCCCGCACCCCTCCATCGGCCTTCTGGCGGGTGCGGCGGCGGCCCGGCCGGCGGGGCGCGCCGCAGGCCGGCCTGGCGTTTGGGGCGGCGGCCGGCCGGATCGACCTTCCGGGCTCGGATCCGTGGCGGGCTGCCCCTGCCGCACCCCCCCCCCCCCGGTGGCCGGTGTGCGGTGGCGGCCGGCGGTTTGGCCTGTTGGCCGGCGCCCCCCCCTCCCTCCCTCCTGGTCTCCGGCGTGCGGCGGCCCCGTGGCTCTCCGGGCGGGCGGGCGGTTGGGGTCGGCCAGATGAGGACCCCACAGCCCCGGATCTGGCTGGCCTGGCCGCGGGCGGCTCGGGGTGGGTGGCGTGCGGGGCGGACGTCGGCGGGGGGTAGCGTGCCAGAGCGAGGTCGCCTCACACCGTGGTGGTGTGGGCGGCGGCTCTGGCGTGCGTTATCGACGCCGTGGTGGCGTGGATGGCACCGTCTCACTCTTCCCTGGCGTGACTTCGCATGAACCTCCGGGCGAAAGCTCAGCCCGACGGTGGTCGGGCGGACGACGGTGATGACTTCTGGTGCCACACCCTTCTTGAAG
This sequence comes from Chrysopogon serrulatus, assembly GCA_015844335.1. Lineage (NCBI taxonomy): Eukaryota > Viridiplantae > Streptophyta > Magnoliopsida > Poales > Poaceae > Chrysopogon > Chrysopogon serrulatus. The sequence goes on from JADLZL010002028.1 coordinate 249,097, forward strand.
GCGTCGTCTTCGAGTCTAATGCTCCGCTCCTACGCCTTGGTCGCTTTGTTCGTCTTGCTGCCCCTAACTGCGCTTCATGTTTCTCCTCACCCGGGTCTATCTAGCTAGTGTTTGTTGTAGCCATAGCCGTGGTGGTTTCCGGCGGATGCTTTGCCGCCGAGGTGTGAGTCCTCCTCGCCCGTGGTCCTAAGGGCTTTGGCCTTAGTGACTCGGAGGAGCAATCGGTTTCCGAGGCCGCGTTTCCGGCGGACGCTCTGCCGTCGAGGTCGCGGATGTTTCCGGCGGATGCTTTGCCGCCGGGGTGGTTCCGGTGGATGCTTTGCCACCGAGGTCGTCGTCTTTCCGGCAGATGCTTTGCTGCCGAGGTTGGTTTGGACGGATGCTTTGCCGTCTCGAGTTCTAGCGGATGCTTTGCCGCTGTTATCGCTATGGCTCCAATCACTGCTGACTACCTAGGTGTTGAGATATTTGTTGCGTTAGGCTCAGCTGTGGGGCTGTTAGGTGGAGGGTCCCCCACCCCTCATGTTTCTTGCTTTTTGTCTGTGTCGAGGACTTCGTCGGTAATCCTTGGATTACCTACGAATCCTTTTGTATCATCTATGTGTAGGTCTATTGACCATTCTCCTCTGCTTAATGAAAAACGGGCTATATTGCCTGATCGCAAAAAAAAAAGCAATGTTCTGATCAACGGCGCTCTGAATTGCACCATCCAAATCTGAATTGTTCAGTTTATCACATATCACCTGAGCAAGGTATAAGAATGCTTCTTGCTCGTCCCTTTCTTGATCAGAAATTTCCTCTATTTCTGTGTGATCACCCTGTGTACAAATGTTATGCTGCCTTCATTATTCGTGGATGCTCGTCTCCTAATTCAGGACTGTTCTGGCCCGCTGAAATTTGTCTTTGTTGTGTGTACATTATTTTTTCGAGGACCTGCAATGACAAAGTTACTTAGTTCTCTTTTTTTTTTCTTCGGTAATGACATAGTGCACTAGCTAGCATTTTGCAGGGTGTCAAGCTTGGAACAATAAATTTTCTTAAAACAAAGTCTCCTCTAACAAGAATGGGAATGGAATTCAAACCAATATAATGCGCACATGGTACATGTAAATGAGAGGATAAAAAAACCGATGTGTTAGCATTCTTCAATGTATATTTATTATTTCCAGGGAAAAAAACGGTTGCGTTGTGTTACTGATGTATTTTGATCGGTTGGATTAATAGACTTGCGCACTCACCTTTGACAGTATTTCCTTCATGTTGTCCACATTGCAGTGAGCACATAGGTTTGCCATGATCTCTGCTGCTATTGTTCTCCGTGTAATGTTCTCTTCATATACTATTATTCCAGTGAGACGATCAATAATGGCGTTTTCCGTCGTCATGATGAGGGCAGAGTTTCTTGCACTGTTAGTTGACAGGGATACCGTTGTCCTCCCGGCGATGGTGGCAGACGATTCTTCACCGTCTTCATTAGCAAGGAAGAGTTCCAATGTCCTCCCGGCGATGGTGGCAGATTCTTCACCGTCTTCATTAGCAAGGAAGAATTGCAGCTGCTTTGTGACGAGTACCATTTTTATTTCCTCGGAGAGGTTGATAGACAAATCCATTGCCAGTTCTGTGAGGATCTCCATGGCTCTCACCTGCAGGTTCTGGCGGTCAGCTTCATTGCCCAGTTCAAGAATGCTCTTGAGGTTGCTCGGTGCTTGATGCCTTGAGAAGATTTGACGGCGCAGCCTCTGCTAGGCCGGCCTGGAGCACGGATTAACCGGTACAGCAGTCTAAGGGACCTGGTCACAATGTCCGCCCAAGCCTTGGTTTTGACATCTTGAATTAAGGTCACCGAGCAGACCGGTGCCGTGATCTTAGGAAGTAGGCCCTGGGGTGCTGCATATGATCCTGCGGTTGTCGTCGTTGTTGGACGCCCGGCCTCTCGAGGATGGTCAAGCCTTGCTGAATGAGTTCGTTGCTTGTACTTGTACCTCCTTCCCTCTTGCCCCGGTGTCAACGTGTTTTCGTATCACCATTCTCTCTGGTCAATCATCATCGACGGCGCTGTATCTCTTCTTGTCGATCTCCATCTGCATGAGTTTCTCTTGGCGGTAGTGCAAGTCCTCCGTCAGTTTTATCCGTGGACTGATCTTGGATCGATGCGGGGCGGATCATCGGGGACTTGTTTTCTGTTCCGATTCCGATACGTCTGGGTGGTTTCCTCTTGATGTTGGAGCAGGGAGGAGATGCATCGCATAGCCCCAGAGTACTTGGATAGATCATCTATGTGGGCAGCAACATGGGCCACGATGGTCGCCGCGAGCTCTCTAATCTCCTTTTTATCATCTAGGTTGCCGATCACGGCAAGGCATTTACCGGGAAGGTGACTTAATTGAACACAGGCTTCATCTGGGTCTAGGATGCTGCTGCTTATTATAAGTGACTAGGACGATTCGCGCGCTTCGCCGCGCGCGCGGCTTTCTTTCGCGCCAGTACTGTAGCAACGGACATTTGATTGCTGGAGCCGTCGTGGGCCTTTATTTGTATTTGCATTTCTGTTGTGGGCTTCATGGTTTGCATGTTGGGCCTTTTTTTCGATGGGGGAATGGGAATGTATGTCGTTGATGTATTTACAGTTGGATACATACATATCTCATCGATTCGTGGATGTCGATATTTTTGCAGACCGTATACAATATTTTTTTGGGCAACAGTACATGTCCTCTCGCAAATGTGTGGCCATTCTTTTGCCGTCCGATTTTCCTTTTTTTTTTTAAACCGATTTACGGCCCTTTATATACCACCGTCACCGTCACTTTCCCCATCCTAAACACTGTGCATTGGTTCCTTCATCTCGGTGAAATCGCGCGGTAGATCTAGGTTGTTAACTCGTGTGTCCATGGTTGGTTGGAAGCGTGGTCCTCAGATGGAGCTGCCTGAGAGAGCACGGAAGCTTCTTCGGCAGGTGTTGCTTTGTGTAGTGTTGTTTGTTTCTGTCAGCATTTTAAGAGTTGCAGTCGTTAGGATCTTTGATTTCCTGTCTTTGTTGTTGCTGTGTAGGACGGTGAGGGTACCAGTGTTGCTCAGGGCATGGTGATCTCCACGCCTCCGCAGTACCATTTCTATGAGGCGTCACCAACTGCTGCCGCTGCGTTTGACTGGAGTGCTTTGAGTGGTGCTCTTGACGATGAGGGTTTCTCTCATGTGCGCCGGGACTTTAACTTGGATGAGTATGTCTTTGTCCCAGAGGTAAGAATAGTTAAGTTTTTTGTTTCATTTGGTGTATTGCTTCCAGAGAAAAGCTGAGATGTTGTGTAATCTGTTGCATTTTTAGGGATTTAGATAGCTGTCTGCATTTAGTAGTTTTTTTGGTGGACCACCTTGTCAATTTGCTTTGCTTGTTTTATACTTCTGGAATTCATTTTAATATTTTTGTTGTTGCTGGTAGGCCGAGTGGCGTGTGCCCATCTCTATGCGTTGCATCTTTGAAGAGATCACTGGATGGCTCCATCTGAAGGTGTTTGGTTTGGGTGTTATCGTGACTGATTCTGGCAAGCAGGTGGCTTGGGTGGATGTTGAAGTGCCTCCGTCAGAGGTTGGGGCTCTCACAGGCCGTCAGAGGTTCTATAGTGACGAATGTGTTCTGAGGGTGGATGCAATTGAAAATGTATGCAAGGCAGCTGTTGAGTGGCTGATCAGGCACTGCTGTGTGCGTGTTGTAGATCTGCATTATGATCGGTTGAAGGAAATGATGGGTAGGTTTGAGGCAATGAGCATGCGGGTTGCTATTCACAAAGTGAGAAGGTTGTTGTTTGCAAGGAGAAACTGAAGAGCACCACTGAACGTTATGCTGCTTTGTTCATGGAGGCCCAGGGTGTGCTGGAGAAGTATGCAGATGTGATTCCAGTTGGTCGTGGGCCTGGCACACGTCTGGAACAATTTGCTTGTGAAGTTGCAGCTCTGATTGCCAAGGGAACTGCTATGTCTGTTGCACCTGATGACATGGTGAGCTATTTTCGAATTGAGCTTTGATATTGATATGTATTGTTCTATATATGTATGAGAATGCTGATACCGTGGATGTTTAATTTAAATGTATTTCAGGTCTGATCTGGAGTCTGCATTTGCTATGGTTGATGCTTTTGCTATGGGAGGACAGTTGCTCAGCCACTGCTTTTGGAAGTTCTTGATCTATGGAGTTGATCTTGAACTTAAGCTCTCTGCCAAGGTTTGCTAGTAGCAGCACCTTTCTGCAATGGAGGCCTATAGGAATGTGTTATTCCTATTTGAAGGTGTTTGCCAGTAGTTTGGATAGTAGGTTAGGTTGCCTTAACTATCTTAGATGGTACATGTTTGTTCAGTAGGCTGAATGAGTGGTGGATAGGCAGTCTTTTGTGCAAGAGAGCAGATGTGGACTGAGCATTGATGGGAACATGGTGTCTGAAATGTGAACTCAGTACTAATGGCTATGTTTGTGAAGTGAACAATGGTCTATATGCAATGATATACCGTGGCTGTGTCCATGTCTGGAAAAATTTGAGATTACTTTTAATTTGTAGTGTTTACAAATGTTTGATGGGGTTGCAGGTACATGTCTGATGGTTCTATTCAAAGGTAAATTAGAATTTATGTATATTGTGTGCAAGGAAAAATGGTGATAAATTTGTCATGTGAGTGCTCTGTGTGTGTGTGTGTGATTTTGGAATCTGGAAGGGTCTCCATTGTATGCTATTTTTATAACTGAGGTATCCTGATCATTTTTGAAGTATGCGTCGTTTTGAAATGGCAGTGGCGTAGCATATAATAGGTATCTGTATTTGAGAGGGAATGTGTGTGTTGAGCTGTGTGAGAAATGTAGAATCTATCGGAATTTATCTCTGAATTTCATTAGTCGAGAACATGAGGCTCTGTAAGTGGGCGTTTCTTCATATATATATAGTATTTGTTAGATGCAAGAAGTTTACGGTTTTTCATACTTATTTGGGAAAAATGCAAATATATATATATATATATAGCAATAGGCGTTCACTCATCGTATTTATCTTTCGGGGAAGTCATCTTTGTCGTTTGCTTTCTTTGTTCAACTGTCGGGCGTATCGTAAAACGTAAAGAAAGAGTTATGGAAATCAAAGATCCGATCACAATGTAGTGCTTGCTCATTACATAATTTAAATGAAAGAAGTCATAGTTCACGACAAACAGGAGTACAGCTAGGACGAACAGAGTCTGGAACCAAGTAGTCTTGGGAGTGACAAAGTGTGTCTTAGATGAACATTACAACTGAATCAACAATTCATAAATAACAGTTTGAGTTTTTATGGCATTGGTTCATCTGCATTCAAGAGCACATGATTTGAGTGCATGTAGCACTCTGGGCAATTGTGAGGATTGCTGCATGCAGAGCAGTTGCGTTATTGACTGATCTCTGGTTTATTTGTCGAGATTGAGACGCCTCCTATGAAAAGTGTGAGACAAATTAGCACCATGTGTATAGGAATAGAGTAATTCTATTGCTTTATTGTGCAATTTTGTTCTGTTTGTTTCTGAAGAGACCAAATGGAAGTATATTGTTACCTGGATGTTTTGGCAATCGGCGGGTCATCTTCCTCAGAAGGCTGTCGTTTCTTGCCTTTGTTCCTCGTGGATTCCCGCGGGATTTCCTATGTTTAATACAGATAGTAGTTTGGTTACAAAAGTTTTGGGTTAGTATTCTATCTCTCATAAGCTAAGAGTAGGAATTTCATTTAAGAAGTTGCATTTACCTGTGCTGGTGGTGTTGACTGCAATGTTGTGGACGGGTTTGCAGGTGTAGGAGTTGCAAGTGCATCCTGTAATAGGATTCAAAATGTATGTGACATCTATTATGAAATTTAAATTTTTTTGGATGAGGATCAAGAAAATAAATAGATGTATATATATATATATATATATATATATATATATATATATATATATATATATATATATATATATATATATATATATATATTCACCTCATCGTCGGCCAGATGTTCTGCAGAATCGATCTCTATATCTTTTGTTTGCTCTCTTTGGTCTTTGGGATAGGTGGCTGCATTAAATTAGAAGAATTATTGTGTAATAGTTGTGGAAGTATATATTTATCAATGAAATTGATAATATATATATATATATATATATATATATATATGCATAAATGAGATCTGCATACCTCATTTCTGTAGGCTGCTGTTTTTTCTGAAGAAGAGATGGCGTAGACAGTAAAGTCTTTGTGGGCTCTGTTGTTTGGCCAAATGGAGGCTGCTCAACTTGATTTTTGTCCTGTGGTACTATAAAATTTATGCCAGTGGTTAGCAGTCTGTTATCTGTAAGATATATTATGAATCAGCAAATAGATTATGTCAATAGGAAAATAGGGAAAAAGTTCTTACATTCTGTGGTGGGTAAAGGTGTCTGGGCTGGTTGATTAATAACTGCCAAGATCGTGTCCACTTGATATGAGATGTTCTGTCTCTGTAGTGATCTTGGGGACACGCTGATACGTAATTCAAATTGACGGCCATACAAATTGGTAATTCTAGCTGGCAGAAACATTGTCTGGTTTCCATGGCTCGAAAGGAGAGACTCTACTGAGATACCAATAAGCTCTTCGGCGATTGAACCAAAGAAAACCAACTGAATGGTAGCTGTCTCTTCTAGACTTGCGGGATGCAATGGGTCTTTGGCTAACATACCGATGCTATATCTGTAAATAAGGACCTCCATTGTTATATGTGATACATGTATGCTTAATTTTATAGATTTTTTTTTTACCTTGGGCCACCGTCTCTTCCTGTGCATTTATAAGTCTTACACTTGTATGCACCATCTACAGTCTCGGTCTTTTTGTTGCACTTCTTACATGCCAAGTACCACCAAGATTGATCAGACACAACAGTCACAATTTGGGCATTGACGATATATCTGTTGGACTGCCAAGTGAAAAACAAAATTTTCCAATTAAATGTATTGATAAATATAGCTAACAATTGTATTCTTAGGCTTGGGGTGTATTGGTGCACTTACATATATAGTATGTGGATTGGTAATCTTTGCAAGTTCTTGAATTGTTGTACGCTCAGGACTTGGTTGAAGGGCAGAGGGACCAATCCAAGTTGCTGGTGCGGTTGGGCCGGCATAGCTTAAAATAGTACATATTCAATGGTAACAATATAGACGTGATGTGAACTATAGAGTGCATAATTATGGATGGGGTTCCAATTAATAGTGTGTGTGATAAGTAGATGTGTGATAAGTAGATACGTGGAATTTTGAAGTAGACGTGTTGCAATGAACTAAGGGGAATATTACTATTATCTATTTGCTGGTAATAATGTGTAAGAAATGAATTTCAATGAGTATGGCAAATACTGGTAGTAAATTGGAGAGTTATGACTGGGACCTGTTACGTAGAGCCATAGCCTCAGGGATTTCAGGATTAGCATACCATCGACAGAGTGTAGATCCTTGAAGTGATAGCTTTCCTGAATACATATATAGAAGACATGTTTATGTTTATAATAATTGTCATAGAGGTAACTGTTACATTTACATTATATGTTTTGTATAAGGAATTCTAGGAAATTTCAGTACCATCAAATGTACGACAGGTGAGGGCCACAAATAGTAGAACTACTGGTCCTTGATTTGACATGTCTATATATTTCTCAGCATCAAACTCATGTGCATGGTGGCCCCATAGAGCTACCACTGCAGGTTCACTGCATTAAAAAAGGTTTATTTGCAGTGATACTCTTTTGCTGGAATAATATCTTATAATAGTATCAAGTATATGAGAAAAAAAAAGGGTGCTTCATTATACCCAGATTCATTCATGATCTCAACATTTCTGAGTGGTCTAGTTCCTTTTGCTGTGTTCTGTAACTTCACATGGGAGCATCCCTTGAGAATACCAATAGCATCTATGTACATAACACGATATAGAATAAATAAAATGGAAATTTTCTATATATATTAGTACGATATGAAAATAAGATAGAATGGAGTTATAATTTAGATATAGCTTGCTTACCTGAACAATATTTAGTCTCATTTAGTCTAGTGTTTAAGACCTCAAATGTTGCCAGATTGTAGGCATATTGTGGAAAGTGAGCTGGAGTTGGTCTAATTTCATACAATTTAGTATGTGCAGTGAATCGCATGAGGTACGGGTGGTCTACGGGTCTGTATATTTCACGTGCATTGCAGACTTGAAAATATTGGATGTAATACACACTTTCCTCAGTTAATTTAGGAAGGAACTGTGGAATCCATATCTCAGGAATCTGGCCATCCATTGCAGTGCCCTGTTTATAATAAAGGAATATTTGCAGCAGTGTATTTAGTTTATTATACCATTGAATCGAGGACTTTGATCAGTGTGTATAATAATTTACCTCCTCATCAAGAAGAACCAGGTCTAGACGTCGAATTCTGTTTGGATCATCTGGACTCATGTACTTGGAGAATCGAATGACTCTTACGCGGATCGTCCCTTCTTTGGGAGGTAGCATCAACCTTTTTAGCAGTGTGTATTCCATGTTATTTTGCATAGAATAGAATAATATTGGTAAGTGCAATGTGAACCAATTATAACATAGTTGTAAAATTATAATTCATATGCTAGTAATAACATAATTTATTTGTTGTGTGTGGCCTTATCAAAAATTTATGAAGCATGTATGAAAACGTAACCACAATAGGAAATATAATTCTTAATAACATTTGAAGCAACCAGTTACAATAGGAAGTTTAATTCTGTCAGTTCATGTGACAGTATCAATTACAAACTACACATATTCCAAAATTTCTTGGTACACAATGTTTCTAGTTGTTGACACTGGTTCGCCATCGCTATCTTCAAGTAGCATATGAAGCCCATATGGTGAACTGACTCTTGATATAGCAACATACAGTTGACCATGTGTGAACACTGGGTCACGAAGATAAACCCCGACTTTCCCTAATGTTTGTCCTTGGCATTTATTTATAGTCATGACATAACAAACTCGGATAGGAAATTGTCGACGTTGTAAAACAAAAGGCCACTTTGGACTTTTTCCATTCAGTACAATGCGTGGTATGCAAACCAGATCCCCAATATGGTTTCCAGTCATGATCCGACCTTCCAAAACATGATCATCAAGGCGTTCTATGAGTATTCTTGTTCCATTGCATAGACCAATGGATTGGTTAAGGTTTCGAAGTAAAACTACAGGCATTCCAACTTTGAGACGCAGCTTATGCTGAGAGAAATTGTTCAAAGAAATTGAATTTAGAAACTCAGGTGGATAAAGCATATTGAAATCAGATGGTTGTTCTGTGCCATTTGCAATGCAGTCAGAACTTAAATACTCACGGACACATCCAGGAACTTTTGTGGTCATAAGTTCATTAACCTCGTCCACGATAATGTTGAGTGGGCACACAATGCACCTTTGGGCAAGATAGCGTACATCTCTATAGAACAAATGGAAATCATCATAGATAGCAGATGCAATAGCTTCTACTTTAGGACCAGATGGGTTAAGAATAAATTCCTGGGGAATTGATATCCATGTTTTCTCTGTTTCATCATTACGGGCTGTAGCAGGTATACGTGCTTCACCTATCTGAAGCACCCAATTTGCAAATTTGTCCATACGTTCTTTCTCAAGAGGTGGTAGGTTTGGGTTACAAAGACGCATGTTGATAGATAAGCGTACAATCTTAATGTGTTTCCATAGATATGAACCTAGCAAGGATGCTTTAATTATATCAGACCTTGAACCACCTTCGACAACTGGGAGAACTTGTCTGAAGTCCCCACCAAATAAAATTGGTTTGCCACCAAAAACTAATGAAGCTTTATGTGGTTCCTCTATCGAAAGAATGTCACGAAGAGAACGATCTAAGGCCTCAAAGCAAAGTATCTATGACTCATAGGTGCCTCATCCCATATTATTAATGAAGCCCTATTGAGTAATCCGGCAAGCATGGTACCTCTTCCTATGCCACAAGTACTGTTGTCATGTATATCTAGAGGTATTTTGAACCTTGAATGTGCAGTACGGCCCCCAGGAAGAAGTAATGATGCAACACCACAAGAAGCTACTGCAAGCACAATATGGTCTTGTGATCTTAGTGTTGCTAAGATCGCACGCCATAGAAATGTTTTGCCAGTACCTCCATGACCAGAAACAAAATAGGCAAATGATTCACGTTTGTAAACAGCATTGACGACCTGATCATAGATGGTTCGCTGTTCTTCATTTAGAGCCATATGCATACGTGCAGATTCTATTGCCAATTCACCTTTGTCATATGATAATTCTTCTAGAATTAATCTATTGCTACTGGATTCTGCCAAGGCAACAGATGAGTATGGTAGATCATATGTACATATAGAGAGGCCATTGTTGCAGAACATGTGTGCTAAATCTTTCATTAGTGCAGATTGCAAAACTGTCTCTGGTGGCACATATGATGGATTATTTACAGCAGTTCGCAGCCGATACGTTATGTCATCAGCCATGTATTTCCAATATTTATCAAACAGGGCTCTAACATTTCCCACGTCACAATACACTAAAACAGTCATGAATAGGTTCCTTAGCTGGTAAGGTGTTGCAAATAGAATAGCCTCATCAAATACGCAAGACCATTCAGTATCATCTCCTATTAAGCCACGGGCCTGGCATGCTTCCCTAAATGTGGAATACAAAATTCCTTCATATGTTCTAACATCTTCGTAGCTCTTGCAACCTTTGGCAACCATAAGTAACATACGTAGATAAAATGTTTCACCAGCACTAGGGTGAACATATCTAAGTCTACCTAATTTGAAACCTTTCTTTCGATTGGTCCACATCTTGGCAGTTGCATCCCATGTGTGTTGTGAGGGGAATTGGCAATAAGTAAGTTCATGGCCTTGGGAAGACTCTTGGTTAGCAACAAACCATTCCGTGAGTGAACTCATTTGAGAAGAAGGATCATCAACTACATTATCAAGGTTGTCGTCTTCGTTTACAGTAACAAAATTCATTCCAGGTAAATGGACTACCAGACGTTCAACCGGGGGGAATTTTCCATGTATCTCAAAACCAAATAGCCGCCATGTTGCTTCACAGCAAGAGAGATATCTAGATTTCATATACTCTGCAATTTCGTCGATACCCTGATCTTCTAACTGTTGTGCACCAGAAGATGGTTCAGCGAGGCCTGCATGGGAGTTGGATGAGGCAGAAGCTGCTGACAGCTTCACTCGGACACGGTCAGCACCTTTGTTGACATATTTGAATAGGTATTTAATAAGATAAGTTTTGTTGCAGGACTCGGCGTTGATATGGGCTTGATATTTCTTGAGAAGTGATAGATTATGGGGTACAACCCATCGATTATCTAATTGGACATTACTTTTCCAAACAGTGAGGCCATTGTCCCGACGACGATAAATGGGGTACCCGTCTTGATCAAAACTTGTTTTTGATCTAAATGGCTTCAGGTATCTCTTAGAACATATTCCATCTCTCATACATGGGTGTTGGGGTTCGCAGGTCCACACGGTCCATGAATCATGAACTCTTGGACCAATGCAAATCCTAGGGGGTCTATATTTGGATTAGGAAGTTCAGCTGAGATATATTTATCAACCTCTTGAACAGTTGGTTCACGACCTGTATTAGATTGCCACACAAGAATATGGGAATGTGGTAGGCCACGTTTCTGGAATTCGTTCGTATGAGCAACTAAGAAGCATAAAGATAAGGTTGAGTTATGGAAAGGTAAGGAGGGTACAGATGTTGAGGGAAAAAGATAAATACGAAATCAGAGATGATATTACGGACTGCATGCAGACCGGTCCAAACAGGTGTCCGTGTCTGATATCATCGAGCAATTCATTAAGTTTCATGTGGAAAACTCGAACTACCATATCACCTCTATCAGAAGATTTTTGACCTAGCTCAAATCGTATTGCCCGCACTATCTCAGGCCATTTGGAGTTGCGGGTAAATGTAATAAATTTATCAGGCGGCCCATATGTGCAACAAATCGCCATGCAATCATGGAAATTTTGTTGCATATAACGTTGCTCCCAATATATGATGCGGGGAGCATTTTTTTAATACCAACTTCCTTTCCCGTGGAAGCACCTTTTCCTCTTGCATCAGAGATACCTTGAAAGGTTTCAGAACGCAAATGATCTTGGTTGAAAAAGAAATAACTAAGACGGCTTGCTTCAACACAAGAGAATGAGTTTACTTGATACTGTTGGGACAGACGACCATAACAAAGAGCAGGGTTTGGTTCGTCTCGGCGGTAATGCATCTGGTATGCATAAAATTCCATCATAGAAACTTTGTCACGGCCTACAATGGGACCATCGATCTCTCTAAATTTAATATCAGTGTGGAAGCCAGAGTCACCATAAGGAAATAGGAGTGGATATTGCAGAGACATTAAAGCTGGATGAGTAGGCGAAATATGTTTCAGATCATTGGAATGTGCCTCGACAACAACATCAAACTTACAGACATTTGTCGATAGATCACCTATAAGGAGGCCAGCTAATTCAGGAACAGTAGGAAGAGAATATGGATCCCCATGATTATTAAGTTTCCCTGCCAATTTAAGACCAACCTCTGGATTTGTGGGTGAAAGAAGCCTGTCACGTGCCATTCTAAACTGATGAACCAAGGGATTATATTTATTCAGCATTTCAACCAAAGAAGAAACAACGTGAGGATCATATCAGGTTGGTCAGGCCCATCGGCACAGAAAATATTGAGCCTATGCTGAAGTTCATTTTGTGTATCATAGATATAGAGCTGAGCATATTCCGGACGTTTCCCAGGTACAGGTAGAAGAGAACCTATACGGTGGTGCACTACACCATTGATTCTGAACACATATGGACCATCCCCAGTATTAATGGATTTGTCAACATGGACCCCAAGCGACGTAAACGCAAATAGAGAGTTATACTGTCTGATGAGCCGCATAAAAGCATTGCTGGTCGAACCTCCCCGAAAAGATACCAAACCACACAAAGGATGTGGAGGAGCCCTGGTAGTAGGCAAATATATAGCCCCTCCACGGCAGCACAAATTATAAGCAACATGGTGCCTTGTGCTCTGCCCTTGGAGGCGTTCTTGATACCAAAAAATAGCAGAACAATAGCGACATACATAGTCAGGTCCACCGTAGTAAGAACGATCTGGGTATGTCGCTGAAGAAAAGGCACATAAATTTAGGGAAGATGTCTTGTCCCCCCAAAAAGAAAAATAGGGAAACCCTAGGGGTTTGGTAGATGAAGGAAGGATACCTTTTAACATGTCAACATATTCTTTGGGAAAAGAAACCACAGGCTGCGCAAAAGGAACACGGCACAGACGGTCTACACAAAGTGTATACATAGTGCAATAACAAATTAGGCATCGATGGAAACAGTAGGAAGGTGTAACAGAACACAGAGGCAGACCTGCCCTTGCAGTTGCTTTGTTCTTATTGCATTGTATTCGGAAGGCCCGGTTAAATTTGGAGTCACTGAATGATACTATAGGACAGAAGTGATCTCCTATAGTAAGAGATAACAAAGCATTCCAAAAAATTTGGTCAAGTTTGAAACAGCTGTAGAAGGACATGGGGAAAGAACAATAATTAGACAAATGATCAGTACTAACGTATTACAATCGACCACTGAGGACCGTGTGTTCCACGAGAACCTAGTTGATATGTAAAACCGAAAATAGATTAAGATATAAGAAGCAAATAAAGATGAAAGAAACAACGGGCCTGCAGACTGTCAGATGACATACCAACTCCACGGGCAAGAGCAGATAGTTGGTGCATATGTCGTGGATTGCGTGTGATTGATTGGCGACGATTGTGGACAGGAATAGACCGATTAGGAGGGGCACGGCGTGACCGCCGTGCCTGCCTAGACGGCATTGCAGATGTGCGAGAGCACTAAAGTAATAATTATAACCCGTTTGAAAGGCATACCCTATTTAGGGGCAAAAAACCATTGAAATAGACATACACATAGCACAGGAGCAGGCATAGCAGAGGAGCACACAATGATAGATTGGACAACCGTACATATGAACACCACATAACACAGGAATACCAACTTTGGTTGTGCCATACCATATTTTAATGGAATAGATAGGGAAACCATGCGTACGAAGTTTGGGAATTTAACATTGGACGTGATATAGACAGTGCTTACACATAAACTAAAAAATAAACATGGTAGCATGATTCACTTCAACTGGAAATGCATTAGAAATGATATACAAAGAAGAAAGAAAGGCACACAAACCTGCCTGGAAGTGGATACCACACGGGTTCACCGCAACACGGGATACACACTTGGGCAGCGATTCAGCCTGAGAAGCAACATATGTTGGGCAGAACCCATTGAGAAACGGAAGTTGGTACTAAATAGATCTGTGTACTCACATATTACAACATTTGCACTGAAATGTAAAAAATAGAATAACCAAATAGACAATGGTAGCACCTGTTCGAATTTGGCGGAGGAACAAAGAGCAGAACCAAAGCCCTGAAAATGAGGAAAGGAACCGAGGCCAGAACCTTGAACAGAAGCAGGGTGTGAGATTGGAGTTGGAAGCAATGGAAACCATATGGAACGCAATAATAATAGAAAGAAGTAAGCATGAGAACACCTTTGTCAGCTTGGCAACAGAGCGCGCAGGGGCAACATGGTTGCACAAGACAGAGACGCCGCCGGAAACCCTAGATGCAATCAGGAAGTGGAAAATGTGAGAGAAACAGCAAAAACCAGGACCAGAGGAGAGGGAGGCATTAGCAGGAAAGAGGACCCTGAGCACCTTGCGCAATGAGGTCGGTGGGACGAAGAAGGCGTGGCCCACGACGGCGGGGGAACGAAGCGGCGGCTGCCAAAGGGGTGGCGTCGGCAGGAGGAAGACGAAGCAAGAAGAAGCGAGCACTGTGGAGCAATGAGGCAAGCCGAGTAGATACCCTTTCCTTCCCCACTTCCCCTTCCCCCCATTTCTCAGTGTCGGCCGTGTCATTTTTTTGGAGACAGGAGGACACGCGGCTTGCGGAAGGGGCAGAGGAACGACGTCCACACAAAAACAGGGCCCCACACTAAGGAGGAACATAAATATGGACAGGTACTGTAGAATACTTAAAGGAAACCAATTTGGGCAAGCAGAACGTGTCAACACATCACTGGTTGTTGCACACCATGGAGCTCTCAGAACACAGCGATTCCACCCGCGATAAGGATGTAGATATTCCATCAGTCTCTGAATCCTGTGCGTCGAGGGAAGCAGCAGCCACCTCACATCTTCCCCCTTCTTAATAAAGGCGTTGAGTAACCTTGCACCATACAGGTAGTCTTCCTGGGATTTGGAATCCAACAACTCAGCGGCATAATTGATCAGGTCCATGCCCTTAATAGATAGAAAATCCTTCCTGAATTTCGCACTGATATTAGAAATGTACCTGCGGATAACACGCTTGCCCCACTTCTCTGACAGTTGCTCTAGTGCAAGGAGGTGTCTTGCGACCAATAAATCGCCCACGGATAGAACATATACCAATACCCCGAACATGATGCCTTGGAAAATAACAAGAGAATAGAATATATTCAGTGCAGCCATCATATCTGTCATGCTGTCTCCATCATCCCTGTTACCATGATTCAGCTTCGCTATGCACCACGACGAGATCGCTGCGCAGCACAAAGGCCCGAGCAGGTAGATCAGGTCGATGCACAGAGTCAGGAGCCAGAGTGGTGCTGCTACCACTACCACCAGTGGCATCACCACAAAAAGGAGGACGATAAGGAGGACGATACGAGTAAGGATGTTTTGCTGGAGCATGAGTTTCAACATAAAAAAGACACCCTCACCCTCGAGTGGAAGGAATGCCCCCAAAAATTTGCCACCATATTGTAAACTTCTCTGCCAGTCATTGAAGATCCTGCGGGCAACAAGCATGCATGATCCGTTCAGTATGTCTTACCCATCTTGCTTGCCCCGGCTTTCTAAAGTCATTATTAAGGGCAAGAGATTATTGCTTTAATCACTACAGCTTTACACACCGCAATGGGATGTTTTTCAGTCTCCTACACCCAACTTTTAGGATGTTTTTCAGTCTCCTACAGCCCAATTTTTAGGCTATTAGATCCGAACCTGGCCACCCGAGTTACATGGGTTGCTTGTATTTTTTTTTAGATTTATTTCAAGGTTTAATGGCACTATTTTGTGAGTTACATGGCATGTGATTATCGATGACAAGACGCCTATGTTAACTTCATCAATCAAGTAGGATGCACATATGTGTATTTATAAGAGTGAATATGCATATATGTATACCAGTACTACACAAACGATTTTTAGGGACGTTTCTTGACACTTTGTAGGGGCGGTTTCTTCAACCACCCCTAAGCAAGGGTGCTTATAAATCATGGATTTTTAGGAACAGTTGATATAGAGCCATCTCTATAAATAATTTTTCAGAAATCAGGATTTCGGATAAAAAAAAAACAGGGGAGGGCCCCACCGTCCCATCTAAGACGTAAGTCGCGTATTTTTTCGCGTAAAATCACCGTATTTGTTTATAAAATAGCGCGCTACGCGACTGACGGGATTCAAATCTGTGACCTCCTTCTTGCACATAGCCTCCTCTATCACTCCACCCTTTTCACTTATGTCTATAACTCGATTTGAGTCAATATTATACTAAACTGAGTTTAAATTAAGTGGCCCTAAACGAATTCAAATTAAGAAGTTATCAACTAAAAAGTTTCGTTACTTTTTCAAGATCTACAACTTTTATTTAGGATGTTTCTCCGTTTGAGGTAATTTAAAAAGTTTGAATGTTAAATGTGAGAAATTCAACCACAGTATTCTTTAAAAAGTTCTATAATTTTTCAAAATCTAAAACTTTTATCTTGGTCATATTTTATGTGACTTTGTTTTAACAACTCAAAATTAAAATTTTAAAAATTAACTACTTCAAACAATAATTTGAAAGAGTAAATGATTTCAACTAGAAAAGTTTTGAATAACAAAAGGGGAAATTTGCCGCAGGACATGCTGAGTGCCACTATTTTGCTGATGGACACCGTTTGAAACGCGTTTTGCTAGGAGACATTACATTTTGGTGCCAATTAGCTGGAAGACACTAGCTCGATTAAAATAATATTATTTGGCTAGGAAGGAGAGAGAAAGGTGGTGAATTGTCCAAATTGCCCTTGGCATCTTCTTCCCCATCTCCAACAAGCAGGCACAGTAGTAGCACTTGTGACCTGCGTGGCCAATGCCACTGCACGCTCGGCGGGTTGACCCGACGCTGGCCTCCTGTCCTCCGCACGCGTGGCCAGCGCCACTGCATCAGTGCTTGCCCACGGCACGGCGGCAGTGACTTCACCACGTTGTAGTGCACTAGCGGCGGCCCGAACGCTTGGTGCAGGTGTGCCAGCGCCTCCTAGCTGACACCAAGCGGAACCGCTGCAGCTACGGCGTCCAGCGGGCTGCAGATGCCAAGGTTGCCCTCCAGCACACTCGCATCCAGGCTCTGGACACGCCTGACGCCGGCAACCGCCCCATGAGGCGGTTGTGTGAGATGTTCACGGCCAGCAGGTTCTCCAGCCCGCCCAGCTGCTGCGGGATCTACAGCCGCGGTCAGGCTGTTGTGCCCGTCACACGGACATGATGTGACACATGCAACAGTTCACAACACAACACTTGAACACAACCGGTTGCGGGACAGGGCTAGCGTGCGCAGGCGCTCGAGCGGCCAGAGCCCGCGTCCACGAAGTCGGACGAGCCGAAGAGCTGGTTGCCGGACACATTGAGGTGGAGCAGGAGCGGGCTCTTGCTCGCCAGCCTCTCCAGCACAGGGCCTAGGAAAACTGGTTGCTGGACAGCAATGTATTGAGCTGTCTCACGTTGCTGTCGCCAATGCCATCAATGTGCTTGTCTCTGGGACCAACAGCAAGACCCAAATTCACAAGCCAGGGTGTAGGGGGCCCCAGACCATCAAGGAGCTCCTCGACATCACCACTAGCCACGCGTCCGATGAGGACGCGGTGGGGGTGATCTTTGATCACTCCAAAGGCAAGGCCAAGTATGATGAGGAAGCCGATGAGGGTTCCTCCAACCGCTCTAGCAAGAACAAAAAAGAACAAGTAGCAGCGCTAGGGCTCGCTCATCATCGCCTCCGACCGCAAGGGCAAGAAGATGACCAGCGACCTTGACTTCTTTGGAAAGAAGTTCGAGGAGCCCTGCCCGAACACCGCTACCTCATCAAGCACGCCTATAAGAATTGCAGGCTACTGAAGAAGTTCTTGGTGGGTGGCACCAAGAAAGAGGAACTGAAGAAGCCAAAGGCCTCGACGGACGACACCGAGGAGAAGGACGACAACGTATTCCCCGATGAGACCGGCTATCTCATGACCTTTGGCAGATCGAACTTCTATGCCTCCAAGAGGCAATAGAAGCTTAAACGCCGAGTGGTGTACGAGGCTGAGCCGATCATGCCTACTTTCCTCAAGTCTGTCTAACGTGCCTACAAATATGAGGTAGAGTGCTACGAGCTCGCCCAAAGCAATCATCACCACTGAGGGTCCACCAGGTCATCGACGACGAGCTGCCCGATACCAAGAAGGCATTGGGATCCTTCCAACCGATCGTGGACACCAAGGAGGTACTCATCAACCCTAGCAACTCCAACGACAATGTGGTACACATTGGTGCCACCCTCTCTCCAAATAGGAAAACGCACTTTCGAGTTCCTCAGTGTGAACAAAGACATCTTCGCGTGAAACCCTTGGACATGCTAGGCATACTGAGGGAAGTCGTCGAGCATGCCTTATGGATCAGGCTAGGTTCCAAGCTACTGAAGTAACGATTGTGCCGCTTCGACACAAAGAAGCGTAGACTCATCGTCATCGGTGATTTGGTAATGAAGCTTTTAGTAGATGAATTCATTAAGGAAGTGTAACACCCAGAGTGGCTAGATAACCTTGACCTTGTAAAAAAGAAAAATAAGAAAAGAGAATGTGTGTTGATTATACTAGTCTCAATAAGGAGTGTCTTAAGGATCCTTTTCCTTTACCGTATATAGATCAAGTAGTCGACTTGACCTCTAGGTACGAAACCATCTACTTCCTTGATGCGTATTCTGGTTACCACCAAATAATAATGAAGGAATCAAACCAGCTCACGACATCCTTCATCACCCCATTTAGATCATAATGTTATGTTATGATGTTGTTTGGGTTAAAAAAACACAAGGGCTACATACCAATGATGTATGCTCAAGTGTTTCAGAGACCTCATCGGGCAAATTGTTGAGGCCTACGTAGATGACATTGTAGTCAAATCTAAGCGTACCGATGACCTCGTAGCTAGCCTTGAGTTAGCTTTCAAAAAGCTTAAAAAGAATGACGTCAAACTCAACCTTGAGAAATGTATTTTTAGGGTCCCAAGGGGTATGCTGCTCGGGTTTATCATTTGAGCGCAGCATCGAAGCCAACCCTAAAAAAATCATGACCATCATTAAGACGGGTCTGGGTCACGGGCCCCCTGACAGCACTAAGCCACTTTATCTCATGCCTCATCGAGCAAGGCCTACCCCTTTATGGGCTCCTAAAAAAGTCGACCAATTCACTTGGACAGCCAAGGACAAGGACACCAATGACAAGCCCAAGGCACTCTTGTCGAAGTCCCTAATCCCCGTTCCTCCTACCGAGGGAAAAATGCTCCAGCTCTACATAGCAGCCACCACACAAGTAGTAAGTGCTGCCTTGGTAGTAGAGTGAGGAGAAGAGGACCTCACACTCATGGTGAAGTGCCCCTTATATTTCACCAATGAAGTCCGATCCAACACAAAGACTCACTACCCCTAGATCCAGAAGCTCTTGTACGATGTTTCATTACTAAGAGGAAGCTCCAGCATTACTTTGATTCACACTCAGTAACCTGGTCTCCTCGTTCCCTCTCAGTGAGGTCATATAGATCTAGGAGGCAATGGAAGAAATAGCCAAATATATAGGCACTCGAGCTGATGGGTCATAGCATTACGTATGGTCCTCGAACAACCATTTAGTCCTAGGTGCTTGCCGACTTCATTACGAAGTGGACTGAGGTCCAGCTGTCGACAACATCCATCGAACAGGAGTATTGGACATGTATGAAATATGCAAGGGATGAGATCATCAACTCACATACCGAACAAGCCCAACTAACACTCACACACACTAGAGACTCGGGAGCCCCTCCCTATCTCAAACCAGTTTGTAACAACTAGTACGAACATGGTGCTAGTAACACGATTCACACTCGACTGGACATAGGGACATTTTGCCCGAACCAGTATGCATCCTCAACTTGGTGCTAGTAACATGATTCATATTCGACTAGACGTAGGGACATATTGCCTAAACCAGTATACATCCTCATGTTCTTTTAGCACCATCCGAGCCTTAAACGTGCAATACAAACTTACTTGTTGGTGTTGATTCAAAACACTGACACTTCTGGACTTGTCTTGGGACTAGTGTTCACCTTGTGGCATGGTTGGGATGGCTACCGAAGAAGTGGCTCGGCCATGGCTTCACTTGGGTCAAGAATCCCTGCATCTTGGTTGAACTCCTGAGCCCTCGCAAAGATAACTCTGCCTCCTTAAACTTGCCCTTCTGATATCAGGAACTTTCTCAGGAGTAGGTAGCCTGTGGGCTACTGAGTCATCCCTTATTTTCTAGTGGATGCTCATGGGTGCACTTGATCGGTGTATCCCCTAAGGCCCCGACTGATTTAGGCAATCAGCCGGGGGTTAGTTAGTCACTATTGTATCCTTAACCTTGGAACATAACCAACCCCTATCTTAGACTCTTGTCGGTAGCCCCTGAGCTCTTCATGCCGTCCTCGGTCACATCCAGGTTGGCGATGAGGGGCTTTCTTGGACCTAAGCTTATTGACCAACCGAAGGTGTGTTGAGTCCTTTTGGTCTTAGGTTGGATGTCCGTCTAAGGATGTGAGGGACATTTCACATCTTCTTAGTTGGATAACACCCTCGATGATGTTCAAACTGGTAAAGCTCGAGGGAGGGCCTAGCCGACTAAAAGTTCTAGTTTAGTTTTGGCTAATTGATAAAACCTATTGAAGAACCTTATAATCTAATTGTGTAGCTAAGATAGGTTGGTCAAAACCAAGGAGCTAGATGACACTCAAGGGTGATGGAATGGCCAAAAGATGGTGATCAATCCAACTTGAAAAAAAAGAGAAAAACAAAATGGGTTTGAAGGAAAAGGTATAAAACCTAAGGCCATTTAGTTTTGCCTATCAAGACGTAATAGAGTATGTTATCGGGCTAGGATAGATAGTCAGACTATTAAGAGGGAAATGCTCATGGTTAATATGTTTATCATGTACCATTAGGTGAACTAATTCATTGTATATGCATTAGGACCTAGTAAGTGCAAACAATCCTTGAAAATGTTAACACATGTACTCAAATGATGGGCATACTTAGGTGTTGGTTCTTGGGAATAAGGGTTGAAGAAGAAGATCAATGCGTGCTGAAATAGGGTAGTTGGACCACAGCAACAAAGAGGTTGGACTAGTTGTTCTTGGGTCCAACCGACATCTAGGCAGGATTGGCTCTTAGTCGATGAAGTAGCACATAGTTGCGTGGTTAGCTAGACTTGTTGGACTGAACCGACATTGTGGTAGCAGAGATAGAGGAGAAAATTGGCTCAGACCATAGGAAACAAGGGCATCAAACCATATTAAAACATTGTGTAGTGGTCTAACTCTTGGTCAGCGAAGACTCTAAGTAGGAAGCTGACCCGTGGTGCTGGAGTTGTCAGATTCGGACCAAAACTAGTTCGATGGGGTCCGGTCAGATCAAAGTCCAAATCAATTCGATGTCTTGGAACCTCTCTGGATGGGGTCAGATCACAGGCCAAAAACAGTCCAACTGTCCAAGTGGTGCCCTAGCGTAGTCCAATTCAGTGTCCGAAGGTGTGAACTGATGCACGGTAGAGAACTGTTGGAGATGGCAACGACCGAATTGTTTGAATGGGATGTGTGGCGACTAGGCAATTTGTGAGGTAGGGTCAAACTAGACCCAAACCAGTCCAACGCCCTCGCCTAGAGGTTCAATAGTCGATCTCCGGCTCCAACGGCAAATTGAGGCTTGGCGGCTCTATTTAAGGTGGTTAGCCAGCTAAGGCAGGCTATCTTGCCCATTTTTACATGTGAGAATACACCCTTGTGAGCTGAGCTACTTCACTACCACTCCTCTTTGTTGATTTGTTCATCATCAATGAGTTGGAAGAGCATCCAAGTGCACTTGCTTTGAGATACTGCATTAGACTGGACTTGTAAGCATGTTTGTCGCGGTTAAATCTTGTTAGGTGGTTGCCGCCACCTAGATAGCTTGGGGCAGAGGTGGATCATTGAATGGCTTTAGTGATTGTTGCCGACCCTGATCGTGGTGATTGTGAGGGGTTCTCATGCCTATTCCCTGCGAGAGATCGCAAAAGGCAACTTGATGGATTGTTGGTGGCTTGTGGATCCTTTCTTGTATGTGTTGGCTCTTTTGGTTCCCAAGTGGTAGGCTAGGCGAGTGATCCCTATTAGTGCGTGAGCCATAGTGAGTGTATCACCACAATGTGGATGTAGGTTGCCTACAATCAACTGAACCACGAGGATAAATATTGTGGCAATTGATATTTAACTGTCACTTGTCCGGTTTGGTATAACTCACTTCTTCACTTGCATTCTATTTATTCATATTGCCTTGTGTTTTAGTTGGTTGCTTGCTTGTGTAGCTTCTTGGGTACCTAGTTGTAATTAGTTGCATTAATTCCCAGATAGCTCTCTTGTTTAGCATTAGTTGCTAGTTTGTGTCCTTGAGTGATTTACATCCTAGAGATAATAGCTATGATGCACGGATACTTCAAGGAGGGTCCGTATCCCGTATCCGATACGTATCGGATACGGATACGCCTCGGATACTCCTTGGATACGTATCTATGCCGTACTCAAGATTTTGGATACGTATCTGAGTGGATCACGTATCTGGTACGTGCGGGCTTAACTGGATACGGCCCAAGTAACAAAGTGGCCTTGAACACACACCTCGCAAGCGTATCTGGCCGCAAAGCGCACACCCGTAGGGCTGCCCTCACCCAGTTTGCTCGACGCTCGTCCTTATCTTGTCCATGCTAGGCTACAACCATGAGCTCTGGATCGTTATCTGCTTCTGAACAGTCAGATTCAGTGTATTAGTACTCCTTTCATGTCAGTACTAATCAATATTCAGTTTTTTTTCTCGTCTTCTGTGTTTTATGTTAGCATAATAGGATATCAAAACTATCGTTGAATCACTTTTTTACTAGTTATTTCATACTAAATTCCATCTAATTATTATTATTAAAAAATATTCTAGACGTATCCCCGTGTCAGTCATTTTTAACAACTGCATATCCACGTATCCGATACACGTATCCGTATCTGGGCAACTTAGGATAATAGTAACTAGCATGTGGTAGGTGGGTTGCTTGCGGTGAATTAGAGCTAGAGAAAAATTGCTATTTTGCCATCTTGTTATTTAATTAAGTTTGCTCTAGTTGTAAAAAAATTATTAGGCTATTCAACCTCTCTCTAGCTGTTTAGGACCTTTCACTAATCCTTCGGGCGACTGCTATCGGCTCTAAGCCTTTGTGAGGCGCCCCGCATACCCAGCCTGGCATGGGTCAGATGACTTTACCTTGTTTTATGAAATAGCATACGTGAGTAATTATTTACAAAATAGAATACATCTAATAGCTATTATTATTCATGGCGATTATTAGGTTATAATTTTCAAATATCTTTTTATTTTTATGAGATTTTCTAAGACCTTTCTTTTGTAAGGATTAATGTAGAGTCTACTAAATTAAAGACTAGATGCTTCTGATTACTATGATAATTTTTAAGAATTATCTTTTTCTCTCGCGTATCATGTGAGAATTAATGTGATCTCTCTCTATTAGGTCTCTAATTAGCAATAGTAAGATAAGATGATAAACATATAAATGTTTCTCGTGAAGGCATAAGATATAGGTGAGTCCGTGTGCCTAACTATGAGCATGTGGGCTTGGTACTTGCTCCCTCCATTCTAAAATATAGTTTAGTCTTACTAATTACTATAAGTTAAGTTTATCTAACAATGATTAATTTATTGCTAGAATTGATTATACTAATTTGATGTTGTTTTGATCAGTGGCATGCAGAACAGGATTAGAGAGGAGGGCTGGTCTCTTCTTCTTTCTCTCTTTCCTTCCTCCACCTCTTCTTCTTCCTCGTCTACCCCATATTTCCATTTAGGCACCAGCTGTAGGGGGTGGGCTCCATCCCCCACCCCCTGATGCTTGCTTTTAATGAATTTAGGCTTTGTTTGGGTGTTCTTGTTTACTCAAATTGTAGTGTTGGGAAACCATAGTTTTAAAAACAGAAGTATGTAATACTATAGTATTTATAAACTAGAGTTTTTCTCAGTTTTAGAAAAGCCATGCCATGTTTGGCTACAATAGCAATACTGCTTTCAAATTCGTCGTTGGTTCTGTCCAGCACGTAAAAATAGCATGTATCTCTGTCCGTACATACTAATCCATTCTTTATTTAAATAATGTTTATAGTACAAAAATACATTCTTTATTAAATATTGTTTATGATACAATGAAAAAGATTGGATGAGCGATCAAACTCCCTTCTTGACCGAAAAACAATAATTTTTGTTACTAGTCTTGCCACATTTTCTTTCCTATTGATGATAGGATAACACGAACCTTTGCATGCAAACTAATCATGTGTCCTGCTTCCTGCCCATCTCTGCTTGGCACGAAAGCTGCACAGGTGGAATCGTGGAACGCGCCAAAGGGAAAAAAGGCATGCCAAGAAAATAACACGCGCTGAGCGCCAAGCTCTGTCTAGAAAAATGAGGGTCTAGGTGGACTTTCCCAAACTCCAAAAAATACTGTAGTTTATAAATACGGTAGTTTCACTTTGAAGTTTATTCTATCCAAACATTTTCTTTCTTCTTAATACCTAGGTATTCTATAAAACTGTAGTATTCATATTAAACTCCAGAATAACTTTGTATCTAAACATAGCCTTAGTCAAATATTTGACTCATGATGAAACTAATTAAAACAACCTAGGTGCTTTAACCGATGGAGTGTTGTGTGTTTGAAACTATTGTAGTGTGAAGTTTTCTGAATCTCTTCCGGAAAACAATACTTGCAGAGGACAGAGATAGACGGAGAGAAAATTAAATAAGAGGAGATTACTGACCCGGCAGCCTGTATCCCACTAATGACTGTGATGCAAAAGAAATCCGTTTTCCCGAGTGAGGAGACGAAGCCGCCAAGGAGGACAACCGTGGACAACAAGAGAGCCAGGAGACCGGAGCCCTTGACAGCCAGCGAAACGAACGCCCGAACGTGCGCGTACGCCTGACCGTACTGATACGCACGAGCGTGGGAGTACTGCGCCTGAGCATGCGTGGCAGTAGGCCGCTCCGGCGGCCTGCCGGATCCACCGCCGTTCCCCATCTCTACTTGGGCACTGCTACTCGCCATCGTGCGGCTCTATTGGTCTTCAGCCTTGCGAGCTCGCGCGCTTGGAACTGAAAACCAACTTGTTGCTTCCTGCTAGAGATGCAATGAAGAAGGCTTTCGTGGAACGGTAACGCTGGGGTTAAGACGTCCGTCGGTCCCCACCCGGCCGGACGCGTGTCTCCTGGTTAGTGGACCTGCGCAACAAATATCCGAATGTGGCGCATATTCAGCGGATGCGGCTCGCCGCTTGCTCCTGGCCACAAGATTAAATCGGCGTCGCTTTCACCTGTTCCGCACTTTCACTTCGTCTTTCTCGCCCAGATCTCCTCAGCGCCGCCCCGAGCTGTGCCCCTTGCTCGACGACGCCGCCCCTACCCAGGCCACCTCGCGACCCCCACCCAGGCCACTCCCCGATGTGCCATATCGAGCTGCTGCCCGCGCATCTCCCGCTCGGCGACGGCGCCCCTCTCGAAAGCTGCTCGCCCGGCGCACCCTTCGAAGCTACTCGCCCGGTGCCGCCCATGCCTGAGCTGCTCCTTTCCTGGCCTCGGAGTTCACCTCCCCACCCCAACATCCTCCTCCCTCACCTGGCGCCCTTCTCCCAACACCAGCGTTCTACCCAGGAGCTCCGAGCACCCTTAGAGAGCGACGACCATGGTGCTCCCAACGCCAGACTGATCTCTTTCCCCCCTATGTTGCAATTGTATCTTTCAATTGTTTCAGAAGGTTTAGAGGTATGTTCAAGTTGATTCATACGGATCTTGCAGAAGTAGGTCAAGGGGATATTGCACATACTGCAATTGTTGCAAATTGTTTTGAGAGGCATGTTGCAAGAATATATTTCGAATGTTTCAGCGAGGTGTTTTTCGGACGCATGTTGCGATTGTACTTATCTAGATGTTACATGTGTTACATACATATGTTTGCATGTATTTTATGCGGGTGTTGCCGTATGGTTACAATGTCTTTCAAGTGTGTTTCAGGTTTGGTTTTCAAGTGTTTCATAAACATGTTTTAAGCGTTTCAGCTGCCTCGAACGTATGTTGCAACTGTGCTTTTTCGATATTTCAAAATTATATCAGGTTTTGCTTCTCCTGTGTGCGTCATAGCATGCATCGCAGCAGGGTAGTTGCGACCGTCAGGCGCTTAGCAGCAGCGGCAGGCGTCCGACATGGGAGACGGGTGCAGGCGTCCGGCATGGGGCCACATGGGGCCAGGTGCAGGCGTCCGACATCCGGGTAGGCGCAGGCGTCATGGCTCCCACCAGCAACAGCAGCGCGTAAGCAGGTGGCTTGTGGGCAGGCGTGGGGGAGCGGCGTGGGTGGGCCCCGCCTGTGCGATAGGAGGGCACGGGAAGCGACGAATTTGTGTGGGGACGTATGTGATCGGGCCCGCTTGTGAGTGCAGCATGTTATTGTGCGGGAGTCCGGGCGGCAGGTCCGTTCATGGAATCATGGTGGACGGAAGCAATGCGTGAATGTGTGTGTTCTTGGAGTGGGATGGAGATGCAAGACGAACGGCTATTTCTCTGCTCGGTAGCCTATATAACATTGGCGATCTACCTACTCCCTTAATAATTATATACACGGCTCGAGGCCGACACTTTTGTGACCTTTAAAAAAAACAGTTAGGACATTGAAAAACAAACGGAGCGAGTGATGTTTCATTAAAAAAAACTATGGCATGATCAAAGCAGTCACAATAGTAGAAACCACATATACTCACTCCCTAATCTTTTCTTAGGCGTGTGAGAAGTTTCTATGGATACTAAGGACTTTGGGTCACGGCGACCGGCGGCCACACGTCTCCGTAATCTTTTCTTAGGCGTGTGAGAAGTTTTTACGGATGCCAAGGACTTTGGGTCGCGGCGGCCGGCGGCCACACGTCTCTACAGCTGATTGGTTAAATGCATGCAAGGTTCCGTGGGCTTTGGATGACGGCAAAAAGCAACGACGGGATTGGAAGCATGCATGCAAAAGAACGGTTGGAATTTGAGCACATGAATAACTGCGGCACGCTCGATTGGACGCTGCTTCAAATGCATCGGACCATGCTTAGAAAAGTACCTCACGCCCAATATAAAATTGAAACCGAAAAATCACTATGCGCTTAATAATCCTAGTCTCAATGGGAGTTTCATGACACAGTTTCATATGCATCAAGATTTTAGAAACAGTGCAGAAGAATTTTATCCCCATAATAAATACCGTGTCATGTCGGCGTATTTAATGCCCATAAAACTCCCATTAAGATTGACCTAATAGCTAACAAAGGGAGTAGTTTCTATAGATGCCATGTCACCAAGACACTAATAAAAGAAACTACGTCTCTCAATAGCACTTATTTCTTCTATACATTCTCATTAAATTTTCTACCGCATCTTCTCTCTCCTTTATCTGTTTTTTTTTCCTCTCATACCATCCTGTTAGGGACCAGCACTGGTTGGGCCGATGGATGGGCCCTTGGCCTTGAGGTCAGCCCAGTCATAGCAAGAGGAGTACAAAGGAGAGGAGGCAAGGACAGAATGAGTTATCGAACAGTTATACAAACAAAAGGTTAATCTCCTTCCTCCGAAACTCTCTGCTACCTTTACTGTTCATCTTCCCCGTTGATTCTCTCTGCTTCCTCCTCTGATTCCCTCCTGTTCTTGCAATCCTGTACTAGGTTGCTAACAATTGGTACCAGAGCCGTTGATTTCCCGGGCTAGCACCATGAATCCCCTTATCGCAATCTCTTCTTCTACCTAGCTCCTGCTCGACGAAATCCACAGGAGGTTCGACGAGTTCGACGCTTGGATGGAGCGGCGTTTCTCGCGTACCCTGGCCATGTTGGAGCAGCGGGGCGCCGCCGTCGAGCTTTGCATCGGCGGCAACGAGCGGTTCGGCGTGACGCAGCCCGTTGTGGCTGACAACTGGGGCGGCCTCTTCGACGGAAACGGCGACTCCATCGCCGCGGTTACTGAGGCCCCGGTGGTTGCGGACAACTTGGGCGGTCACTTTGAGGAGATCCCCGCCTTCTCCTACAAACCCGACGCCGCCACCAGCGACTCTGACTTCCTTCCCTTCGTGCACGCCCCCGACGCTGCCCCTGCCTTCGACTTTGAGTTCTCCTACGAAGGCGAGGCTGACTCCACCGACGAGCCCATCCCCGGCCTCGTGGCGGTCCAAGCCATGTTCGACGCCGCTGAGAATCCTCGCCGCCTAGCCACCACGCTCGACAGCATCGTCGACCTCGACCGCCTCAGCCTCCTTCCTGACGTTATGTGCAGCCGCAATTCCTCTAGTGCAGAATCACTTTGCGCCAACATGCTTGCTTCTATGGTCCTGTTCTGGAATAAGGATGACTTTTGCTTGGTCAGTGACCTCAAGGATTTGGCAGTCCTCAAGACGAGCAGGTACCTCATCACATGTTTTGCTACTCATTTGATTGGTGTTGACCTGCTGGGCAGTGTCACTTGTGTTCCTCCTGGTGAGAATGAATTGGAGGTTCGGATGCAGCAACCATGGCCTCTGCTTGTTGTTACTCCACTCCGAACAACATGCTGGCCTTTCTTTGGTCGTCGTAAAATGATTGCAGATCATAGCAGTCGAAGTTGCTGCAACTTCTTTGATGGAGTGTCAACTACCAGAGTGGTGTCATTATTTCAGCTCCAAACATTATTAGCTGATGGATTTGAGTGCATTACTTGTGCAGCTGATAGTATCCCTGATCCAATGCTGCTTGGTGCCACTAGAAGCTGGAAGTTTGACAAATTGTTTCTGATTGTGAGATATACTACACTTGCAATAGCCATAAGCAGATATGCACATTTGCATGAGTGGCAACAGTCCGAAGCTATGCTATTTTGCTGGAATGTTGAGCATACAGACTTTTGACCAGGAATCATCAGTGTCGTCGTCGTTTCTCATATAAGAAAGTTTGACTTAGGATAACTCTAAAAATCATTTTTTTCAGGGACAGAGGGGGTACATCAGATTTTTTATATACATTACAGAATATTTAATGCCATAGGAACTATCTTAGTTGGTGCATTAGAACTATCCTTACAGATAGGTGTACCTTCCAATTCCGTGGACCCGTGCCGTCAGCTGTTCAAGTCAAGTCGACGCTTAGCCTTGTCGGCAAACGGGCAGATCGAGACAAGAAAGAAAAAGGGCGAGCTTGAGCACTGACGCAAATTTACTTCGTTCCGACGACGATTGGTGGTGCGCGGCGCTAGCTGCCCGGATCGTCCTTTTGTTGCCGGAATCCGGAAAGATGGCCATTCATCACAATGGCGCGCTGGCACTGCAGCGCCGGGCTGGGGTCAAGTCTTGACGTCGTCGCTGAAGCTTGCCGGACTAGAGAGAAACAGCCAGACAGGCCATGGCCGCCGTCCGGCAACGCGTGCTGCCTCTGGCTGCTCTCTCATGTGTGTCCTCTACTCCTGTTCATGTCCTGTGTGTCACTGTGACGACGTACGACAGATCAGAGATGGACGTAGCAGCCAGCCCAGCACGCCATGCATGGCCGCCAGTACCTCTATCGTACTCCGTTCCCACCAGGCACCAGGCACTGGGGACGAGTGGCTCAAGAGTGAAGGCTGAAGCTACGACTGCTTCGCCTCTTAGAGCTCAGTGCCGCTGCTGGCTGGTGGCTGCCCCACCTCAACTTTACATACGCCGGTACGAGCGAGCGGCGTATGTAATACTCAGAGTATTTTCATGTGGTGGGTGTAGGGAAGATCTAATACTCTCTTTGTTTGGAATTATAGTTTGTTTGACTTTTTTTATCTAAAATTTGACTATTTAGTTAGATTTAAATTATTTTTGAAGAACTTCTATTAATAAAATAAACCATAATAAAAAAATAATATTTTGCATAATTTTTTGAATAAATCAAGTGGTCAAAGTTAGGGTTAAAAAAGTCAAATAAATTATAATTTGAAACGAAGTTAGTAGAAAACATTATTAAAAAAAAGACGTAACAAAAGACCAAGGTCCAAATATACGTACAGTACAAGAGCAAAAGACCGTTTGTCCATTCACGGTATCGAAGTTAAATAAATAATATTGTAGTTGTCTTTACTTTTCTTATGGCTTCTACTCTCGTAGAGATCTAAGATCAAAGATTCCTCTTGTAAGGCATATTCATTGTCCCCATAATCTATTTTCGGCAAATGAGTATTCAAGATCCTAAACGAGTTATCAATTGCAAAATTGTAGATATCTTTGAGTTCTACAGCTTTGACTTTAGCCGTTTTTTCCTTCGAGATCGTTTGAAAATTTTTGACTTCAAACATAAGTAGATGAAACATAATTTTCCTTGTATAAATAAATTTAAATGAAAAGTTGTTAATTATAATGTTATATAACTCTTTAATATCTACATTTTTTGTTCTTGTCATTTCTCCATCTAAGGTTATTTAAAAATTTTGATTCAAAATGTTTCAAATAGAATTTGAAATTCAAAATACAAGAACTTCAAACAGAATTTGATGGGTCCAAATTGTCTCAAATGAAAATGTTGTCAATAAAAAAATGTATATCTATTCGAGATATAGAACTTCAATATAAAGTCTGTCTTCTGACTTCATTTAGAAAAACTATGAATTTTACTTTGTTGCATATATTTTTATAGACGGCTCTAAATCCAGCTACCTCTAGACATATGTTTATAGAGGGGGTTGCATATGGAGTTGTCTCTAAAGATATGAGGTCTAAATATAGCAACCTCTCTACAAATTCTAGAGCGGCAACAAGTGTCGTTGACGAGAATCCCCAGTGCCTTGCCAAAGCACCTACTCCTCCTCCCCCGAGCTCCCCTGGGGGCGACTCGGGGCGGCTACCCGGCTCCCTAGGGCCTCCCCCCTCGCCGTCTCCTCCCGGCCGCCGTCGCCGCCGTCCGGCGTGCGGCGCTGGCGGCCATGTGGCCCCAAAATGGCGCTTCCCGCAGTCCCATCCTCTCCCTGCCCCTCCCTCCCACCCCTCCACCACCATGCCCTTCCTTTGCCTTCTCCGGCGAGTTGGCCGGCCGGCGAGCCGGATCCGTGCTTTTGTGGGCGGATCGCCTTCCTCGTTACGGATGCGTCCAAGGTTGTGCTCGGGCGGTTCTGCGGGCCTCGAGCGGCCCTCGGCCGTGCGCCTTGCCGGCTGGGTACCTGGGGCTGGCGCGGGCTCCCGGTGTGTGGCGGCGGCCTTGGGCCGTGCGGTGGGCTGCGGCGGTGCCCCCCCGAGCTTGGCGGGGATCTCTGTCTGCCGC
This sequence comes from Chrysopogon serrulatus, assembly GCA_015844335.1. Taxonomy (NCBI): domain Eukaryota; kingdom Viridiplantae; phylum Streptophyta; class Magnoliopsida; order Poales; family Poaceae; genus Chrysopogon; species Chrysopogon serrulatus. Next base: position 280,934 of record JADLZL010002028.1, read on the forward strand.
TGTTCGGCTCCCGTCGTCACCGATCTGGTCGCGTGGTCGGGCTTTGGCGAGCGGGCCCGTCCTGCACCTGGCGGGGGCGTGGCCGCCAGTGGCCGTGGCCGGCTTCCTGCCTGTGGCGGTCTTTGTCCAGCTCCTGCTTTCGGCTCCCTTCCGTGGCCTTGCTGTGGCTGGTTGCCCCACCCTCCGTCGCCCGGTAGGGGCGATTCTTGGCACGGGGACGGCACTGCCCGGCTTCGGCTACGCCCCGCCTCTTGGTGTTGATTTTGTGCTTGGGTTAAGACCTGCCCGGCTTCTTCTTTGGGCGGCGGATGGCGCTTGTCATGCGTCATATTCCTTCCTGAAGGCGTCGTCGAAAGCTCGTCTTCACCGTGTGGGGCGGCCTCTGGGATGAAAGTCCCGTGTGCTTCTGCCAACGATGTTGACGTCCGCGGATGTCAATCCCCTTCTTGAAGGCTTCGTTGAAGCACTCCTGCGGCCGTGCCTCTGCTCCCCTGCTTCTCTGCCTAGAGTTGCTCCTTGCGGCGTTGTGCCTGTCTGTGCTTTATGCTATTCTTCGCTTTGGTTTGTCCAGCTGGTGGTTGGTGTTGCCGTGTTTGCTGTGTAGTGGATGCTTTGCCGCTATCACTCTACTTGGACAGATACTTTGCCGTCGTCGTTGCTTAGGGCGGATACTTTGCCGCCGATGTCGCGTTAGTCTCCCCCTGTGGCAGATGTTTGCTGCCAAGGGCGTGATGGACTAGCTTCCAAGGTCATCATCTATGGCGGATGCTTTGCCGCCGTGCTGCTGGGTTCGTTGGCGGATGCTTTGCCGCCGTGCTGCTGGGTTCGTTGGCGGATGCTTTGCCGTCGTGTTGCTTGTTGAGGCGGATACTTGGCCGCCGTGGTCTCTTGGTCTTTCCTGGGCGACTGCTTTGCGGCCGTTGCTGTTGGAAGATCACTTCGTCGCCGCCGTTGCGGTCCCGCTACTCTGCTGGCTACCAAAGTGTTGATGTATTCTTGTATCAGGCTTAGTCGTTTGGGGTTTGGTGGTAGAGGGTCTCCCCCCTCTCGTGTTTTCTTGCTGTTTGTTTGTGTTGGTAATCCTTGGATTACCTCCGTGTCTCGTGTAACTTTTAAACTCTACTTCTGCTTAATGAAATACGTACCCACAGGGTACGATCGCGAAAAAAAAAAATCTAGAGCGGCTCGTTCGGAAACTATTTGTAAAGACAGATATAGATCAAGTTGTCTCTATTAATGAAAAAAAGGTGTCTCTAGAAATCAAACTTGTAGTAGTGACATGCATTCTTCATTGACTCCCTCACAGCCTTCCTCTTGTAACCAGCGAGCTTCAAATTTGAAGCTTGTATGTATCACCTCCTGCTCCCTCTACGTTCCTTCAAGATGTATGATCAGTTGATCACAGGACGGTGATCAGAGCGCCGGGGATCACCGTTGACTACCTCAACCAGAGGCAATTTACTTCTCCACTAGGCATGCACTGGCCACTCCCAACTCCAGACTCTCCCTAAGGTACACCTCTTGTGTGTCTATGATTATGCCACATAGACTGAACTCAGTGTATATATTTTTACTGGCGATGTCAGCGAAACTTGGTGGTTGCGTAAACTAAGGACAGTTCATGAGCGGTCTGAGAGAAGCAGCTTCAGCGTTGCTAGCCCATAGGATCTCTTATCCTGGGCCGATTTGAGCCCACACAGGCCTACGTCATTTTTGCGCGCGATCGCGAAGGCTTACAATGCTTTCGATCTCGGTTCATTCTCGCCCCTTCTGTCTTCTCTCCGCACCGCAGTCCGCACGTAGGCTATTTTCTCTCACATATAAAAGGAAGTGATTTCTGGACCAAATTCAAGCGATAAAGGAAGGCGTCGTCGATGGGGAAGCCTATGTCCGAGCAGCGCCATCGGCGGCGGCCTCGTCACCGGCCGCAGAAACGAGCCTGCCGTAAGTCTCCTTCCTCCTAACACCTCCCTAGCTCGCCCTCCCAACGTTTAGTTCGATCCATGCTTTCTTCAGTTTATAGTCTTTTTTCTTTTCATAAAAAAAATGATGATGATCCATCTGGTAAGTGAATACCTAAGATGTAAGATTCTTGCCTTCCTTTACCGCGATCATTAGCTCCTTTTGGTAGGTTTTTTTTTTTTCACAAGAGAGTTCCAATTTGATTCAGGTGGGTCATGGGTGACACCCTTGACCCTGCATAGGTTCCAGAGAGAGAAGGCGAGATTTATTTTCGGGGAGAACTCGAGAGATCGAGTGCCTTTTTCCGATTTTCTTCTATTCATCCATGTCCGGACTACCATAACCATCTCCTATTTTGTGTCACAGGTCGGCTCAGTGCCTCATCAACAGGTAAAAAAAAAGAGATCATCCTGTGAACAAGACGGCGATTGTGGTTCTCGAGCTGGCAAAGTGATGACAACTTCAATTGCAGACCTTCCTGAGGTACGGATCGAGGCCTAATATTAAATTCTGATGATGCAGGTTTATAGGCTGCAACCACGTCACCGTGACTGTTCTCCTGGACTGTGCTAGGCCAGCTGCATTTTATGATTTATTTATGAACAGAGAAAGATCTTGTAGTTCTGCAATTTGGTCACATCCTACACTCTTACTGAACTAGTGAGAAATATGACAAACTATTTATAATAAATGTAACTGTCTTTTTCTGCAAAGGCTGGTAACTGTGTCCAACACATATCTCCAGAGTTCATAGATAGGATCATTGATTCGAATATTCATTCCAGAAGAAGCATGAAAAATGGTTAATCTTTCCACCTGCTCCACAATCCTCTCCAAAGCAACAATTATATATGCTCTTACGGTACCTAAATCTATAAAAGAAACAACAGGGTTTCACAATCGTGCTATAAATGTTATAGGATATATTGATTTTTTTTTTCTTTTGTTATCATTCACCTCTTTTTCTTTGACTTATATATTATCAAGGATCTCTTCGTCTTAGCTACCCAAGTTCATGTCTGTTGTGCACTGTAACTTGCCAAAACAGTCATATTCTATTAGGCTTCAATTTTGTTTAATTTTTTAAGATATGGTACTGTAGTCTATTCAGAATTTGCATATTCATTTCTGTTTATTAACCTATTTATAGCATGTTATTGCACAGTAGTACTTCATCACATCAAAACTGCACTGGAAACATTGTTGTTGACTACTAGTACAAGCCAAAGCACATTTTACTAAAGCTGTTGTTAATTGGGGCTAGCTGTTAGCAACTGTGCTGCACTACTGAGTTTACCTAGCACAGTTATGTTCCTCTGAACAATGCACCTATATAATGCAGTGCACCGCGTGCAATTGTGGAGAGAGCTCTGGGGTACAATGTTACTCTATGTGCTACTGTTTTTCCTGATCTTAATGTTGATCTTTTATCCAATGGTTGAGTGTGCAGGAAATATTGTTTCACATACATTCCCTGATGCCAATGCGTGATGCTGCTCGTTCGGCTCGTGCATCTCGTGCCTTTTTACAATCCTGGAGATGTTATCCCAACCTCACCTTCAATAAGGATACGATTGGCTTAAAGAAAAATGGGCGTGGAGAGAATTTCCACCACAAAATTGACCACATTCTTAGGAACCACTTAGGTATTAGCTTGAAAACTTTCAATCTTGACTACACTGGCATGAAGGGGTTCAATGGCACTTGTTATTTTGACAGTTGGCTTCAGATTGTTCTTAAGCCAGGGATTGAAGAACTCACCCTCTTGTTGATTAAAACAGAAAAACAATACAACTTCCCATGCTCACTATTATCTGATGGGGTTCGAAACTCACTTCAGTGCCTTAAACTTCATTGTGCTGCCCTCCATCCGACAGTTGAACTTGGCCCCTTGGGAAGCCTAACAAGGCTGCATCTGTCCTATGTGAGCATTACATGGGATGAGTTAGAGTGCCTGCTTTGCAACTCTCTTGCTTTGGAACAACTAGAGCTGGTATCTTTGTGCGGAGATTATTTGCCTAAAGATACCTTGTGCCTCGCAATGGCTCAGCCAGCCTTAATGTTGTTGAAATGCGAAAGACTGAAAGTGATAGAAAGCAAAGCTCCAAATCTCTCTAGTATTTTCCTTCGAGGACACATGTTGAACTTTTCACTTGTGAAAACATTGCAAGTGAAGAAACTTGTCATGTTTTTTTTCAAATTTTGTCCATGTTGCTCGTGCCAAGCTGCCAACAATTATGCCAAATCTTGAAACTCTTGACATAATTTCACATGCTGAGGTATGTTCTCTATGAGGTATGGTGTTTTAAGCTAGTAATATCTCAGGATTACATTTTACATATCTGATACATGACTTTTTTTTGGAGGTGGTTGATGCACCAATGCTTCCTACCAAATTCCTCAATCTTAAGCACCTAAATATCTGGTTGACGTCTATAAGCAACTCCCGACTATATGACTATTTATCTACGGTTTCTTTCCTTGACGCGTCTCCTTCCTTGGAGACTTTAGTGTTAACTGTAAGGTTCTTGTGCTGTTCATTCATTTCTTCCTGCAAAGCTATGTGGTCAGTCTGGGTTCATTTAATTGAATCTTCTTATCCATTTTTATTGTCAGGTGTCTCAGTCAAATATGAGGCATGAATCAGCTAGAGACATGCCGGATCTCCGCCATGGCCACCTCCAGAGTGTGAAGATATGTGGTTTCAGCTACGCTAAGTGCTTGGTTGAACTAGCCTGTTATATTCTCATGACTGCGGTGTCACTTGAGTGTCTTACGTTAGACACCATTCATGTTCCTAGATGTGGTCAAGGCAATTATAAATGTTTTCCCATTTCTAATGGTGTTCTCATGGAAGCCTCTAAAGCCCTCTCGGCTATCAGAACATACATTGAGAATAAAGTTCTATCTACAGTTAAATTAACAGTTCTGGGGCCTTGCTGCCGATGCCATGTTGGTAATCTAAAATATTTTTGAGGAAGATGATCATTGGAGTCATCATGCTATTTCCATTTATATAATTTTAAATGTACCGTGCTTTATTTCGTGTATTTATGGCTATGGCCAAAATGTACAACAGATTTATGTTAACTTTGCATGGACCATGCTTTATATATGAATTACAAGACTTATTTAATCTTTACTTTTTGTAGTAGGACATGATGATTTACTCGTAGATATATGTTGTCAATTTGTGTGTATGGTACACACAAATCAGGGACGAAGCCAGGAATAGCACTAGCAGGGGCTAGCTTCCTCTTCTTCTTCCTCCAGCCCCCTTTTCCTTCTTCTTCCTCCTTATGGTGGTAGGGAGGGGCTTAGGCCGGGCTCTAAGTCTACGCTTTTTTATATATATATGACACAACGGAGACTGACTGAATGCAAATGCAACATCAGTGCTAGCTGATACGGAGTATGTCTCAGCGGAAAGAAAAGAGAGTTGTTGCGTTTTCAGCTATTTAGAGAGGATAAACTTATCTAGCCATCAGTCATGTCTCATGTCTCTTTCCATCAGTTATTATGTCTGTATAGGTATATATACTCCCTCCATTCCAAATTATAAATCATTCTAAAAATCTTAGAGAGTTGAAGATTTTTAAGTTTGATCAAATTATATAAAGAAATATAAAGATTTATGACATTAAATAGGTATATACAATTAAAAATATAACTTATGAAAAATATAATAATACTTAATTAATGCCATAAATATTATTATATTATATAAATTGATCAAATTTAAAAAAATTGATTTTCTAATATTACGAATGACTTATAGTTTGGGATGGGAAAGAGTATACCTAATTAATGTTTAATTTTTTTAGTATAATTGCATCGATTTTTTTTTTTTTTGAAACTTGCATCGATTTTGTTTGTAGAGATAAGCTTACAGTCTGCGTATCTGCTTATATCAGGATAAAATACTCAGTTGCAAGATGTGATGTAATTCGTTACTCAAACTCTAGGAATTATTTTGCTATTCTTCTCTTGGGCCCACACTCGGTACAAGGCCATGGCCATGCTAATTAGTATGGGGCGACAATAACCCTTACCCACCCAATGTGGCCCCGATCTCTTCTGTTGGGCCGCTTTGAGCCCACGGGCCTGACGACATTTTGCGCGCGATCGAGAAGGCAGTCCCGCGGCCGTGGACACCACACGCTCAGTCCATTCGTCTCTGCCTCGACGATATCCAAACCGCGCACGGATTGCTGTGGCCGTCGTGCCACCTGCAGAGGCGCCCTCGTCGGGGGCCACATCCCGCAACGCCCCAGACACCACCGGCCGCCGCCGCCACCGTGTCGCCCTCGCAGCCTCACAACGCGTGCGGGCATCTCGGTTCTTCTCTCTCGGCAGCGCCACAACGCGAGCTAGACAACAGAGCCCGCCGCCGTCCAGCACCCACAGGCCACAGGCAGCTTGATGGCAGCTCTGCCGCGACCCATGGAGCTCTGCGTCGCCGCGCGCGCCGGGACGACGACGGCAGCGTGCCGGAGGGCGCCAACAAGCATGCCTAACAAGCGGCGCGCCGGCGGCAGCACCGTGCGGTGCGTGGCGACGGCGCCGGCGCCCATGGGGAGAAGACGGAGTACCGCGACGGGCCACTAGAGCGCGCGTTCATGGGTCTCTTCGCTCGGAAGATGGAGAAGTACGCGACCAAGAAGAAGCAGCAACCACCCTCGCCGGAGCCGGAGAAGGAGAAGAAGGCGGTGTGGGACTGGGACTACGAGAGCTTCGTGGACGTGTCGCGGCGCGTGGGGGGGGCGCACGCGCGCGCAGCAGCAGGAGGCGGTGCGCGAGGTGCTCCTCTCCATGCTCCCGCCCGGCGCGCCCGAGCAGTTCCGGAAGCTGTTCCCGCCCACGCGCTGGGCGTGCGAGTTCAACGCCGCGCTCACCGTCCCCTTCTTCCGATGGCTCGTCGGGCCCTCCGAGGTCATCGAGGTCGAGGTCGACGGCGTCCGGCAGCGGAGTGGGGTGCTCATCAAGAAATGCAGGTACCTCGAGAACAGCGGCTGCGTTGGGATGTGTGTTAATATGTGCAAGATCCCCACACAGGACTTCTTCACCAATGAGTTTGGACTCCCCCTCACCATGAATCCGAGTGAGTGATTCAACTGAAGAAGCTCTCCCTTGACATTTTCTTTTCCCATTCAATTATCTTCTTACTGCCTGAAAATGCAGAAAACATTCAGATGTGAGATGTGTCCATGATGTTCAGGCTGAACAGTTCAGCGAACCAATTGTCCCTTTTTTGATCTTTCATCAGAAAAAACATCTGAGTATAGCCGATCAATTGTTTATCATATCAATCTTGCACATTGACCGTACCCATCTGCAGATTTTGAAGACATGAGCTGTGAGATGATATATGGGCAGGTGCCACCACCCGTGGAAGAGGATCCAGTGTCAAAGCAGCCTTGCTACCCTAACCTCTGTGAGTGCTCCCAGATTAATTCACCATTGCGAAAGGTTTGGTTATACATTCTGAACCTTTTGTTTCTTCATTCAGGTTCCATGTCGACGCCGTCTGCCCCGGTGTGTCCCAAACTTCAGGCGTAGGTAGACACGAGGTTGAGTTCATTGTCCAGTGCGCATTCAGTTTCGTCAGAGAAACCACAGTTCAAACTTCATATAACTAGTAGGATTATAGGTAAGTATATTGGTTCCATTAATCGTGTCTTGTTCGTGCTTCGCTGGACTCTGAATCTCTTTGTTATGGTTGCTTCTTGCAGGCCGTACGTTGCTCGGAAACCGTTGGCTTGAGATCGAGGATTTGCACACGGAAATTGGTTTGGTGAGGTAGTAGTATCATTAGTTCTTATATATACAGAATGTACATAACGTTACTTGGAAGTAATAAAGTTACATAAGTTTGTTCTGAACCAGGACAGAGCACTCTGTAATATTATATATGATATATAAAGACCCATGGATACCAACGAGATCAATATCATACACTATTTTCTACTTGCTCCAAACTTTCATACATCTAGATGTCAGATGTGTTTGCAGCCGGAGTGCCCCCTTTAGGAACGCATGTTTTTTTTTTCTTCTAATTATGTGTTTTTCTTGTGAAATACAATACGTTTCCTATTAAATCGGTGCGTTTCACATGAGTCCCTAGATGTGAACAAGACTTGTTGAAAACTGGTAGTGAGTTTGACTTCTACTCTACTCCATTCCGTCCCTTATTATCTATCGCTTTGGCAAAGCGTGCTAACCAAACTTTTTCTGAATTTAATTGAATTTATAAAAAATAGTAGCAATATTTGTGTCTCTAGGTTTATTATAAAAATAGATTCAATGGTCTATCTAATGATAACAATTATGTACTATAAATATTAATATTTCTTACATATATTTGGTCAAAGTTAGCTATGTTTGACTTCTTAGAAAGTAAGAACGATCGACAAAACAAGATAGAGGGAGTATGTCATTTCCATTACTCTGTCCATTTGGCCCCTAGATGTAGAAGTTGTGCGCTAGTGGGTCCTCATTTCTTGGATTCCCTCTACTTTGAGTTGTTTCCGTCACTCCATCTATTTGAGGGCCCCTTGGTTAGTAGGATTTCCAAAGAAAAAAAAAAACATAGGTATCAGCAATCCTATGGAAGGAAACAGGCTTTTTTTTTACAAATTTAGTGAAAGTTACCCAAGTTTAAATTAGAACAAACAATAAAGTGAATTAAAATGACCCACAATTTGAAATGGAGGGGGGATAAAGCGCGACCGGTCGCGGTAAATAGCGCAGCGACCCTCCCACCGCAAAGCTGCCATCCCACTGAGTCTGGCTGTCTCCCGTCTGAGTCTGGCTGTCTCCCACGGCCCCCGCACCTGCATGTACGCTAGCATCTTTTGAAGCCGACGTAACTAGACAAAATCAAATCATTTTCTTTTAATTGTTATAACTTTTGAATAGTGTATCTGTTTTTAATTTTGTTTGCACGATTCTATTGTAACACCTCGGTGTTAAGCATGCATTAGGCACATAATTAATTAACTTTAAACCTTCACTAATCATGGCATAAGCATCATCAAGCATTTAACCTAAATGCATTGTCATTTTTTTGTGTTGCATTGTTGATTAATTAAATTGCTTGCTTGATTGTTAATTAGTTAATTAATTGTCTTGAAAACAACTTGATCGAGTTTAGATTCACTTGCCCAAGCAATTTGAAAGGTTTTAATAAAATTTATTGCAAAAAGATTTGGTGCATTTTGGAGCAAAAGAAAATAAATTGGAAAATTCCCTTTTTTATGCCCTAAAATTCAAAATGAATTTGCATTTCCAAAATTTATTGGGAATTTTGAGATGAGCCTTAAATGAAAGTTGTTCATTTTAAACAGATCTACAACTTTTATTTTTAGAGCTTCTCTTGAAAATGCTTGTAAACTCGTCAAAAGTTGCATTTGGTTTCAATTTCAAATTCAAATCAAAAAAAAAAAAAAAAAAAAAAGAAAAGAGCGCGCAAGCCACCAGGCCGCTTCTGCCCACGCCGCCCACCGGCCGCGTCAGCGTCCGCCGCTGGCTGCGCCGCGTCACGCCGGGCGTGGCCGATCATGGTAGGAGGCCAAGAGCGCCGCCCCGCTGCGTGGCCGCCGTCGTTCGCCACCGTGCCAAGTGGCCGGCGAGCCCAGCGGCGGGCCCCACCGCGGCCGCATCACCCGGCCACGCCCGAAAACGGAAACATCCCGCTTCCATTTCCGCCCTGCGCTCCTGCGCTGCCTCGCGCTTCGCCGCTTCTCGCCATCGCCATTCGAGTGCGCTTTCTCCGCCGTTCTCCTCGCAGCGCACCCGTAAACTGCGCCACGAGCCGCCTCGCCCTCCTCCCTCTACCGAGCCACCAGGCACGCCAAGCCCCTAGGTGAGCCGGCATTTTAGGTTTTCCTGCCGCGGGCGCCATGGCGGAAGCCGCGGAGCTCCGCGGCCAGCGCGTTCCCACTCGCTCGCTCTCCCCTTTCTCTCTCAGCGCGCACATGATGCCCGAAAACAGAATCGAACACTCTTGGCGGCTCAATCGGAGCAATGCGCGTCTCCTCACCGCCGCACCAGGGGCTCACCCCGGAGTTTCCGCCGCCGCGTGCCATATGCGCGACCGAGCACTCCGCCCCCCAATCCCACCACTAACCCCTAGAGCCGGCTTCACCTTGCACCCGCGCGTGGTGCGCTCCTCACCGGGTCCACCGGGCCGTCGGAGGCGACCACCGCGCCCGGCGTTCGAGCCGCCGTGCCGCCCGTCGCCGTCGCCCGTGTAGTTAGGCACCACCACCCGCCGCGCCAAGCACGCCATGTGCGCTTTGTCGCCTCGAGTCGATGCCATTATCAAGGCCGGAGACCTCGTCGCCGTGAGCTCTCGCTGCCGTCGGACCACGCCCCCGCCTCGGCCGACCGGCGGTGGGGGGCCGTGGACCGCGGGGTCCCGCCGGCAGTGGCTCATGGTCCACTGGACCGAGTCCACGCAGGCCAGGGCTCGGCCCTTTTCTTTATTTTGTTTTCCAGAAAAGTAGTTTAAATGCTTTTGAATTAAATGCTGGTGCAAATGAACTCCAAATTTGATGATTCTTGTTTTGTTGGTTTCCTGATGAGTAGATCTACCATTTAAAAATATGAGATGCATTTTTGGTGAATAGTTCCTGTATAGATTTATTTAATTCTTGAAATGGCTGAAATCTGAGTAAATGCATAGTAAATAAAATATAGCTCAGAAAAATGTGATTCTTCTTTTGTTAGACTTGTTATGTGATGTGTATTCTGGGAAAAATATATGTCATGCAGTTACTGTACAAAAATATTGGAATATGATTTAATTTCAATTCTAGGCTGATTCTTGTATGATTTTTAATAAATAAATTATAAGGAATTAGGCCCTGGTAATTTTTGGTGACTGTTCTTATGCTAAGTAGGTATAGATAAAAATATGAAATCTGTTGTTTAACACTTTTCATAGTGCAAAGTTGTTAAATGTGCTTTTCTGGCCAGTAGCTTCATCTTTTTGTGTAGGCTGTTGTACTTGGTAAAATGTGATGAAAAATTTATCATGACTCTGTTATAGCATAGTGTAGCTCCTGCTATTTTTGTAGAATTTTCTGAACTGTCTAGATAGAGGTCACAGTTCAAGCCTATTTATTCACATGAAATGATAAGTAATGGGATTAAATGATTTTTATGACTTTTATAGCAATTCTTGTGCATTTTCAATTAAGTTGTACTTGCTGGTCATGCATTGGAGTACCATGTCTGAAATGTGATACTTGTCTATGAGTAGTAGTAGTACTTCTTGTATTCATGTTGTGCGTGTATGCGAGTGTGTCCGCGCACGCCACCCTTCTTTACGCACTTCTCTAAGTGTTTAGAGAAGAGATATGCACCTACTCTGTCAAATAATTATTAATCATCTTCATCCATGATCATCATACGTTGTGCATTCATGATACTTATGCACGTGCATCGCATCATACAAGGTTCGCAAGAGGACCTCCTTTATTCGGAAATCGAGGAGAATCGTCAGGAGGAACCGCAAAGCAAGAAGTGCCGCAAGAGGAAGGAGAAGAGGAGGAGCTTCGAGTGCCCGGACCACCGCTGCGTCGACTTTGTGCAAGGCAAGCACCGGAGCATCTACTTACCTATGCTTTCTAACAGTCTAATTATGCTTTATGATTGTTGCATTAAGTATAGGAGTTGTGTGACACCGTTGATGCATTACATCCTTGCTTTACCATTGATTATCCCACCTTGATACACCCCCGCTAGTCTAGGGCGAGTAATATGCTTAGCCTCGCTTAGACGGTAGAAGTCGGGTGATTTCACGTCATCCGCGAGATAGGTGGTTACCTATGATTGATGGAAAAAGCTTATGTTGATATCATCCGGTTAGTGGCTATGGTTGATAAATGGAGACCGGACGGAGTCTTGTGGGGTTGTTGGACCATAGTGATTCCGTGTCTGTGTCGATTAAGGACCGCATCGTTGTTGTACCCCAAGTCATGTTGAACGCATGCCTCATGTTTAGTTGGCCGGATAAGTCGTTCCGACCGCGAAGCCCAACACTATCCGGGCCGGTTCTCGACCGATTCGCACCGTATTGGAGATGGATGGGGGACCACGGGGGCCGAAGAGTAAGTCCGAGGTCCAGCATGGCTGGCTAAAGGCAGTCGGGCGGTCCCCGGCACGGTGGTTCCATGCGAGTCCGCGTGCTTGTCTTCCCCGGATACGTGCCATGGTGACCAGAGCCCACTTTAGCGGGTGAGTGTGGTTTGCATGAGGAATACCCCCCCCGAGCTCGAGTAATCGATTCGAATCGCCATCGTTCTGGGAAAGTGAACACTTGACTTGAGCTGCACCATCGTAGTAATGATTATGGAATGTGGTTAATGATGATGATGGGTTAAGGCGATGTACATGATTATGGATACTACTTGCTTGCTTAATCATGATTGATATACTACATTGACGAATAGTATAGCTGCTCACCTAGCATAAATAGGGATGATTAAGCCGAGCTATCACTTTAAATGTTACTACTTTGCTTTTATGCAAAATGAGTCGAGCTACCTCCCGATAAAGCCTATCATTCCTCCTTGGAGTCTTTTACTTTTGAGTGAGTCGGGTAAGTCTAGCCGAGTACCTTCTAGTACTCGGGGTTTTTCCCCGCTTGTTGTTTGTGCAGACGGGCATACCTACCACGGGTACCGCGAGACTGTCTTTTTCCAAGTGGATTAGAAGACCTTGGGCAAGGTTAATCTTAATATTCTCCCCAACTGCTTTTGATGGATTGACTATCAAGCTGGCACTGAATTAATCTTAAATGTGTGAGTTGGGTTGAGCTTTTAAAACTATCTTGTTTCCGATATTTGGGGTTTGAAGAACTTGGTTTGTAATAACTTTATTTCCGCACTCGATGTTGTTTAACTATTTGCGAAATGTTGTAACATGCGAATGGTGACGCTAAACTTGTACGATCTTGGTTGATGATGTTTGGTTTGAAATCCTTCGAGATTTCCGGACTACCGGGTTTATAAAGGCTTAAGTGTGACAATTGCTTGCTTAGCGAGTGATTTTTCACTTATGCTTTTATAAATTGGTCGGTTCTCTATTCAGCTTACATTCTAATTACCGAGACAAATAAAATTAGACCTCACTTGCATATATTTTAAAAAATTATTTTAGTAGCAATTTATGTATAAATATATGCTAAGAGATTCATTAAAAGAGTAACTATATAATACTAAAGTTGCTACTTGAAAAATATACTTAAATTTTTGCCACATCATCATTATCATGGGAATATAATAATTTTATGATGTATTATTTAAATAAAGGTATTAATAGTATCTAAATAAAGGTACTAACCCCTAAAGAGACTAACTAACCACAACAAGACAATGAAAACTCCAATATGGAGGGAAAAATTATTGAAATAAATATTGACTAAGCTGCCAATTTGGGAGAGCAAGTTGTTATAAAACACATTACAAAACTTAGGGAAATATGATTTGCTACCAACTAGAGGCTTTTATAAAAAAAAAATGAGGATGGCGTATAAAATAAGATAATCTATAACCTGAAGCAAATTATTAGAATAAACATTGCATAAGGTGCCACCTTGAGAAGCAAGTTATTATAAAACCCACCATATAATCCGAAAAACCATGACTAGCTAAAAAAATGGAGGGACATTATTAAAAGGACAAGAATGGCAATCTCAAAATAAATAAATTATTGAAAGAAAGCATTACATAACATGCCAACATAAAGGACAAGTTATTATACAACTAATACTTAGGATTTTACGAATGCATTCAAACCTAAAAGGATGATTGAGAACCAAAATAAAAAACACTGGCGTTGTCTAGGCGACGACTAGACATCTGGGTGTACCCAGCTCGTCTTAGAAAACAGTGGCGCCTTGTCACCTAGGCGCCACCTAGGCATACAAGTGAGTGTACCCAGCACTCGCCTGCACGCCTAACCGCCTTTAAAACACTGCTAGCAGCTTATGTGTCCCATGGCTACCCTTTTGTAACAACTTATACATTGTAGGTGCAGCAACTAATATGCAGTATTTAGAAAAACATTCGAACCTAAAAGGGTGATTGAAATCTGAAACTATTTTTTTTAAAAAAATTAAAAACCTAAAACTTAAAACTAAAATTAAAAAAAAAAAAAAAACTGAAATTATAAAATGAAAATAAAAGCTATAACATAGAACTAAAACTAGAATTAAGAACCAGAGAATTAAATTGAAATTGACAATTTTAGTTCAAGAAAACTAAACTAGACACTACAAGCTCAGGGACCTATATGTGGCAAGTTTCATTACTTAACAACGTAGCAAGTTATATTTGGAGCAAGTGGCAACATGTTGTGAATGACAAATTCTGAATTATGACTTACAAACATATGAAAATTTAAACTGAAACTAAAAAGAAAATATCAAACAAGATAATCTGCAACCTAAGAGGCAAGTTAAAAAAAATAAACATTACATAAGCTACCAGCTGGGTAAATTATTAAAATGACAACATAGCTGATTGACTTGTTTTATAAATTGAAATTTAAAAATAAAATTACTAACTGAAATTAGAATTTGAAATTTAAAAATAAAATTGAAACCTAAAATTTAAAAAATAAGATAACTAAAATTTCAAACTAAAATTGCATATCTAAAATTAAAAAATAATCACAAACAAAAAATGAAAAGAAACTCAAAACTCATTTGACCAAAACTAAAAGAATAATTGAAACAAGAAATGAAATAAAACTCAATACTCAATAAACTAATTTGTTTCAATGTTTATTTTTGGTTTTTATTTAATAAGTTATGAGTTTCATTATTTCATTTTTTCCCTTTCAGTTTTGAAAATGTCTACCTACATTGTACATATTAGTGTCAAGATATCATGAACAAATGGCAAGTTATAGTTTGAGCAAGTGGCAAGTTATATTTTGAGCAAGTAGCAAATTATATTGTGAGCAAGTGGCAAGTTATATTTTGAGCAAGTAGCAAGTTATATTTTGAGCAAGTGGCAAGTTATATTTTGAGCAAGTGACAAGTTATATTTTGAGCAAGTGGCAATATATCATGAAATGGAAAAATATGATAATTATTACGAATCTGAAAACTAAAGTAGCCATAATGAAAACCGTAATTTACAGCAGTTCGAACAATGGACAGGGTTCAGATTGGTCTGGTGATTGACTCAATACTGTTGCCTTTAGAATTGGACAAAGCTGTAACATCCTTACTCAGTTTTATGTAATGTAATATATACATTGATAAGAGTAGAAGAAAACAATTACAAAACTGAATTACCTAGATTGCACACACACACACACACACACACACACACACACACACACACAAGTACATTGCTGACAGAAAATAATCTCTGCAATTCACTAATCAGAAGACGGAGATTACTTATTCTTCAGGTTGAAACCACAAGAAGTTACCTGACAAAATCAGATGTGCGCCAAAACATATATACTGCACAAACTTATACAGAGATCCAGGAAAACTCAACCTTCAAAACTCAAATGTTGAGAACTTGACAGCCGACAAGTACACTAGCATGCGTGGTAGCATCCTTCTCCACTGTGATGTCCGCACACATACACGTATATTATTACTCTCGGGCTATCATCATCAAGACTCGAGAATCTGATGGGCACAAGGCGAGGGCGTCGTGCTGCTGCGGCTAATGGAGAACGAGCACAACCGCCATACGGGCCAGGAGTTGGGCCGGCGAAGATCTCGTCGGCGGGGTTGACGTCGGCTCAGTTGCAGCTTGTCCGGGATGCTCAGTTTCTTGCTCACGCTGATGGACAGCCGCCGCTTCGACGCAACGCCACCGGGTCGATGGCGCAACGTCGCCAGCTCCGGCGACTGCCTCACCACTTCCTCCCCTAGCTCCCCACCTCGGTGCTAGCATCCTTGCCGCCACCACCGCCGCCGCCAGTGACGGAGCCCGTACCGGCTGCCTGGTCCGATGCGGCCGGGTCCACATTCGGTGCCCGACTGCGCTACCGAAACCAAGGAAAGCATGACGATTTAGAATTTGGCTGCCTTGCGGGGGAGGCGAAAGCCACTACTGGGCCGGCCCGTTGCGGAGCGGAGTCGCGCGCTGAGCGCTTAGCGCTATAGGTCGCTAGATAGAGTTTCCGATTTGAAATGGAGAGACTGAGAGAGTATACAATTGTTTGGACCGAGAGTACCAATATAGTAACTACACCATCTTTCTTGTGTCTCATCAAAAGTAACTAGCTGGGCAGCCAGAGCCCAGGGCCAGCGAATGCGAATGGTGCACACGTGAGGACCGGATCGAGCCCGTGAGGAGGGTACGGCCCTTTCCCCGTCTGTTTGAGTGGGCTGGACCTGGATTTTCAGTACGTAGTAGTAGTAAACATTTAAGGCCCAATTTTTTTTTTCGAACCGAGGGGATACCCCATTTCCATTAGAGATAACGGAAATACAGTGTTTAGAGAATTTCAGCCAGATGAAAAGAAGAAGCATAGAAATTGTATAACGCCTAATCGCCTAAGTAACCTGATACGAGACAGCTTAACCTAGGGATTAGAAAGCGGAGGGGACGTAGCCACCTCAGAGTTATGGTATCACTAAAGCACAAAACAGGTCTACATCAAATTCTTATAGCTGAACTTCCAATCTGCTACTCTCACTTCAGGTAGAGAAGAGGATGATCACTATCGCTTTCCACTTTAGTCCTCTGGCTTGTTACTGTCACAGTCCTTGATTTGCAAACTCTCCCCTGCCTTCCTCTTTCTGCTGAGCAACTGGATTGCTATCCTCAGCATTGTCTCAGCGCCCGCCTTCAGTGCTTCTTTGTGAATGTCAAGAAAGAGACCTGCCCAATATTGAATGAGTGCACAAGCATAACAAAGGATTGTAACTGGGTCATGAAGCTTCATGTTATCAAAACAGATTCTATTCCTAGTCTTCCAAATGGCCCAACATATGGCACAATTCCAATAGCATGGAATTTCCCCCCTGGGGCAACCATTGATCACACCATAGCCAACATTGATCAAACGAAGTTGGTATGTTATTTGCACCTAGACTTATTGCAGTTATCCCCCATACTGCTCTCGGGCGTGCTGCATTGAAAGAATAGATGGTTGCTTGATTCATTTCGATTACAAAAGTAACATGATGGATCACCAACCCATTTTCTCTTGATCATATTATCCTTGGACAGAATGGCATTACAGGATATTAACCATAAAAAAATCTTTATCTTAGCTAGAATTTTACTCTTCTAGATTTTCTTATGATAGGGCCCAACATCATTAATAGTCGGGGCATTATATACAGATTTCACGAGAAAAATTTTCCATTATTTCCCAACTTCCAACTTACAACATCATCGGTGTGTTTGAAGTTGAAATTGGAAACATCCAAAAGGATCATTTCCCAGTTAGTTTTCCACCTCTCCACTAAATATCTTGTAAAGGACATGCCCATGGGATTTGCTATCATGTCATGCACTGAAATATCTTTTTGCTGAGACATTTTATACAGATCAGGAAAGAGATATTCTATTGACTTATCATATAACAAATATCTTTCCAGAACAGAGTCTTTTTCCCATCATTAGTAACCATCTTCCTCCCCTGGAGGTATATATGTTTGATTTTTAATAGATCTGTCCAAACTAGGGAATAAGATTGTCTATGATTCACAGTCCAAATTGATTTGCCCCTGAAATATTTGTGTCTAACAATCTTTTGCCGGATGCCATCTTCTTTTTTCTAGCTTCCACCACCATTTGCACAAAAGGCTTATGTTCATTTTTCTAATATCTTTGATTCCAAGTCCACCTTTCTTTTTACTTTTACATATTTTTGGCCATTTTACAAGATGGTACTTTCTTTTAGTGCTTCCTCCTTGCCAGAAGAATGTTCTTCTTATTTTATCCAACTTGTCATTAATAGTTTTAGGTAGCAGGTATATAGACATTTGATACACAGCAGCATTATTCAGGCTAGAGCTGATGAGAGTAGTTCTACCAGCAATAGACATATTACCACCTTTCCATACATCAAGTTTTTTGTAATTTTTTTCAACTATATTCAACCAGTCAGCAATGTGTAATCTCCCAGGGCTCACTTTAGCCCCAGGTATTTGATAGGGAAAGTACCTATCGACAGGTTGAATATTTCAGCATATACATTTGCCCAATTCTACGTGTCATTAATTGTTACAATCTCACTCTTATGAAAGTTGATTTTCAAACCTGCCATGAGCTCGTACATATATAACAGTAGTTTCAGATTTCTAGCACCTTCTATGCTGTGCTTCAGGCATATAATGGTGTCATCAGCATATTGAAGTACAGCTATCCCTTTATCAATGATATGATCAACTAACCCCACAATCAAGTCATTTTGTTGTGCTTTGCATATCATTCTTGATAGACCATCAGCCACAAAATTGAATAAAATGGGTGATAATGGGTCACCTTGCCTCACTCCTTTATAACTTTTTATATATGGGCCAATTATATCATTGAGTTTCACACTCACTGTGCCCCCAGAGACCACTTGCTGTATCCAGTGGTACCACAGAGGACTGAAACCTCTAGCTGCTAAGCATTCAAACAAGAACTGCCATTTAACTTTGTCGTAGGCTTTTTCAAAGTCAAGTTTCAGCACTATGCCAAGCTGTTTTTTCCTTTTGGTTTCATGTAGGATCTCATGTAGGGTCATAATGCTGTTTAAGATGTTCCTCCCCTTCATGAAAGCAGACTGATTTGTATGGATCAATTTATCAGCAACCTTTTCAATTCTTAAGGTCAAAACCTTAGTTATCAACTTATAGAGGCAGTTCAAAAGGCATATAGGTCTAAATTGTTGGATCTTGTTGGCATCAGAAACTTTAGGTAACAGAGTAATAATGCCATAGTTTATTCTGCTAATATTGACTCTATTACCATGGAAGTCCTCAAATAATTGGATAATATCTTCTCTCACAATTTCCCAGCAAACTTGATAGAATTCAATGGGTATTTTATCAGGCCCCGCAGCCTTGTTCTTTTCCATTTGAAATAATGCATTTTTGATCTCTGTCTCAGAGAAAGGTTTGCATAGTTCCTCATTTTCACTACAAGAAACTTTTTCAATCTCTTCCCATAAGCTTTGGTCGATGTGTATATCATATTCTTCAGCTGGACCAAATAAGTCAGCATAGTATTCTGTAGCATGAGTTAACAGATTTTCATCTCCCTCAATCATCTCTCCATCCTTCTCAAGAGAAATAACAATATTCTTCCTCCTTCTGCCATTGGCAATTTTATGAAAGTAGCTGGTATTATTATCACCTTTCAACAGCCATTGTTCATGACATCTACTATGCCAATATGATTCTTCTTGATCTAACAGTTGTAAATTTTCCTTTATTAGCTGTACTTTTCTTAATACTTGTTCAGGAGTTAATAAGGATTTCTCCTCTAACTCCTCAAGATCCCCTAACTCTTCACTGTTCTCTTTTCTCTTCTTTTTCAATTCTCCCTGAAGGTTGAAGCCCCATCCCTTAAAATATTGTTTTATAATTTTGATCTTCTTTTGAATCCTATCAAGAGCAGATGGGGCTCTGCATTCTTTTTCCCACAATTTCTTGACAGTAGGAAGAAAATCAGGATTGCTTATCCAACTTAGCTCAAATCTGAATTGTAATGATTTTGAAATATTAGTAGCACCATAAGAGAGAATCAGGGGATTGTGATCAGACATATCCCTTGGTAATTTCCTTACCATTGAGTTGGGAAAGCATTCTTCCCACTCTTTGGATATTAGGATTCTATCCAATTTTTCTAACAATGGATCACTCTGATTGTTAGTCCGGTGTATAATCCCCCAGTCATGATCAGCTCTCTTAGCTCATAAAAGCTTATAAGAGTATTGAAAATTTCAGAGAATTTTGGGGGACCTACACCTTTATTTCTCTCATTTGAATATCTCATGATATTAAAATCCCCCCAATTATAATGGGATCCTTGTTCCTGGAACAGAATGCAGATAGTTCTGTTAGAAAATTGATTTTCTCCTCATCTTGTGCTGCACCATACACCACTAACAAATTCCATTTAATTTTTTTTTTCCCTTTGTCCCATAGGTTCATTTGCAACATATATTCACCCTGCTGAAAGGACCCAACATCATATAAAGCCATGTCAACACCTGCTAAAATACCACCAGATTTACCTTTAGCTGGATTACAAAGCCACAGGTAATTTCCTTGAGGATCAAATTTCTTAATGAGTTTGTCATCACAATCTTTTGTCATAGTTTCCTGTATCCCAATGAAATGAAAGGAATGTTGAGAAATAAGATTTTTCAGGTATGTGGCGACCCCTTTCTTTTTGAGGCCCCTACAATTCCATATTAAACCACTAATATTCATTTTTTCCTTGTTTCTTTATTGCTGCAGGTAGGATAGGCTTTACGAGGCCTCCCCCTTTTTTTTGGAAGGTCAGGAACTTCCTGTACCTTACTCTCACCATCATTTTCATTTATTTTTCTTTTGGATGGAAAAATCTTCACTTTTCCTTTCCCTCTTCTTTTTTTCCTTGACTCCACCAGTATAAACTCATTAGGGCCTGAGGTCTCCTCATTGGCCTCCTCAAGAAACAATAATTCATCATTCACATTTAGGTGTTGCTCTGAATCATCATGCATATCTTTATTAGCTACATTCTGCTTTGTAAATAAATCATGTCTAGCTTTCTCTAAGTCCCTAAGCACATCAAAAGTATTATGATTATTTTTTCTACTGCAATACCCATACAGCTAGATAGAACAACAATTTCTTTATCAGGTAGACTAGAAAAAGATTTGGATTTTTTAGAGTTACCTTCCAGATTCCTCCTCTGAGCCATTATCTTACATTTTTCCATTGCAGTGAGATGAGTTGAGTCTTTGAGTCTTTCACTCCTTCTCTTATCCTGATCAGCTTGTGTATTATTGATTTTCTTGTTGATCTTTCCCATCCTCATTGCTTCTGGATTTTCAGCATCATCTTTATCAGCACACACCATGTCCACTCCATTGAGACTTCCTCCATCAGCTTCATCTATTCCATTTTGCTTTTCATTAACATCTTCAACCATCAAAACCACATCATCTGATGTAGTGATTGCATCATCATCTGCCCCCATCATCATCTGATTGTTTTCACCAATCTCAGTACTCTCCTGAGTATTTACAATGTTGTCATCAGTGATAAATACTACAGGTGACATTGCCAGATTGGTCTTCTCATTCTCAGATTCAGTATTTTTGGAAGAAGAAGCATACAACAGATTTTTAGTAATTTTCTTTTCCATAATCACCGATTCAGGGAGATTCACATTGGGATTTTTCATAAACCATACTTGTTTAGATGACTCTCCCTGATCCTGATCCACCATCTCAACATTATCTTCTAACCCAGCAAATTTTTGCAACTTGGTAGAGTAAGAATCATTCTCAGAATCAGAGTTTTCCAGAGTATTAGGAATATATACTTTATCCTCATCCTCATTTCTCAATTGACCTTTGTAGCTTTTCTGAGTATCAGCCATGAACTTGCTTTGACTTCTGGATCTGAAGTTAATCTTGGGAGGTTCTGACCAGCACATCTGCTGTTTGCCATGATTCTTGTATGTCTGTCCATCCCCCTCACCATCTTTGGACTTCTCACTATTCTGATCATCCTTTGAATGACCTACATCTGCCTTGATCTTCTTCTGAGGGGGTTGAGTGTCTTCAGTGATTTTGATGCCACTTTTCAATACCCTTTCTCCCCCTTTCTCAGGAATCTCCCTCTCAAAACTAAAATCCAGCAGATATAGTCCAAGAGCACTTTCAGCTTTTTTTGGAACCTTGGTGACATCTCTGCATGCAATTTTGACTCTGACATAGTCATAGCTGTACCTGGTTCCCTCATCCACTTCCATAACCTTTCCAACCAAGCCTCCAACCTTAGCAATAGTTCTGATTGTTCTCTGGTCAGCTGGAATACCACTAACTCTGAACCATCCTGTTTGTAACACCCCTTTTGCTCCAACAGCAGGGGACCAAGCTTCTATCTCAATTCTAGCATCATTTTTCATAGTTAGATTTCTCAGACGACACCATTCTGCTAGCATCTTTGCATTAGGGAATCTGATAACAAATTTGTCATCAACAACTTGTCTTGCTCTCCAACGCCAGGAATCATGTCCTATCAGATTCATGAATTCAAGTTCTAACTGCTTTGGATTCACAGCACCCTCCAAGACCGTGATGACAGCAGTACTAGCTTTTTCCTGTGCAACCCTACCATCAATGCACTCATCAATGTAAAAGAAGCTTTGGTCTTCGACTTGAACAGCACACAGCTCAGGACCCTCATTCCAGGACAAATCTTTTTGACACTCAGCTGTGATATGGTTTGTCATGCCACAGTTCTCACAAATCCTCCTACGACAATCTCTAGTATCATGATTGTACAGACCACACACCTCACAAGGAAACTTCTGATTCGAACTACCAGCACGATGGATGTCAGATTGATTACCTTGTTCTGATATGGGTATCTCAGCTGAACTATCCTTCTCACCATCCTTGGTGTGCCAGGTCTGACTTTCTTCTTTTTTAGCTGCAAGCTCCCACTTCTCATCTCCTTTGCCTTGCTCTTGAGATCCTGACCCAGAGCCCATCATATTCTCCTCACCAGCCTTCTTCCTCTCAGCGCCATCACCTTCCCCGAGATGCCTCCAAGTATTGAATCGCCCAGCACCACGTCCCCGACCC
This sequence comes from Chrysopogon serrulatus, assembly GCA_015844335.1. Taxonomy (NCBI): domain Eukaryota; kingdom Viridiplantae; phylum Streptophyta; class Magnoliopsida; order Poales; family Poaceae; genus Chrysopogon; species Chrysopogon serrulatus. The sequence continues at coordinate 303,686 of JADLZL010002028.1, forward strand.
CGATCTTGTCGTCCGCCACCAGGACCATTGCGGCCCTGGCCGAACCCTCCTTGACCAAATCCACCCCGCCGCCCACCACCTCTTGGATACATTCCCACCTTGATAGTGGGGGCGACTTCAGATCTCACCGCCGCCGCAAACGATTTAGTGGGTGTTCCTCTCCAGAAGTGACCGACAAATTTCGCTAGGGTTTTGGACAAGGGATTGGGGGGAACCGACTGGGCGGAGGACGAAGCAACCAAGGACGCTCTGACTCGGATGTCTTCCTTGGGCTCCAGATAGGGGTGCCTCGACTCGAGGTCACCCTTCTCCTTCCTCTCACCGGGTTGTGGATGTATGCCGCGTGTACTCTCCAATGGATGTGCCCCTAGGATTCCTTGTACAATCTGCACCTTGGGCAGTGCTCTGAACCACCTCGACTCCCCATTTTGCCCTTCCTTCTCGCCATGAATTGTCGAAGTAGCCCTACGGCTTGAATCATCAACACTACGACTTCTCCCGCCCTTTCTCCAACAGAATTGGATTGGGAAGTCCTTGATCTTGAGCGAATCCTCTCCAATTGCATCGAACGGGAAGGAAGTCGCCATGGTGGTATGCTTGAACGCCCGACTCTGTGTGTCAAAGGGCGGCGCATACCCACGCTTCGTCTTCCTCCTCTCGGATTCCCTCAAGGATGGGAAATCCTGCGGTCTGAATCGCACCGGCGATGCTGAACGCCTCCGCACAAAAGCTTCGACGCGAGCCCACTCCGGTGTCGCAACGCAACCCCCTCGTCCCGAAGGGCCGCTGTGTTCCGGCTTCGCCGCCGTTGCTGCATCGCCATCCCGCGGTGGCTCATCGGATCCCGGTCTCCGTGTGAACTTCGGCGTCGTCGCCGTTGTTGCACCGCCATCCCGCGGTGGCTCATCGGATCCCGGCCTCCGTGCGAACTCCTCTCTCGAAAGCGTGGGGGATACGGAAGATAGAACCGCCATCACCACCTTTTTTCTTTGTTACTTACTAGAAGAAGAAAAAGACATCTTTTCGATCACAGTAGTGACAACTTGAGTGCGTAGTTTCACTGCTTCCGTTTCTCCGTGTCGATCTGTTTAGATGAAATTCCTTTAAGGCCCAATTTGTAGTATGTAGCCATTGATTGCGTCGATCTTTCCTCGTGACAATCGCAGTTGTATGTGGTGGGCTGAAAACCTGCTAGGTACAACTGGGCTGCTGCTGTATCTCTCTTTTTGGACATCTTTTTAGTGACCGGAACGAATTTGGATTTGAATTTTCGCGATCATTTTGAGTTCTCTCCCGTAGGCTATCTCAGAGTGCCTTGTTCGGGCGGAATAGCACGGACGTCAATGTCAAAGGTATTCGTTTGAAAAAGTTTCCTACTGCTTGTTGGAATTAAATACATATATATTTAAACAGTTTGACTTGATTACTTCTATTTTATTCTACACGACCTTCTTGGATACTGCACGGATCTTTGGGCTAGCTGGAAAGTGACCCAAATCCAACTTTTTTTCTTTTCTGTGCTGTCGCTGTTGACGCATGACTTGGTGCTCAATTAGCTTAGGCGGCTAGCTAGCTTATACATAGTTACATCGCATTCACAATTCACATCGATTGAGACGAGAGACAGACAGAGAAGGAGAGTTACCGGCCTGGACGAAGAGACGCAATGGCGGCGTCGCCGTCGTCCAAAGACTCGAACGATGTGCAATTATATTCATGCGAGAGAGTCTAGTCTGCAGTGCAGGTCTCGTTCTCGTCTCGTCCAGATGAGGCCGGCACGGGGGTTTCCACGCCCAAATGATCCTCCCCGAGATGCATGGCTTAAGTCTACACGTGTGATGATCGCCGGCGGGGTCCTGCTGCTGCCTAATCTACTTCATCACGCCTCACATCAAAATTAAAAGATGAACAAGACACACAAACTCTTCCTTCCTTCATTCTTTCTCCATCCTTTCCACCTCACCATTTATAATATAAAATAAATATAACTAGATTAGTTATATAATAATATATTTTTCATAATAAATTTGTTTATAGAGACATAAATACTAATACTGTTTTCTATAAAAATTTGGTAAAATTTGAGCTTACTTGACCAGTACAGAGATCATATAGTTATATATGTACAATATATTAGCCAGGTTTACGTCATCATATATACAATATTGTATTAATAATTAAACTTGTCGCTTTCTCTTTTTCTTTATGCAATGCAAATGGGCACCGGCTGTGATTACGGAATTATTTTAGGATATTTTCTTTTTATTAGGTTATTATATATTTATTTATTTGATTTATAAAATCTAACTGATGAATGGCTTAGTTAACTTCAAAATATTATCTCTTAGGCATGGTGAGTACCGTAGCATTGTCTAAAAAAAATCTCACTTCTCTCCTATAAGGAGCACTAGACCCCTAGTCCGAACTCCAAAGTGGAAAATCAGAGAAAAAGTGTATGTATACAGTGCATGCAAGTCTACGTCGGTCGGCGGTTTTCCCTTCAACATTCTGCTGCCTCGCTCAACAAGTCGTCAAGAGTCATATATGCTCGTTCAAAGCTGGTTGGCTATCATCCAATAAAAAGCTCTCGATAGGAACAAATTCAAATTAGGAAGGTTCCATCTATCCACTCACTTTATCTAGCTAATTTCCACACAGCATCATATGCAAAAAAAACGACCTGCTGTTTCTCTCTCTGTGTGTCGTCAATCCTTTGGAAATTGGAATACACATAGAACGTCACGGTCACCAACTAGATACATGTAAGGGCACTTTCACAAAAAAAAAGATATATGTAAGGGCACTATGAAATTATTTTCCTCAGCAGCTATTTATAAATCAGTAAGCTAATTAGCTATAATTAATTATTGGGAGGGAAATGTGTGCAAAGCTATTTATAAATTGCATAGCTAGATGATTTTATTTTTTTTCTCAACAAAGACATATAATGTCACCACCAGAGAACCTCATATGTCTTTTTGCAAAAAGGATTTTTTTTTTTTACAAAACAAAACCCAGTCAATAAATAATAACCACTCAACCTAGTCACATTTTCATCCATTATTACTGGATAATACTTGCGCAGTCAGTAACTCGGGTATATATTCCTACTAGGAAAATTTACAAAATTCATGCATGCAGCATGTATTTTAAATCATGAGGAAAATGACAGCGATGGCATGCATGAACTCCACCAATAGTCGATTTTTCCAGTCCTATGAACACCAATGTGTGATTGGCACATGTTGTCAAGTTTTCGATTCTTTATGGCATGATGAGAGATTATTAATCACTCGGGATGAGATGGGGTGGGCCTGTCGTCACGGTCACGCCATGGAGATGATCGAGCTAGCTGGTAGAAGAAACCAATGTTTTGGAGAAGGCAAGGAAGAAGACACATTTGATATATTAGTGCCACACTATGGATCTAGTGTGTCGTCATGGGCAATCAACAATGCCTCGGGTGTTTTGTAGAAGAACAGCCAAAAAATCCAATACGCAAATAAAGGAAAATATATAGGAAGTTAAAATTGTTGTTGCTTATTACATTGATTCTACTATCTCTACACATAATATATTTGCAGCCGGAAATTCAAGAAATGCATCCACACACATCCTCGCTTTCCCAAATGAAACTAAAGAATATATACACATCAGATCAGATCGATGTTTAATTTATGCACACGCACGTACGCGCGCGCTAGCTACTTGTGGACGACCACGGCGACCAACGGCGGCGGCGGCGGCGCACCGGCGGATCCGGATGAGCCATTCCCCGGCGGCGGCGAGCGGGAGTCGTCGTCGTGGGTGCTGAAGCGGAGCGCGAGGCAGACGACGGGCGGGGTGCCGGCGAGGACGAGGCCGAGCGGCACCATCCAGAGCTGCGCGTAGTCCGGGTGGAACGCGACGGCCCACCACGCCAGCAGCGCCGCGCCGGCCAACGCTGCCGCGGCGAGGCACACGTCGATGGCGGCCGACTCGGCGGCCACGACCGCGGCTGCTGCCTCGTGTCGGCCTTTTGCCGCTGCCACCGGCCAGTCCCCTTGATGGCCACCATAATCCTTGCCGACGGCAGGCAGTACTGGCGTCGTCGCCGCCGGCGCCGGCGCTTTTCTTGCTGCTGCTGCTCGGGTACTGGTGGTGCATCGTCTGCTGCATCGGGAGTATGTGGATCAGATCAGATCACGACGTGGTAGCAGGTCGCTCGAGCTCTTACTAATTAATATACAAGTAGGCAGTAACAGGAAGGTGCATGCGTGCGCGCGCGGGGGAGGTGAACGAAGGCGGTCAGCGCTAGGACTGACTATCTCAGGAATGAAGTTGCAGCATCACCTGGGGCTTGCTTCATGCAGTGTAGGCGTTCTATCTGTTTTCTATACTCTCGTTACGCTGGCTTATTTGGTTAGAGGGTGGTCCGCCAGACACACTTCCCAATGCAACCCATATACTCCCTCCATATAGGATTTAGAAGTCGTTTAGGACATGATTGTGTTTACCAAGGAGTGATTAATTAGGATATGTTACCCCTATTATCATTCAAGAAATTTCTCCAACTCAGATGGCTAGTGCATTGATGCGTTAGTATGGTGACCAGAGTTCGATTGCTGGTGGCCATCATTTTTTGCTTTTTTCAATGGGGAATTAATACGCACGCCACCGAAGAGACAAGGGGTAGTCCGCACCAGACACACTTTGCCCATCTTCGATGTTTCTGACTTTTGTAAAACCTATATGGAGGGAGTACTATGTAACAATTTCAGTCTAGCTCTCTAAAATTAAACAACTACTGTAGGATATATATATATATATATATATGCATGCTCCAGGTAGCTAGATTTGCCCTGGCTTGAAATCAAACAGAACTTTTTGTGTGTGTCTGCTGTGTATGTGTATGCTACCACGTGTGACGTGTCAACGTCACTATATATACATATATCATATGGGATGTAATGAAATGTTGCACCGGCGGCCAGCCGTCCGGAGCCCGGGTGGCACTACTCCGTATCACGTCTTGGTCTCTTCTCTCTTGGACCTCTGCGGATGAATATTAAATTCTGATGGCCACCCCGTCCCGTTTCTTCTGTCACGTTTTGGACTACCTGTGTGCATTATTATTCATTAAAAATTCGATGGACACTGCGTCGCGCTTCTTCCAATCCTGATAGCAAACTTTTGCACTTTTGTTCCGTGGGCGGTGCGCTGCCTACGACCACGATCGATCGATGGCACTCTGACTCCGAGAAAAAAGATGGTCCACATTCCCTTTTTTTTTTATTGAAGTTCTAGGGTAGATGTATGTATGTATAGATAAATAGTAATAGTAGATCGATACAGCCACCGAATGTCTACATGCGCTCTCTGCGTCGGTCACGCATGTATCTATACCGTCTCCATCGAGGATGTCTACATGCTATGTCCTTCATATTTGATACTGTATGCTTCTTTTTACCCCCACAAATATCTGTTACCAACCTCCTCAGTTTTTTTTTTTTTTTTTTTGCATCCCGATCAATTAATCCTATAGTTTTTCTTCTTTTTGAAGCAAAGCGTATTTCATTACTCATCGGTCACAGCGATCTCGCTGGACACCAGATCGAGCCTCAAGCTCATGAGGTACATTGTCCGAAACGGATTGAGAACCATTGGGCAGGTTACAGCCAAGGACAGCAAGCTCGTGTGCAACACAATTACAGGAACGATAACAAGCATGTACTCGACTCCCTACTAATTCAGTAGCTAACAGGAGTTTGATCTCCATGATTACACCTCCCAGCGAAGAAAGCCTGTATTCCTCTCCCTCCAGCGCCATCGATCTTCACCTGTGCAGCATCAACTTCTAACGTTGCCAATAACGTTAGAAGTTGATGCTGCACAGGTGGACAAATTCTACAACAAAAAAGACATACCTTGGGCACATGGTGTGGGAGATACACTACAAGAATGGTAAACTACCAAGCAACACAAGAAAAGGATCTTTCTGGTGGAGAGACATCCTCAAGCTTCTACCTCAATTCAAGGAAATGTCAACCATTCAGGTTAAAAATGGGGAAACATGTCTATTCTGGATGGACAAATGGAGAGGACAACAGTTGGAACAAGAATTTCCAGAATGCTTCTCCTATGCTAAGAAGAAATTAATCTCCGTCAGTGCAACTTCAACCTCCCAGAATCTAGAAGACCTTTTCAATCTTCCACTATCACAGATAGCATATAATCAAATGCTTTTAATACAGCAAATCTTGGAAGAAACCGAGCTGGGAGCAGAGAATGATGTGTGGTCACACTCGGGAGGATCAAACCTATTCTCAACCGCAAAAGCTTACAACCGATTATTGGCCAAGCACCCAACCAATCCCGCTATCGACTGATTTGAAACTGTTGCCAACCAAAACACAAGGTCTTTGCTTGGTTATTAGTGAAGGACAGGCTAAGTATCAGAAACATCCTCCAAAGGAAAAATATGGCTCTAGATGACTACAATTGTGGTCTTTGCGCTCGCCATTTGAAGAAACAATGGAGCACCTCTTCTTTCAATGCCCCTTCTCCCAATCATGCTTGGGGACTCATCAATGTGGAAACCAGGCAAGAGGATGATGTTTTTTTCATCAATTTGGATTCTATCAAAACTCAGCTGAATTCGTCTTTTGCCATGGAAACCTTCATTTCGATCTTTGGACAACTGGACAACCAGAAATGAGCTTATCTTCGTGGGAAATCAACGGAAGCGTTCAAGATTGCAGGATCTTCTTTTCCGAAAGAACTCGAGTGCTGCGGTTTCGAGTAAAAGCAAGCTTATCCATTCAATTAGACCAATGGATAGACTCCTAGAAGTGATTGTTGGCGGTGATTACCGACATATCTTAACCGCCAACTATTATCCAAAAAGGGAGAATTATCATAGATATATTCACATATACCTTTACTATTGACCTATTTCCACTTGTATTGGAGAATTATTGATTTACAGTGAAACATACAAGAAAAAGGAAGAAAAGGTCACGAGAATGCACCTTCCTCGCAAGCAAGGCGTATTTCAACAAAATAAACAAAGACCAAAGTCCAAGATATCAACTGGGCCAACAACCCATGGGAAAGAGATCCGGGAGCAAAGAAGGGGCCAAATGAAGTCAGGCCGAGGGGCCCATCCGGGCGGGCGCACCCCGGGGAGGCTCGCCCATCTTCTTCTTCGGGGCGGTTCCCTTGGTCGGTTGTAGAGGCGGTTTGGCCGCACATTTACTCACCTCAGCCCCCGAACCGACCTCAAGCTAGTATAAAAGAGAGGGGCACTCCCTCATTAGAAAAACACCACACTACACCTCTCACTTGTACTCTCAAGTGTACCTCTCCACTTTTTTCTTTATCCTTAGTAGTAGTAAAGGAGCAAAGCTCATCTTGTAAGAGGAGGAGACATCTTGACTACTTTTTGGTATGAATACTATTCTTTCCATTATGCTCTTCTTTTATCAATATAGTTATGTTCTAGAATTAGAGTATGGTTCTAGTACTATGATCTTGTTAGATAAACTAGATACTAGTTTATGTAGATGAACTAGGTACTAGTTTGTGTAGCTAGATTATAGATCATAGGACTTCTAGTTCATATGCCTTGTTCATGATATGTTTGCTAGTTTATAGTGTTTATATCATGTTCGTGAAAGTATATAGAGCTCTACATTCTTAGTCGTTCATACATTTAGATGATGAAGAATAGAGTTGTGCGCTGGGTTGGTGGTTCATCGCACAACATCTAAGTTCTTTACTCGCTCATCCGTAGGGTGAGAGATCCGAGGGGCTTGGGTAGCTATTTTATATGCGAGCGTGGTGCTCGGATATGGGGTAGCCGGTGATTGCACTTCATAGTCCACGGATGAGGGGTAGGGCGGGTGGTGACAGCCCCCGTCCATCCCTTCGTAATCCCCCCATCGCTCGGCTATGGTGTAGGAGTCTAAATTACCACCCATCTTGTGCGCATCAGCGGCGGTGGTCTTTTCGATCCATCGCAAACGCAGCTCTAACTCGATTCATGTATTTATATGACTATCTACTATCTAGACATTAGTCGTATTAGGACCACCGCTCTTGTAGGATATTTTTTATTCTTTATTCTTTTTATTCTTTATGCCGCATTCATCTTCCCCACTCGAGAGGCATCTACTAGTACGTGTGTGTCCACTATCATAAAACTGCTTTTGTTTACCCCCGTTATGAACATTGGTCTACCTTTCATACAACGATAGTACTCTTGATTATGGTTTCATACTAAATCTACCCTAGCCTTCCCTTGGGAAAATATAAATACGACACCTAGGAATTCTCGAGGGTTGAAATGCTACAACGGTAATTCCGTGCGCCATGGAGTAACATCCAAAAATGCAAGGGGTTTACCGGATCATCGTTACCTTTTACCGTAGTTAGAATATAGTTTTAGCCCTAGTATCAAGGAATCTTTGAAAGTGTGCCGTATAGCATCTCCGAGGTACTAGCAGCTAAGGCTAGAGTCCTAGCGTTATTGGGGATGTAACTCTCTTGATAGAGGTAAGAGTAGTTTGGTATGCCACGGTGCCCGTGCCATGCTATTATTCTGAAACTATCATCCGAGATATATCACTAGTAGCGGTAAAGGGAATAATCGGTGAGGTGTATCTCAGTACCATGGCTGATCTAGTGATATGGTAATCGAGGTACACCACCCCAAGCATTTCTTACTTATTACCGAGGGATAGACTTACCTCTATTCTCGAGTAGTAATGTTAAGGAATGTCAATCGCACTTCTCGGGCGTTGTCACCGGGGATCCAAACTTGGTGATGCGCTAAGAAATACCATGATGATCTAATTGTACTTTTTAGTTTTATTTTTTTGTCTCTTTCTTTGTTTCCTAAAGTTGCCATTTGGCTCTCAGAACCCCTTTAACATTTTTTCGTTTGATTTTTAATATATTTCTGAGGGGTCCCCTGGCCCTCCAATTGCTTCAAAAAAAACTTCTAATGTTATCACCGATATCCCCATACCGCCGCTGCTTTCGGCCCGTTGCACAGCCTAGAAATTCGCGAGATGGAAGGCAGACGGCAGATGCTCCTCTCTCCCAGCCCTAGCCTTCGTGAACCGTACGTGCCGAACTCATCTTTAATAACGAGGTCCCACCCACCATCTCTGTTGGCTTCTACTGGCTTCAAAGAAGGTGCCATCAGTGTTGAGTTTCAACTCGCCACTGCCTGGTTTATGCCACTTCGATGCCTGACGAGAATCACAACAGTGGGACTAACTAACTGAAATGTATGCCACTATGCCACTGCCTGGTTTATGCCACTTCGATGCTCTAGTCAAACTGAATTTGAGCTTGGTTTCTATCTATCTGCCATCACCGCAGAAATGTACGCCACTTCAGTTGCAGTCCGACGCCTTCCTTCCTCCCTCAGTTTATTTCTTTCTCCCCACAATAGCCATAGGAGCAAGGCCACTTTCGTCTGTACAGATCGACTTCTCAAGCTTCAGCACTTTTTCCCATCATCTCCATTGCCGAGCCTGCTTCCGCAAGACTGCAATGAACAACTTCCATATCTAATTCCCGCCATACAGGTTTAACTTCCTTGCATTTCAGGAGGAGATGGCCGCCATCCTCATCGAACCGTCCGCACATACAGCCCCTTGTATCAATCTTCATTCCACGCGCTTTGGAGGACTGTCCATACGAAGTGTTTTACCTTTGGTGGACAATCCATTTTCCACAGCTTTTTCTAGAATTCATCAGTTGAAGGCATTGAGATGAATCATTAGTTTATGTCAACAAATGGTTATGTATTTACTACAGTAAACCTGAAGCCATGGGGTGCTCTTTTCTCCAATAGTGGCATGCATATTATTAAACCACATTCTCTAGTCAAACTGAATCCCACATGTGAACAAGACATCACAATGTTTTATGATGTGAGCCCCATTGAGTACCCCCTAGCTCTTGAAATATCACTTTGTTGTTTTTTTCTCTTCCTGTTTTACTAGAGTCAAATTTGTAGTTTTTTTTCCTGTTCATATAAAAAATAGATTTAATTAATGGTTTACAATTGATTTCCACTTGTTATGTAACCAAAAAAATGAATGCTGATGAACTTTTATGTAGACGTGTTCAAAATATAATTTTTTGAGGACAACTGAAATGTACCACATTTTGAAATGAATGGGTAATATATATACTTCGTATATAAACTTTGTAAAAAAATAAATAAGTTTAACTTAAAACAAAACTAAATTATATGCATTTGAACAAAAAATGTTTAGTTTCAATGTAAACTATGTTCATCGTTAATAATGAAAACTAATATATTCTAAGAAATTGAAAAATTCTGTTTTCGATTTTGGTCGCCGAAATTTAGTTTAAAATTTAGGGAAGGTATGGATGTGCTATTACTTGACTGGCCCAGATACGTGCTTCGCAGCCTTGGCCCGCCCAACAGCCCAACTTCTCGTGGTCCTCCTTACTTCTCCGCGAGGACTACGGCGCACGCCACCGGGTCCTCTTCCCCCTTCGACGTGGGCACGGCCCCCTTCCTCCGGTTCCGCCGCGTCTTCCTCGTCCTCTTCTCCCTCGCGTCGGGTGAGCAGCTAGCGCGCTCCTTCGATCTCCTGCCTTTGTCGAGCCAGCGTGCCGCCGTGCCGCGCCTAATCGGGAGTGTTGGTTGTATTCGTGCAGTGGTTGAAGGCATCCATTCTGTGTTCGGGGAGGATGAGTTCGTGCGGTGTGGGCTTGGCAGGGAGCAGATGGCCGCGCGCCTTGCCTCTACTACTGCGGATGCGCTGTTCCCCGGTGCCATTTCTGGCGTTATCTCTGACAAAATGTAAGTTTTGGGATGAATGTTTTTGCTCAATTTGTCACTTGGGTCTGTATGAGTTTATTTTAGGTGGTGTAACATTTTGCATAGCCTGTTAAAATCCGCCGTATTGTTTGGTGTCATATAGCAGTGCATTTCAAATTTGTATTTGATCTGATTCTGGTGTTTAAACAGAGTAGCTGACTAACAAGGTGCTGTTAATGAGCCTCAGTTTTTGGGTTGAAGGCTTGAAGCCACTTCATGAATAGTAGTTCTTGGTACATGGTAGCTTTGTCTGTTTACAAATTTTAGTTTGAACTAGATTAGATGCCAATTGATTGACCATAGCCTAGAGATCTCTTGATGGTCTTGTACTGGAGTACGCTTATCATTTTCATTTTGTGGTGGGGAGTGATTGAGAACCAACATATGCACCTGTGTTTCTGAATCCAGCAGTGGTGTAAATTTCCTGTTCTTATACCACCTAATTACTAGCTATTATTTTTTTCATGTTATATAACTGTTGTGCCTCCACGACAACTATGGAACCTAAAACTGTGTCTCTGGGTATAACATAAAGATCCTGAAGATTAGTCTATCAAATGCATACTAGATACTTTGTAGTTTTGTGCATTGCTTGTTAGTTGTTAACCTAGACTGGTGCCTCTTGATGAAGTTTGGATGATATATTAGGCTGGTAGTAATTGGAGAGTATAATCTACACCTTGGCATGATTCGTGTTTTTCCTTCTCTTTGCATGTGTAGTTTTTTGTTCCATAAGCTACATGTATCCTTTGCAGCAGGTACTGTTATGTGATGCAGCTGTGGGCGGTCTGTGTTTTTTTTTATCCTCCAGTAGTAGCTATAACTTACAAATTTTTCGCTGATGATTATAGAGGACCACGAAAGACTTGCATATTGTACTGGGTACTTCAGCTTTCAGTAGGTGTTGTGAAGAGTTTCAGTATGCTTCATTGTTCATGGATCAACAATTTCATTCTGGCTTTTGCCTTTTCAGTGTTCTCTTTCTGTTTTGAGATGTGGCATGTGCTGGAGCATGAGAAAGTTTGTGTATTTTTTGAAACACTTGTGCTATTACCGTGTTCTATATGCTGTATGAATCATTAAGTTCTTGATCCTGACTTTTCAGCAAGACCAGAAGCAAGATCTGCTGTTTGATACCTTCTGGCTGATGACATTCTTTGAATCAGTGTCCCTTATTGGAAGTCAAGAAATCACAAATGTATTGGTTACTGATGATGACAGTAGATTCTTGCTTCCCTATGCATTTGCAGCCACACCATCGGTAGTGGGGATTTTGCACATCAGAAATACATCAAGTACCAGTCAGAGTACAGTCAGCATGCATCTGCCATTGGGAGCTACCAAAAATCATTTTTTGCCCATGTCCTCAGAGGTGAGTGGTGAGTCATCCGGCTTTGCTACAGTGTTTTCTTTCTCATTTCTGTTGGTAAAGCTCTATGTATATTCCATAAATAGTGTCCAGGAGCAAATTTTGCCATATTTGGATACAGAAATATATTGATCTGTGGTTGCAGTTTTGTAACCTTTTAAACATATCGCTATTGACTTTGTCGAATATTGATTATGAATATTTTAACATGAGACACAAGTAAAAAATAAAATATGGCCAAGACTTCGTGGGCGCACAATGCTAGATATTTATGAGTTTGTTGAAATAAATTTAGCATATGAGGGTTTGCTTTTAGTCAGATTTAAGAGATGTTTCTGAATTCTGAAATGCATAAAAGGAAGCAGCTTTTCCATCTCTCACAATATGAACTTGTGGATCATGATTGTTGCAGGTTAAGCTTTCAGTGTTTACATGTTCCATTCCCATTTCTGACCACAATTAACGTGTTTCAGATAAAAGAGTACTGATCCTGGTCTTAGCTCAAGCAAGCATCCATTTTGCTGTCTCAACCTGTTGGTTTCTCTGGGCACCAACCATAGTGGTATTAGTCTCAGTTCTTCCTGCTACTTTTCTACCTGGTCTTCTGTATGAGTAGCGTTTCAGAAACTTAAGGATGAAATTCTGCTACCATTCTCATAGATCTGTTGATTGCCACAGGCTGACGGAAGGTATGCTCAACTGTAAGTAATTTACCCCTGTTTCCTGGCATCAAGAATGCTTGGAGGTGTTGGTTTTCCATGGTTTTATGGAGCCACAGCTCCCTTCCGGAATGAGGACAGTTTGATAATGGCTTACATTGGCGCTGGACTTGCTTTGTCTATTGTGGCTTATGATTACCAGATATACCATCCATACCTCTAAAGGCAACAACATGTCGTTGGAATTTGGTGTTCAAAGTCTAATGAGAAAATTCACCCTGCCAGAGATTGGAGCACTGGTGATAGTGTTCTGCATCTTCCATGCATATGTGGGCTTTATTTTGCCTTCACTAGCAAGATTGAGAACAATGTAAGTTACTGGTGCAAGTATGATACTATGAGCAAGCTTAAATTACAGTCTAGTAGTTTCTGTTTACAATGCTGGCATCACTGTAGGTACCTTCCAAACGAGCCGCGTGGGTGATGAGCTTTTCATTGTCACTGGCAAATGCCGCCATCTTAGTTTTCTTGTTACAGGTATCCATCTGAAGTCCTCTTGTGAGTGAACAGACATTTTTGTGCCAATGTTCACACAGTGCTGAATTGCTGAGACCATTTAATTTCTTTTTTCATCTGCAGGGCGCCCGCCATGGATGCATTGCAAATCCAACCATCCTGGGTCTTGCGTCCTATGGCCTGTTAGGAACTGGTAGTTGCATTCATATGTTGAGGAGGTGGACAAAGCACACGCGGCAGAACACCCTAGTTTGTAGGAGCTTGAGACACAGAACGCTATAGACTACGGGTTGAACTTGAGAATGATTTTGTAGCATGCTAGTATCTCACAGTTTCCTGTATCTGACTCCCTCATCTGGAAATAGGATATTCATGGTAACGCCACTGGTCACTGGTGACTTGTGCAGCATATCAGCAGGTAGGTGTAGGATTTTTTTTTTTTCGAAGAAATCATTGAAATTGAAGGTTGACAAATCTGTGTACATGTAACGGGGCCATTTGCTTGACGAATGACGGGTCTATCGAACTGTGCGGCGCATGGGATGGACACACGGCAATCTGGCGGTGGCCTGGCCTGGACCGCCCCACCACACGGTGGGGAAGATGATCAAGAAAAACAGCATGGATTATATGCTCTGTAAGAATCGAATGTGCAACAGTATGGATTTATACTCTGTTAGGAATCCCATGACGGCGAGCCTAGGCCAGCAAGCCCATGCCGGCGAGCCCCAGGCCGTGGGAGACTGGGAGCGCAAGAGGAAGAAGAAGCACGCCGTGATGCTGACTAGCAGGGCGTGCTCGTAAGTGAGAGAGACTGACGGTAGTTATGAAACAATATAAGGTACTAGTGCAGTATGATCAAGCTTAAATTACAGTCTATAGTTTCTGTTTACAAAGCTTGCATTACTGTAGGTACCAGCCAAATGAGTTCGCGTTTGGGCATGATGAGCTTTTCACTGTCACGGGCAAACAGTGCCATCTTCGTTTTCCTGTTACAGGTATGCATCTGAAGTCCTCTTTTGAGTGAACGAATGCAAATGTGTGTGAAACAATAATTCGAAATAACGATATAAATTTACATATAAATTACCCACCTATGTCATTATGAAACATAACTTACATGTGAGAGTCATTTCTTCCGGCAGCTCTTGTTGAGCGACAAAGGCAACAATTCAAGTCTAGCGTATACAGAGGTTCACACGTGATGGCTTCAGAGTCAGAATATTCGTCAAGGGGTTTGTAGAATGTATGTCGAATATTCGTATAAGTTTGGTTACTATGGGAGTTGAGTTGTATTTAGCAATAGGTAGAGTTTGTGTCCATTGAAATATAAAGTGAATTGCCAACCATCCCTATCATCTTAAGCTTTTGGGTTAAACCGGTCGACGTATGCAACTCAATATGACAACAATGGCTAGAGATCTTGAATTCGAACCATTACAAGCACAATTGAATAAAATACCACCGAGGGAGCTCCACAATCCTCGTCCATGCAATTTAGCAGACGATGTGTCGTGGTGGTGGCTAATTTTCTAACACATTGGAAGAAAAGAAGTACGTGAGCTATCAAGTGCACGCCAAGTCGCCAACATACAGCTGAAAGTACTTCCAATTTTACCTGGCGGGCTTATGCTTGCCTGGCAATCATCAAAAGATTCAGACAGACGTATCTCTGCATAAAGCTCTGCTTCAAGTTGATTCAAAAAAAAAAAAAAAAAAAAGCTCTGCTTCAAGTACCTAGCCACGCATTAGAGCAATAGCTACTCAGCTGGTTTGAATCAACTGATGCCGACATTACAGCAGACAACTATATCATGACACAAACCAGTTCATCTTTAAGTTGCAGAACCAACCAAAGCATACTGATATAATGATATATATCACACTTTATTACGTTCATAATTGATATATAAAAAGTCAAATGAAGTTCAATAAATATAAGAAGTCAAATATATCTACAAACATCACGCTTATTACATGAAACTGTACATAAATGCATACGATATTCAATAATACATAGGAAAGCCACACAAATTCAAATCCAAGCATAAATATAACCACTCGTGCAGAGCAAGTAAACAGACATACTCAGTAGTAAATTGTAATGCGGCCAGGACATAAACACCCGTTCATGTGCAGAAGAACAGATGGCAGTCCACCACAACAGCAC
The DNA here is from genome assembly GCA_015844335.1 of Chrysopogon serrulatus. Taxonomy (NCBI): domain Eukaryota; kingdom Viridiplantae; phylum Streptophyta; class Magnoliopsida; order Poales; family Poaceae; genus Chrysopogon; species Chrysopogon serrulatus. Next base: position 319,249 of record JADLZL010002028.1, read on the forward strand.
TTGCAAACCACACCAGCATGGCATCGAAGGCGAGAGGCCCTTCCAGCGTGAAATCTGTTACGTACTTCCAGCAGAAAGAGAACGTTGCAGCATTGTCGTCCAGACGCCATCCTCGTGTTCATCTACTTTTGCTTAGCCTTGAGTTTCTGGTCCACTAGGTTTAAGAGTAGGCTTGTTTTGATGTTTGCCAATGGCCTCTATCACCTCATCAGGAACTGCTTGGCCACCCTTGAACTCGAGTTCCTTCAACCTGGGAAGTTCGTCGATGTCGTAGAGAGATGTGGAAGAGGACCAGACAATCTTCTCGAGCCTAGGAGCAGATCCGCTGGTGAAGACGATCTTGGTGATGGCCGAGCAGTCAACAACAAGAAGGTTGAGCCATAAGAAGTCATCCTTTCCTAATGTAATCTCGTTCTGTATTCCACCGAAAGACCCTTCCAAGAGCATCAGACTGCGTATATTTGGGTGCTTGCTGAGGCTTTTTAGAGCGTCTTGCTCTAGCTCTAGCTCTGTACCACGAAGAGTCAGCTTGGCTATTTGTGTGGCATCGTCAAAGGAGGATAGCAACCTGCCGTTCAACTCAAGCTCTTCCAATTTTGGAAGCCGCAACCTGCCGTTCAACTCAAGCTCTTCCAATTTTGGAAGCCAGACAACTCCAGAAATAGAACCTGTGCTGGTGAAAGACAGAACCATCTTCTCAAGCTCAGGGGCTGATCGATACCGAAAAGTGAGATCAGTGAAGCCGGAATCCTCAACGAGAAGGTACTTAAGACGTTTGAATTCATCTTGCTTGAAGGTGAGCATGGGTCCGGTGTCGGTGCATGCAATGTGTTGGAGCCTGAGACACCGTAACATGGGCAGGTTGGCAAGGAGCTTGAGATCATCTTCGCTCAGCGGCGTGTTATTTAGAGTTACCTTGGCCAGTATGTTTTCATCACCTTTTATGAACAATGAAAGAAGACTACCCTTGTGCACGGTCGTGGTTCCTCTGATGCTTAAACTCTGAAGAATCTTGGGATGGTATTTTAAGCGTGAGCCATTGCCATTGCCATCTGCAGGTGACTCATCTGCACTAGCAGGACTAGGAGTAGCAGAAAGGCATGGAAATTTCACTTTGCTAGGAATAGTACCCAATGCCTCGCGTAGTGTGGGTGTGGGTGTGGCTACGGGAATAATAGTGATTGACAGAGAACGGAGGCACTCATGTAGGTCACTAACCGTCTTAAGCAAATCCTTGAGGTGAGTATCATTATTATCATCGATGGCCACACCTAGCTTCCTCAGCTGCCATAGCTTTCCAATATCTTGTAAATCATGACTGCGCTGGGCCTTGACGTTAGACAGTACCTCCAAGTTTACCATTTTGTAGATCTTGTGAGGGATGCTTGGATAATTCGGACCAACGTGACTAGCAAGCAGACGCTTCAGCTTCAACAGTAGGATATGTGCTGTTGCATGTGGAGGCACCTCAGTTTGTCGGATATCCAATACCTCTAGCTCACGAAGGTTGTTGATTTCCCTTGGTAGCTGGGTAATATCTGTTCCCCTTAGGCTCAGATATTTCAACAGTAACATCTTTCTGCAGATGTCCTTGAGGTACCGCTGGTTCTTCCCACCAAAGCACTTACAACCTTCTAGATCTAGCACCTTGAGCACAGATCGAGATGATCTAGAGAGCCCCCGGAAGAATTTATCAATCCCGTCGAGCTGCGAAGCTGGAGATCGTTGAACACGGAGAAGTGGCGAGCCAAGTGATGTGACAGACGTGTCTCAAGGATGTGTTGTTTTTGGCGATGGTGGTAATGATTCCATGAACCGGTTCACCTACGACGCAGCTCTTTACATTTCCTGTGGCACCAATATCAGCTGGATAAACAAGAAACCGGTCAACAAGTGCGTCAAAACATCGGTTGGCCTGACGCATGGAACTGTGCCAATCTTCCTTTGAAGTCAGTCCTTCTGCAGCCCACCGTCCAATCAAGGTTGACCGCCTGATCTCGTGTCCCAGAGGGAAGATAGCTAGGTACAGCAAGCGGGACTTGTATTCTTCGGGCAGATCATTGTAAAGAGAACTTGAACATCACCTTAGCGATGCTGTTGAATGATGCCGGCAAATCCAGCAGGGGTGCTGTGCAGCTTGAGTAACTCCTCATTGCTCCTCTTGGGGTTAGCATGCAACGCATGACTGAAGATCTTCATGCAGAATTCATGTGGCTTACACTTCTCCAAGATATCATGAAAAAATTTGATGGTGGTGTTCGTAGTACCTGTCTTCATTCTTCTTCTGCAGCTGGCCAGTAAGCTCGAGAACTGTATCGCGGTAGAGGCCAGCAAGAGAGTAGTCTATAGGTTCCACCTGTGGATAGCAATATTCTTTTGCAACCTGGA